>JBBBDQ010000915.1:777500-1107500 GCA_037127315.1 Ascarosepion bandense
TGTATACGCAAAATTCTGACCCTACTAACTGATTATTACAGTAGAGATTGCGATACCCCAGAAAAGATAAAGTTAACGAATGATGAACAATCTCATTAAAGATGAAAGAGAGAACTGATCAACAGAAATGTGATTCCAAAAAAGGATGCTGAAGAAACTTCATCAATCTGCCGATACATAAAGTTATTGAAACTAAACAGATGTGGTGGCGAATTTAAGCTCTGTAAACACATTCTCTGGCATATCCGGACGGTCATGTGTCCAGGTGAGACACATGACCGCACTATTTCCATTGTGGCTAAGTTCTAAAAGCAACTTGTGTTTTGGGTTAAACGGGGTTTCATAGCATCAGGAATTTCGGCTGATAGTGTCAATCTGTCCCCGTCCTTGTAGTCTGCCGAAGAATCATGAGAACGTCATAAATTTAAGACCCATTCTTTCCACGGTGGAGATTTCCCAAAATAAATTTGCTAGTTTTCTGGCTGGAATTCTTCAACCAGTTGTATGTATTCTATTAAATATTCCTTTTCTTTTTCTAAAATTATTTTTAACACCCCTTCTGTTGGTAGATTTATGCGTTCCTTTTATGTGTCTTCATTGTTTACATATGTTCCCGTCTTGGAAAATATTGATTTTTGATGCGATATGTTTATCGTAGTTTTTTGTCTGGTCCGGATATGCCAGAGAATGTTTATAAAGCTTAAGAAATTCGACACCACATCTGTCGAGTTTAATTTCGATAACTTTATGTATAAGAAGACTGATGGGGCTCTCTTTTGGACCCTGCGTTAACCAATATTTTTGTGGGCCTTTATGAGTCAACTCTCTTCACGTACAATAATAGATCATCCATGTATTTTTGGTGCATGAATGACATTTTTGTTTGTTTAATAGTGAGTTTGACGCTGACTCTTTTCTCATAATTTTAAACCAATTACATCCATTCTTGAGATTTACAGTGGAAAAGAATTCGGAATGTTGTTTGTCATTTCTTGATGTTTGTGTGCATCGAACTCCGTGAGAATTTCAGACTTCTGTGTTTCACAAAGCTACATTTTCTGGCTTGTATACGCGGTGGGACTCATTTTGTCCCAGAAAATTAAAAGTGAATCTTATTTAGACTCTTACACATAGAGCTCTTAAAATTTGCACGGAAAGATTTTTGGATGTTGAATTAGATTTTATTCGCAGCACTTTACTGAAAAATGTATATCCAAGTTATATTGCGAATAGTGCTATGCGTGATAAGATTAATAGTTTTTCTAAGGATAAGCCGTACATTGTGGAGAAATGTAGTTTATTTACGTTTTCCTTACATTGGTTTACGTGGAGAGCTTTTGGCTAGGCGGATTTCTACAGCAGTTAGCCATTGTTATTTTTCTGCACAAATTGGGATCATTTTGGTACACATGCAGTTTTTCCTCCTATACGCAAAGATTTCATTTCTCTACGTCATGTTTCATCTATAATTTATTTGTTTAGTTGTGGTTGTGATAGCGACGACAAAAGAAGGATTTCTCAACGCTTAGATTGCAGAATTAAGCAGCATGTCCTATCTAGAATTCTCAAAGCGGATACCTGTACAAGCCAATTGGTTAACACATCCGGATCAGCAATTTTCAAACAACTTATTAATAGCAGAGATTGTGCGGCTGACTTTAAAGTGGACCAGTTCTCCTTGACGTCTGGTTCACACTCTACGTTTCACTTACAGGCATTAGAATCATTGTATATTAGGTCTAGAAATCCGTCTCTGTAAACACAGTGATTGCTTTCTTGGTTTACACATTATCAATATCTAGTACTTACCCCACCTTTCTTTTCCTGTATATTTTTATCTTAATTCTTAAATATTTAAAACAATAAGATGAAATAAATATTCCCATTTGGCCCTGGGGAATTTTGGGGTCGAAAAAGGTTGGTCATTTTTCTTGTGTCTTTTACTTTTTATTCTCCATATTTCGATCTTTACAAAAATGCTTGTGAGTATTAAATTTAATATATTTCTCGCAATAATACGCTTTTTTACCACTAAAAATTTATTTTAATATATATATATATATATATATATATATGTGTGTGTGTGTGTGTGTGTGTGTGTGTGTGTGTGTTAATAAATATTTTCCAAACCAGATTATAGATTAACAAATAAAACGATAATTTACAAACTTCAACACGCATCAAACAAAATATGGCACACAAAAGACACTAAACAAACAAAACTTATTTTTATTGCAACCAGATGCAAGATAAGTACTTATCCGAATAAAAGATTAAAATTAATAATATGTTTTAAGAAATACAATACTTCTAATTTAATCATCCGTAATAACTCTTCCCCAGTAACCGATGTATTACTTAAACCAACATTATGTATCAATTCAAATGCCCCTAGGGATACTGTATCTCCAACAAAAAATACATATATGCTGTATTTACAACAATTACATTAACGAGACTTCTTACATTACACTTCTCTAGCCATTTGTCCGTTTCTAGACATCTACAACAATATTTATATCTACATTCCCAATGTTAAAAATCAATGATCGATAACACAATACTACAGCAAGAAAACACCAAAAGCAAACTATAAATCCTTGAGTCAATAAATTATTAAAAACTTAAGCCATCAATTAATAGAATCCGTTATGAATACTGTAGTAATATTCTAAAATGTCTATAAAAAGAAGAGTTCTTTCATGAAATAATACGTGCATGACCATGACAGTAAAACATTTAAAATTTCGTTGTGGATAATTTTCACGTTCTAATGAACGCTAAGCAATTTGTCAACCGTTATATTCAAATCAAGTCACAGGGTTGCAGTTATTTTTGCTACCACAACTTACACCCCTGAAGATGATCTCGGAAGGAGGTTGAAAGTACTTGGAAATATCAGGGAATGAATAATAAAATCGTCAGAATGTTACAGCGCACATCATTCAATTATAGTACGTGAAAGATTATTCCTGTGTACGAACGGATTTTATTAAAATTAAGCAGACATAATGTTTTCATTTTATTTAATCAGACATACCAAAAAGATAATTCATGCCTAAACACACACACACACACACACACACACACACACACACACACACACACACAATCTTTTATCACTCAATCCCTTACGCAGGTGGTGAAGTTCCCCACGCGTTTTGTAATAACCCTAACGGACACGACTCACTACTAAATCTGTGCTTTACCCCCACCCCTGACTCTTTCAATGTCAAGTAACTCTGCCATCTCGGAAACTCTGACCATGCGTTAGTTTCCGTCAATATCTCCTTCCGCCTCCACCCCACTCAAAAACCTCATTGGGACTCATTCCGCGATTTCCTGAGTCACTCAGGAAATCGCGGAATGAGTCCCTTGAAATAAAGTATTTAGCTTTCCTGTTGAAGACTGTGCGGCTGAGGTCTCCTTTTGGGTCAAGACTGGTATCAATGCTTTCATCCCTGCCAAAAAGTTGTGATTTAATCCCACTTATCCCCCTAGTTCTCCCCCTGCCTGCTCAGCTGCTATCGCCTACCGAAATCACTTCTTTCGGCTTTACCGAGTCATGCGCCAGACCATAACAGGCACCTTTTTGCCTCGCCTCGCAATGAATGCAAGAAGCTTCTTAAAGGAGCTCAGCTGACGTTTGCAGCCAGAATGAAGTAACGCATAGCATCTCGTATGTTTGGCTCCAAAGACTACTGGTGGCTCTGTAAAAGCGTGCTGAACAGCAGTAAGCCCTCAGTCCTCACTCTAATCAAGTAATTTGTGGTCCTCACCTCTTCAAAAGACAAGGCTCAGTGCTTCGCTTGCGGATTCTCTACTAACTTGACACTAGACTCGTCTGGAATATCTGTACCAGACTTCCCTCTCCAAACTGAGGCCCAACTGACTGACATACTAATTACTCCCTCAATGTCCTCCAAAATAATTTCTAAGCTTGGCCCTAACAAGGCGAGCGGTGGCGACGGATTATCCATCATTGTCCTAAGGAAATGTGCTCCTGAACTCTCCTCTGTTCTCTCTAAATTCTATAACTACTGCCTTTCTGCTTCTTGCTTTCCTGTCTGCTGGAAATCCTCCTCCGTGGTTCCTATATAAAAAAAACAAATATTGGAGAACCCTCTGACTCCGCTAATTATCGCCCTATCAGCCTCCTACCGATCTTTGGCAAAGTGTTCGAAACCATCATCAACGCCGAGGTGGTACAACAGCTCGCAGCCCACAGACTCTTCTCGAATAAACAGTATGGCTTCCGCTTTACCAGATCTACTGCTGATATGCTCACGACCATCATTGAGTATATACACCAGGCCCTCGACAAAAACGACGAAGTCCGAACTGTTACCCTTGACATCTCCAAAGCGTTTGACAAAGTCTGATATTCGGGCCTTCTATGCAAGCTTCAAATCTATTGTATAACTGTACAATTGTTTGACCTAATCCAGTCCTTCCTTTCAAACCGTACAATGAGGGTAGTATTGATCCCCCTGATGTAATAAGATCCCATGTGGGCATATATGCTGACGACACTACGGTTTACTTTCGTCTCGATCCAAAATTTACCGAGGCTGACAAAGCAAACCTCGCTGCTAAGCTTAAAAAGGACCTCCAATCCGTGGTGGTCTGGGGTAAGAAATGGCTTGTCAAATTTAATCCTTCCAAAACGAAGCTGCTATCTAATAACCACCACAGACAATTGTTCCTCTCGTCCATTAACATTGATTAGGCTTCTCTCCCTGAAAGTAAAACGATGCGTCTCCTCGGATTAACTCTCACATCAGACTTGAAGTGGAATAACTATATAGAATCCACACCTAGCATACAGTCGCTTTCTCACTGATAGTGTGGCTTCCCTGTGTCTCTTCTACAAATTCTTTCACGGCTTCTGCTCCGATGAACTTAGCTCACTGGTACCTCCTATATATGAATTTCCTCGAGCTACAAGATTAGCATCTAGGTCCCACCCATTTACTGTGAAACCAATAAATTGTAAACGTAAATTCTACTCCAGCAGCTTCTCATCTCGCACTTCCTGTGGAATTCCATTCCGCATATTGCTTTCCCGACAGCTATAATCTCCAAGAATTTAAATGTAAAGTCAATAGTCATCTCCTGTCTCACTAATTTAAATCCTCTGTGTCATTCTTCCTCCACCCCACTCTCGTCAGTATTCTCTTCCTTCTCCTACTCTCTTCCTGACACCCCCTGCAACCTCTCATTCCTTCTCATAACATTCGTCCTATGTAGCACCCTGAACAAGAGTGGCAGTAAAATGCCTTGCTTGGGGCGACACGATTATAAAATAAAATATGGAAAGATAGAAAAATTTATGTGTGTTCAATTTAATAAATCAGATTAAATTTGAAAATAAAATGTTTACATTTTTAGTGAATACATGAGTTTTTCTTTCAATCTTAACGGTCAATGTGTCAGTTTATATTTAAAAACCCTGTTTAGACTGTATTTCCGTTGATGTGTACATTATTGTTACGAAATCATTTCTTTTGGTTTTCTCAATATCCCAATATTTTCTAAAACAAAAGAAAGAAAACTTTCTATATTTTTGATCTAAAGGATTTTTAAGTGTAATTATACTATTTTTGCTTAGATTCAGAATTCATTTTATTCTAATTTTTCGAAACATTTGATATATAAATAACATTTTAATACTCATTTATAAAAAGTTTTTGAATTCATTTAATTGTTTTAAAAATCTTTTATATTATTATTATAATCTAATAACATTTTTAATATCATAATACAATCTTTTAAATACCTTTTTAATTATTAAAAAATCAAATATCAATTTAATTATTAATATAAAATATAAAATTTATTTACTTTAAATATGAAATTTATTGCATTACATTTATTTAATAGAGTGTTATTCTTAAATTTCAAATTTAAAGTGAATCTCTATTCAAACTAGTTAAATTGAACACACACATTTTATGTATTTCAATATCTATAAATATCATACTTATTTTTTCTTATATTTAAATGAAAATCCTTTTCACAACAATGATATAACATTGCCTGATGACGAAATAGAAATCTCGAAACATATAAATTTCCGTATCATAATGTAATTTTAATTAAAAAATTAATTAACTATATTATGCTGTACAATATTTATTGTAAACACTTTTACATAGGAAAATAAGAAATAAATACCGGAGAACTCTGAATTGAAATACTCTTGGTTCTCTTTACTTTGATATATATATATATATATATATATATATATATATATATATATATATATATATATATATATCCGAGTGAATACAGAAAAAAAATTTACAACGTCGAAAACATTAATTTAAAACAGTGCTCGATATATAATATATAGAGCTGTTAATATTTATTATAAATTACATTTTAAAACATGTACAGAATTTTTATTTATATATACGCTACAAATAGTACAGTTGTTGCGACATTGAAACTACAATGGCTCATCAGGCAGTGTGGACAGGAATGGAAAACCTCTTTTCTTATATTTGGTCAGTTGTGTTTGGGATGTTGGTGGGGGTTAGTGATAAGGGAACAAGTCTTGTGGATTGACCGTTAGAATTTCGAAGAAAGTGATTTGGGTAGAGAATATGGTTGATTAATGAGTGTCTCTGAGTTTTGTAGACAGATGTAACATTAGCAGCTAGAATGTAAATTTTTATTATCTTGCGACTAGACTATATCCTTTGGATTTCTTAGAGGAGCAGGTAAGGGATGGGATGCTTATTTTGTACAGAATAATTTTGTGTTTAAGCAGAGTTTTTATAATTAATCTAATTTTGCATATTTAATCTTAATTTTGAATTCATAGAAATAGAGATATTAATATAGAAATAGAGATATTAATATTTATTTTAAGTTGTAGTTTAGAACATGTAGAAATTACAATTCACTAAAAAAGTGTGCATTTTGTTTCGACATCGAAAAAACAATGTTTCGTGAGGTATTTAATAATGATGGTAATAAACGTTATTTTTGAAAAAAAAATTAAAACATCTCACTTACCCTTTATTTATGAAAAATCTTTTTGTACGAGTTCATGAGGATATAAAAGATGGGAAAACAAAAAAGGAAATCGAGAAAAAGAGAAAACAAAAAGGAATGATACATAAAAATTAAAGAGCGTGATATAGAATATAAAAAGAATACAGAGAAAAGAAAAAAGTAAAAATAAAAAGCAAACAGGAAAACAGGAGAGAAGGAAAAAGCTAATAAGAGAGTGCCGATTATAACAGCTCAGAATATAAATAGATACGCATGAGGTTTACGTGACGTCTGGGCTTAACAAAAAAGAAGTGAGAAAATATACGAAGAAAAGAAAGTGTACGGGAGATGACTTTAAAAAATAAAAAGAAATGTCAATCAATTAGCCGCAAGTAGATGGTAAAAAGATACATTCATTGTTACATAGTATAAAACAAATTCTTTTGGCATTTTTTATTAAAAAAATGATGAAATCACATACACAAACATAGGGATTATTTAAAAAGTGCAGATCTGAGGATATTTAAAAATACCGTACGAAAATGTAAATTCATTAGTGCTAATATAATAAATTAGTGAAGTAAATTAAAAGTGCATAAAATATGCCAGAAGAGAGATCATACAGTTAGAAGTAAATATCGTGGTAGTAAGATTAATACTATAAAGGTTTATTGTTTCTAGAAATCCGAACTTTACATTTAGTATTTTAGCATGATTGTAAGTTTAGTTTTTTTAATGTGTTTGCAATTTGCTGTGATGTCATGCCTCTGGTTTAGTAATATGTCACTCCTCATGCATTTAATGATTTTCATTTTTTAATGTGGACAAAGGAAACATGGTTCTTTTACCGATTTAGATGTTCTAGCTTGCTTGAGGATTTTCCATTCAACGTTAGGTGTTTTATTTTCGTTTTTTAACTTCCAAATATATTTAGAAAGTGATATCATATTTTGTTTGTCCTTGTTGTTGAAGGATAAGAGGTGATTGTAAAAGCGCTTTTTTAAAAAAAAGTTCATAGTATTTCCGATATAAATTTTAACATCCTTAGAATTAGCCATGAATGAAATTGAACACATATATACCAGGAATTTTGTCAAGCATTTATCAGGTAATGGGCATTGGCTCGGGTTTCTACTATTACAAGAGTTATTATTATGGGAAAAACTGACATGGATGTTAGAGTTGTTTTTGTTGTATGATTTCAAAAACTATTGTTATGTAATTTAATTATTTTTTCTAAGTTGTTGGAAATACGGTATTAGTAGTGCTCATAATTGGTGAATAACATTTATAAGATAGCGCTCTAACATTATAGGCTTATTATGTATGCTGCTCCGAATAAGTGAATGGAAAAGTTTTTTTAAACTATGGGAGAAATAAATCCATTTTGACTATGTGTCGTTTTTACCAGTATGAAGAACTTATACAAATGTTTTATAACTGTGATTCTGTTTTCGGTAATTAAGTAGGTACCTAGTGAAGTTGTTCGGTTACCCCATACAGGTTACAGACTACAGACTACAGGCTCTTTCTGGGCGCCGTTTACATGTGCTTTCATAAGAGTTTGGGTTTGCCCTCTATTAGGTGATACATAATGCTACTCAATATTTTCTAGCAGTTTCCATCTAACACAGAATAATTACATTTCAAGTGTAAAGGTTATTTTTCAAGACACTGTTGCCAAATTTGGTTTTCTCGATTTTTCTGTTGACAGCGTTCAACATACTTCTACTCATGTCTTCAAACTAACATTTTAACAGGATGCAAGCAAGTACTATGACGTTACTGTTTTGAATTCAGAGTTACTATTGTAACCATATATGAGAAATTAATAATAAAATCTCATTTAAAAAATCTCATTGAAAAAAAAACGTAAACAACACCAGCCTACAAAAGGCAAATAAGACAGAAAGCAAGAATTTACTAAGAAACAGAAAACTAAAAATGAATACCTTGTAAAATAGCGACATTAAAAATGCAAATACATGCATTATATACAGCGCAGATTGTATAATATACTTTATTAAACGACAATACTTTCAACTGAACTAACAAAATAATAAAACACGACAAAAGACAAAAATATAAGTATATAAACAATTTAAATAAATAATAACCATATTTACAAACTAAATATGCACACGTAAACACACTTAAATATAATAATAATCATCAACAAGAAGTCATAATTTAATCAATAATAAATAATAAATGAGTAAAATTTTACCAAACAACGCCATTAAATAGTTAACCACAGTCGTATTTGCAATTATTTATACTCGGAAAAATGTAGAATAATTTGAGACATAAACATTACCATCGACCAATAATCATTTGGTTAATACAACTAACATTACTACCCATAATGCATCACTGACATAAATAATTTGTCGAAACAAAATACAACAAACATGGCACGAAGATTGTGTTCAAGCATGAAACATTCCATTGCCGTCTACTCTTGACTTTGATATCCATTAAAATCTCACATTCAGTAACTCTCTACATTGAGAGATTCTTGAACCTTGTATTTAGTGAAAAAATTTAATATTTGCGAAATCCTATTGATTAACTTGTAATAATACACTTTCCTGTCTATGTTATATCACTGTAATAAAGAAATTAAGGTCCGACTTCGCTTAACATTTTTATTATTGTTAAGGAGAAGTGATAAGTGGATGATAAGCAGGTATCTTCTCTGTTGTAACTTACTTTTCACATTCTCTCATACTATTTAGTCGGACTAGATATATACCTTCAAAGGTATGTGTGTCCGTTCTTCACTGTACACTTATCTTCTAATCCAACGTTGTCATATATTAGATATCGTATAATTTATATAAACTTTCTTTAAAACAAACGTCAGAAAAAATGATGACAAAGTTTCCAAAACTGCAACAACAAAAATGAGTTTAATTGATTTTTCTAGAACAGAAATTGATTAAATATTTAACATCTTGTGATGTTTTAAAACTTAATGCATCCGCTTTCTTTAGATTATAACTCTAAAACAGAATTTGTTGCAATTTGTGCATAAAATATATTCGAAAGTTTATTTAAACATTTATAAATTATAGCCTGACTTAATAAATTATTCACTACAAGCAGAAGAGAATTTAATATAGGGAGAGATATACGAAAACCTTCTGAGAAAGCAAAAATTGTTTTGCAGCAAAATTATATTAACCCAATTCTCATTCAGTCCTGAAGCTTAGCAAATTTGATTTTCTATGATTCCATAAAACATTGAATTTCGATTCCAATCTATAATTGGTTTTAATATCAGCCTGCGTTTCTTTCTGGATTTGCTCTGACGAAGATTGGCTTAATTTCCTGCCAACAAATAGAGCGGCCATATTGGAAAAGTTTGCTTTCAATAAATTCATTCAACTTTCGTTAATTTATCTTTGATAAATAAATAGATAAAACTGAACATGAAGCAACTTTGAGAAAACGATATCCTCCTGTTGCACAAAAGATAAGATTATTTTTTTAGAAATGGTCATAGATAGATAGATAGAATAACGTATAGTGTTTGGTAATCTGACAGATTTGAGAAGAAAGCGAATGGGAAGGTATAACAAAGTCTTTGTTGAATGCTTTTTCGCGAGGAAAGTGTAAACCAGAAAATGACGGAAAAAAAACTGATGTATACTTTTAGCATACTCATTTCTTATTCATTTCAAATTCTTTTCTGACGTTTCTCTTAACACGGAGTGCACCTGTCACCCTTTATTGTTCCAGGTTCATTTGGCTTGTGTAGGAAGAGAAAATCTTTCCAGAAGCAAATAGAAAATAAAATATGTATTAGTCGATATCTCCGGATAGTTACATCTAAACGGAATTCGTATGTTAATGTAAACTGCAAACATCACTCATTATATTTCTCAACACGTTGTGGCTAATAGAAAGAAGACTTAATGAAGAGATCTTATTATTCTATATAATTTTTCAGCTAAGATAAATATTAACAATATACATTTATTCCTTTAAAAATGTCTATATTAATAGAATAAATCTGAAAAAAGTTACCAGCAAATTACACTGGTCAACAAAAAACAATTTGAAATGGTGTCGAGACACCTAACATATTTTCTAACTAATCTGAGTACGCTGAATGTTAAAACTGACCTTACTTTTTCTTGGTTAGCTACAATTTTTACCCTACAGAAATGCTTCAATTTTGGAAAAAAATAATTATTTCATTTGTTTTATGTATTATCATATTAACCGATGGCAATATTTCTCAAAGTAAAATCGTAGAAACCTCTCGATTCGTATTTAAACCAACAAATATAGGTCTGCTTATTGAGAACTAGTATTTTCTAATAGCAGTCAGACCCTAAGTTTTTGAAAATAACACAATTGAATATACAAAAAATAAAATTGTTTTCTTAAAATGACTTAATACATCCTTCATAAATATAAGAACTATGTTCACGCACATCCACACAATTATCCGGAAATTTATCTGGATGGCAATGATAAAAATGGACACTAATACTCATATCAGTATATTACTGATAAAGTTTATCAGTTAATTTGAATTTTTGTGATAAATTTAAAATTTCGATACTTGAGACTTTTGACTCAAAACTTTTTCAGGTGGCTGACATAAATTGCTCGGCCTACCTAAAAACTGATGAGTTTCTACGATCTTTATTAACTAAATGTTGCGATCAGCCTAGATCCTAAACTGAACTTTTTTTTTCTAAAAATGGTCAATATCATTACAGAAAAACGGTAGATAACCATGAAAATGTAAGGTCATTTTCGAAATCAACACCATCAAATTATCTAAAAAACGCGTTTTGTCTTGTCACCAAAAATCGGATTGACCGGTGTTATTTATAAAAATGCCTAGCATGAGCATTTATAATTATTTATATTTATCATTATCCACATTCAGACTAATATCCTAGGTTTGGTTGTTAACAATTAGTTTTGGCCGTTGTGACTGGCGGCTTTATTTAGATATCTACCAGTTCTGGTAAACGAGAGGAAATTTCGAACTAAACACTACGGGGAAGGTTTTTTTTTCGTAATCATGTCTCTATCTAAAGATATCTCATCTTCTTCTTATTTATTGTGGCTAAGCTGCTGAACGCTTTGTTTTCACTGAAACTAAGTCCTTTACTACCTCATCAAAGGATGTAACCTCTAATTATTAGATCACCAAATCTATGAATCAAGGTTTTAATCATCTAAACCATTGTCCATTAAAAATATATTTTATCTTGGTTAATACCAGCCTATACTAATGACGTAACTTTAACTTAAATACAATATTTTGTATTTTAAACATTGCAGCAACTCATCAATATTCAATCTGTCAGTTAAATGCCATACTTTATACACGTTTGGTCGATCATGTTCTCTTCGCTTCATTACTCACTAAGCAGTAGATTTTCCACCGGTAGGTTGCCATTTTTCTACGGTGCTTAAAATGACAACCAAGGTTGGAGATCCAAATCTGTCCTGCTATTCAACCAATAGCTGGGAGGTGGAGAAAATAATGGTATTTTCTAATGGTATTTGTGCGTAAATGAAATTCAACTGGAATTCGAACTGGTGTCTCCGATTTCTCATTCTGAGCCAATATCCATTGCGCCACAACGCCCAGAAATTGTAACAGAACATTGAAAAACTTGTTCGAAAATATTAGTCACGTACGAGACATAAAGTTGTGCAAGCACTAACTATTAATCGCAGACCGTGATCACTAAGACGAAATATACGATTATCAGCAAGCGAAACAGCACAAGATCTTAAATACGAATTAGTCATTCCAAAATCAAGCAATTACGAAGATTATTATATCTGACAAATGTTTTAACATAGGGATGGAAACGGAACACTAAAAACAGAAAAAACGATCGACATAAAAATTACCATGAAAATACTTGTGTAAAAGAGAGAGTAAAGCCAAATCACGTCGGAGAGAAAGTAATTGAAGATGAGCTGCTAAGTCAGGATCGATTATACTGCAGACCCTCCTTTGGATTTTATCGAGAACCTAAACATCAATAGCTGAAGCAACCGACCAGATATGGCAACACTATTCAATTAACGGACGAATGGTAGAATTATACATATGTAAAATGGATTCTGACAAGAAAAAGTTTCTGTCCAGACACAGTAACCCGAAATTCCTAGTAATAGATACAGCTATGGATTCGATTTAGTCATTCCATTTGAGAGAGTTAGGCCAAGGAGGTGAAGTGTCTTGCTTTCTAGGAGAGTAGCTTTACCTATTCTTATGGGAGGCGGGAAACTTTATCTATGTTGGTTAAAGGAGAGCTTCTATTTGGAGGCATTAAAATTTACGAGTCATTCCCTACCTGATTCAATTACAGATTGCATATCTCTTTCAAGGATAGCAGCCTAGTTTACTTTAGTTTACTAGATGTTTTTACACACACACACAAACACCCAAACACACAGACACACATATATATATATATATATATATATAGCTTTCGATTGATGAATTTTCGTATAACTAACTAAAAAAGAAAATAACATTGGCATATCATTTTAACAGATAACTTTTCTAAAATTATGCAAAAACATCTTGAAATATTAACGTGTAAATTCATTCAATAAAATCGCCATTAGCTTTAACCACGGCCTCTAGACGGCTGCTTTTTTAAAACAATCTCCTTGTTTAAGTTGGTGAAGCAGCCATAACTCTTCTCTTCAGTAGATCTTTAGTGTGACAAGAAGTTTTCTTTGTCTTTCACGCAACTGCAAACCACACATAATAATCAAGTAGATTGCAGTCTGAGGAGTTAGGTGGTCAGATGTAACGGGTGATGTAGTTACAAACATTATCTGACATTCATGACTGGGTTCTTATGCTTTTATGGTTTGTTATAGAGTCCTGTTGCCAGATATTGGATCTTCCACGAGCCCCTATCAAAAGACAGAAATATTCTGTTTTGTAGATAGGTTTCAATTTTCGCATATATTAAGCGAAATGAAATATATGTATATGAAATTGATAATTTTAATCTGGAAGGCCGTGAACATTCCAGCAAACCTGCAATCATTGATGATAACTAAACCACATCGCTGATTATAAAGATGGTTAAAAACAGTTAGATACGTGGATCGCTGCGAGGTGCCTCACGATTAAACAATAAAATATTTGATAGAGAACATTTTCATCTACGATCATCTGCTCAAATGCAACAATCATTTTTAAAAGCGTTTGTGACACGTTAACTAGGCATATATGTATTTTATTATAATAGATTAAAATAGAAAATAGATTAGAATAGAAAATAGTTTAAAAACATATTAAACAAAAGTGAAAAAGAAGAGGAAAAAATAAATAAATAAACGCTTTTTCTTTTATGAGGAAAATGGTGGAAGAGACAAGGGTATCCGATTACTGTTTCAAATCCTACCACTCATCCGGTAAATATTTGACTCAGTGATTTAATGTGATAAAGAGATAAAGTTCAGCAGGTAGGTTTTCGAATGACCCGGTCAAAGGCTGTCCTTTACTGTATCTTGACCACATATTAAGAATTTTCCTGTGGAAGCTTTATTAAGATAAAAAAAAAGATAACTGAAATTTCAGACTTACAGTCGCCAATGTTTGTCACCGTTGGTCTAAAGCATTTCCGGATTTCCGGATTTCCGGATTCATTTAAATAAATAGAAGTCAGTTAAGTGAAGTGAGTCAGTAGTTGAGTTCCGCCGGGCGTTTGAGTGAAATAGAATCTCCGTTCGTCTTGTTTCGGCCAGTTCGGATTTGTTGATCTCCATTAGAGTTAGACTTGTGTGTCACATTCGCCTGCCCCAACCGAAAAGGCTAACTCTAAACGAATAAAGCATCCTTTCAACTCATCCAAGTTGTGGAAGTTCGTTCCTTATAGTTCCAACTTGTACCCCCAGCTGTTCGGCCGACATTTTCAACAAACTCCCGGCAACATCACAGCGTGGAGAACGGCCGCCGGAGAAAATTGTTAGGACGGTCAATTGGGGTGTTACACGTTCATATGTGATAAAATAAATTCTTTCGTACAATATAAAGGGAAAATCAAGGCTAAAAAAGAAATTATCCACTGTTAACCACAGCAAAACCTGTTCTGCATCCAAAGACTGTGATGTTGCGTAGCTGGCGAGATTAGGTGTTAAGTTATATGTCATCTCTGGGTGTCCCATCTACTGCATAAAACGGTATCAATGAAAAGGAACATTTCTTTTTGTTATTGCTTTTATCAATTGACAGTTTTGCCCGCTTGGTTTCTGAAAGGCAGTAGAATTAATGAAATCACGGGAAAGCATGTCACACGTTGGCTGTGTATCCCTCCGTCGGCGTCTTAGCCGGTGTCTCAACCTGGGTGAGGGAGGCGTATCTACATTTTAGAATTCTTGAATTAACGCCCTTTTTGACTTATATCTAAAACCAAAACAAATTCAATCCATCTGATTCAGAATACCATGCACACGAGTTGTTATTAACAAATAACATCTTCAATATGATTTTCACCATTTTTTGCAAATGTTGATGCGTGTCTATATTTCTGAGATGAGGTAGTATTTACACTATCTACATTATTCCGACTATTGTTCTCATTTTTGTTGCAATTTGTACGACGTTTAGAGAGTCCGGTTAGAGGGGGATAATTGATAATTACAAAAAGAGGCTTCTCGCAAGAAATGAAAATGATACACCCCAGTGATTGTAATAAAGCTTTCGGTTCGAAATTCATAGCAAGTATATATGGCCGGTGCGTACAACGACCGAAATGTCGTACAAATGGCAATAACGATGAGGGCAACGGTTCGAATAATGTAAATTGTGTAAAGGTTGATGCGTTTGGCTAGATTTACGTGAACTCAATGCAACTACATATAGCCGTCAACTTTAACACATTCCCTCATTATGCATTGAATCAAGTGAGTTGCATCTGTAATTTTCACTGAGTACAACTTCTCAGCATACCTCAGAAAACGAAGTAATTTTGTCTTCCTTTGGTAAAACCATGTTTAATCTCTGGAGCTAAAGAAATAGAGTTAATGAGATTTCTTGTGTACTGACACCCCGTATATTACGAAATACTCCACCCCACCACCAAAAAAAAACAAGGAATTCAGAAAAGTATCGTTTTCAAATGAATCAGCTAATGTCAGCAATCGGTGAAAAACATCCGGAATAGCTGAACTAGAAGAGTATTATATTCTTTCGGTGCAGTGCTAGAGCTCAGGTCATTTTACAATATTAACAGAAATTGATACATCTTGGCTGGAATATCCTACCTCATCAACTGCATTCACCTGATCTTTAACATCCCGATTACTACTTATTTTGATCCCTACAAAATTCTCCGCGAAGTGAGAAATTTCACTTCTGTCGAAGCCTATACAAATCAGACAAATTCTTGCACTTTAAAGATACCAGGCTCTGTGAATCTCTTTGTGGAACATTTTGCAAAACATAATCTCTTGGCAGAGAGAATCAGAGACCTGCCGTAGACGGTAACAGACAGTAGAACAAAATGACAAATATGTGGTTGAATAAATGCATATACAAATAATATTGTCTTTAAAAGGAACTTTTATCCCAACGCCATCCACGGGCCGTAACAACGATAGGCATAAAAAATCTTTCAAAAATATTACGTGATATGAACACAGATTTAGAAATTATGAAAACGTTGAACAGAGATGACAGGGGAATCAAAAAGACAATTGAATCATTGTCAAGAAAAAATGATATTAATAATACCAGTAAAACAAATAGGCACAAACGTCAATGTGTGTCAAGAAAGAAAATACATTAAGTAGAAAGATAATAGTCTAACCTGTTCAAAGAATTCAGGAACTGAAACGAAATTAAACAATATTTTATTGTACTAATCAAAATCGATTTAATCGTTTTGTGGTTTGAGTTGTAGAGCCAAAAAATCTTTCATTTACATTCACTTTTTAAAACAAATTCAGTGACTTTCGGATCAGTTAACAATAATGCCTCAATCTTTTTATAATTTCAATAATTCAATTTGTCGTTACAGCATTACGCAATTTTATCTTTCTTGCTAATGAATAGTTCTTAAATATTTTACTAAGAATACACATTTCAGTAATTGCAATAAAAACTTGTATATTAGAGTGTGCAATGTGGAGCAATGGATTTCGGCTCGAAATGAGAAATCGGAGAGCCGAGTTCAAATTCTAATTGAATTCGCTGCATTAACTTGCAAAAACTTTGAGAAAGATGTTAATCCATCTCTTCTTTCAGATTTGGGGTTAAGTTGGAAATCAATCTACCGCGGAAAGTATCAGTAATAGCAAACGACGTCAGTCATGGATGGAAATGTGTATCAACTAATATATATATATATATATATATATATATATATATATATATATATATATATATATATATATATATATATATATATATATATATATATATATATATATATATATATATATATATATATATATAATTTTCCTTCCTTTCCTCATTTTATGGCTTAGTGTGTAGAGATTCTGACTGTCAGCAAATCAGTCGAGTTTCGATCCCGGCTAGAAGCAAGACGATGTCTAGCCACACAGATAAGTTGTGCTACAGCGAAACAGGCTTGTATGTAGATGACATGCATATATTAAGTAACATATGACTCAATAAGTCCCGGGCCTGACATATAGATGGTGCCACTAATAAAAAATGTATATGATTTTAATTAAGTGCTAACGTTCAAATGGCACTTGACAAAAGTTGGGCCTAACTGGATTATTAGTTTACAAAGTACGTTTATTTACAAATTTTCGAAACAATGAAAAAATCTGAATTTCGTGCGTTGTTAAAGCATTGCTTTCTGATGAGAAAAAATACTATTCAAAGCAATGGCTTGATAAGTGTTATTCTGGCCCTACTCCTTTGGAAACAACGGTTAAGAGGCGGTATGCTGGCGTTAAATACGGTCGTACAGACACAAATGATGATGAAAAGCTCAGGTCACCCAAATTCAGCAGCTGTCCCGGAAAACTCTAAAAAATCACAAGCTCTTTTTGGGCGATCGTAAACTGAAGTTACGTGAGATAGCAGAGGAGTTAAACATATCAGAAGTCAGTCTATTCACCAATTTTCATTAAAATTGGTCAACGAGAAAGCTGTGTTCAAATTGGGTGCTGCGTTTGCTCATAGTCGATCAAAAACATCAACGTAGAGTATTTTGGCAAATATATGACAACAGATGAAACATGGATCCACCAATTCACTCCGGAGTCCATTCGGCAGTCATCTGAGTGGATAGTAGCAAATCAAAGCTGTCCTAACGATCAATAACGCAAGCATCAGCAGACAAAAGTTTGACCTCTGTATTTTGGGATGCGTGATTTATTTAGTTTATCGATTACCTTGAGAAAAGAAGAACCATCAATAATAAATATTATACAACGTTATTAGTGCTTTTGAAGGCAGACATCGCCATACAACAGTCTCAGTTGAAGAAGAAAAAGTAATATTTCACCAAAAGAATGTACCGTCTCACATGTCGATCAGAACGATAGCAAAACTACATACATTGCACATCGAATTGCTTCCGTATCTACCCAATTCTTCAGATCTGACCTCCAACGACAACTGACTGTTCGCAGACCTCAAAAGAATGCTCCAAAGAAAGAGATTCTGCACTAATAAAGAAGTGATATCGTAAACTGAGGCTTATTTTGCGGCCAAAGAGAAATCCCTCTACAAAATGGTTCGAATTGTTAGAGAAGCGTATTATACTAAATGGAAACTATGTTGATGAATAAAGTTGAATTTTGCCTAAAAATTGTTGTTTTATTAATTAGGCCCCAGATGTATTGAGTGATGTCTCATATATTCATCAAAGTTAAATAAAAGGCCGATGTCAATATATCCCGCTTGAAAATAGATGAGTATTCTTTAAATAATCATCACCTGACCCGGTTTTATAGCAAGAGTATATTTTCGTATGTGACAATCCCAGTGTCAGGTATAATTGTCGGAGACATGTTTTTTTATCACTCCTTCTTTTAGGTTTTTAATCTTTTAGACCTGCATGTTATCAACCTTTGATGATTATATATTTAATAAAGATAATATTTTGTCTTTGGGATTTTCTAACTTTTTTACGTGCCTATTTTTCAGTCTCCTACAGTGATTTGACGAGAGCATAATGAAAACTGGCTAAGATATTCATTCTCATCTTGTTGCTTTTAAATCTAACAATTCAAGATGCTTTGTTTTGTAATTATTTCCTCTTGTTTGAATTTTATAACCCCCTCATAACAGAGAAGCCACTGATTAATAGATCCGTGCAAGAAATATGATTTCAATAAATTTTTTATGACATACCTTATATACACTGTGTTAACTATTAATACCAATTCATTTCTTGACGGATAGTAAAAATTAGTGGAAATGGGTCTCTAATGCTGTTTATCTTTGCCATTCGATATTCGACTGACCCATAGTCTCTCGCGGCTAACAGATGCAACCGTATAGATATTAATATCCAACTCTATATTTTCCCAAAATCGGTATTTAACAGCGGATGTTGGCAGTGTTTGTCTGAAATAATTATGCTCAATATAGTGAGTGATGCATATCATTGTTTCATGATGTTTCAGTATAGTATAGCTTTATTAAATCTATTGGTAATTCAATTATGGACCGAAAGTTGTGTAAATTTCCAGAAATTATCAACCCACACGAGGGATAAAAGTAGAGTTATATCTTTCGCTAATATAATACGGTTTAAAATTCGAAGTACCTTACAATTTAATGATGGTGACAAAATAAATGCAGTAAATTATTTATTATTATTTGGTTTATACTGCTGAGCTGGCCTTAGTTACAATTTCTGTGGTAGATTGGATAATAGATTAAGATCTGCAGTACCTTCAGTACTCTTAATACCTCAGTCACAATGACTTGCGACTTCCTGCTTATAATCATGGTGAATCATCTGTCTTGGAAATTATACATACATACGCGTCTATGTTTGTTTGTATACTATGTTACAAAATATTTCCATTCGTAATTTGCACTGATCGACCCAGCAGTTTTGATCCGAACAAAACAGAAAAAATTAAGGATTACGTGCTTAAGATAACAGAAAGAGAAAAATAAACAGAGGTTCTTGTTTTGCGACATAAATATCCTTTATTCTTTGCTTATGCAGAGAAAGACTACCGCCTTAATCACATCACGTTTCCCTTGTGTTTCTTTAAAAGAGGCGATTTATTATTCAGATAATTCGTTTTTTTGTTTTGTCGTCTGTGTCAACACATGACAAAAGCAAGCAGACATATTTATCAATTCCTCAAATGCCAGATTTGGGTAACTCAACCTAAGAGATAAAGTAAAAGAAAATATACCAGAGAATAAAACTGAATAACTTAAAAAAAGAAAAGAAACACACATGAAAAATAAAAGGTAAACAAAAAATAAAATAAAACTTGATGTAACAGAATATGAGATAAACATATTTTTCTGAATTGTCTGAATCTTTATTTTTACTTAAAGATATTTTCAATATTAAAATTTGTTTTTTATGTATACCCGCAATAGATTTCTTTTTTAGTAGATTTCTTTGAATTTATTTCTGTCGTTTTATCAACAATTTAACGTTGCATTATACTCATAAAAATGTGAAATAATTTTTCTTCCCTAAGTTTTTCTCCAAAATAATCTTAATTGAATCTCATTTGCTGAGACTGAGTTCCAGTCTGTTACGATCTAGCGCATAGAGTGCATTGATTTGTTATACATTCTGACGAATACAAACCCTATCCAATCTCAAGGAGCCTGTTTCATATATAAACAAAACATGTTTCAGGTATCTACTCTAGCGATTTGGCTGTTAAACATATTTGACAACAGTTAATTTTACGAATTCGAGTCCAAATTATCCCTGCCTTGGATTAAGATAAACTTATTAACTCTTTGTGTCGTGGCGTCATAACAAACATGTCAGACGAGTCGATTATTGTTAGTGTGTTTTGAGTTGAAATCCTTCGATTAGCACACTAGAATAATTTGGCTGACTCACCGTAGAGTAATAGAAGCCTTTTGTATATATTCCTATTATTGCATTATAATCAAATAATCCCGTGGATCCTCTAATACTCTTCTGCTAAACGTCATAAGCATCTTGATGCATCACCATTGATCAACACAGATATATTCTAAAGACGGTGTTAAGTTAACGGTAATATTATTCTTTTAAGAAAATCATTTAAGTTTCTTCAATGCAGTAACTTTTATTGCTCTTTTCAGTATTGGTAACAGCTTCCTTTCTAGCCTTTTACTTGGAGTAGTGTAGAGAGTCTTATTATCTAATAAATTCACTTAGCAAAATAAAAGGAACTATCCTGTCCATTCTAGATACTGCTGTTCCCAAGTGATGTAGTTTTTCCTACATGTTTCGTGATATGTGTAGCACCAGTTCAAGTGTAGAGTCCTTGCTATGTTCTACAGGCTTCATGTTCTCGAAACCATTTTAACACTTGATATAAGAAACCGGTTGCATACATTTAATAGTTTAGGGATTTATGAACGCGATCGGTTTTATTCAAGATACCCATATAAAAGGTATGATCTGATGAAACCATTTAAGAAATTGACTCGAGTCTCAAGGTTAATGCTTTGGTTTATATGTAATTTCTGGTGTTATTTACTTTTAACTTTTCAGTTAATAGAAAACTTCATATGAATTAGACAACAGAGAGTCTAACTCTGTTAGAGAATTTGTAAATAACAATTGTCATTTATCTTTGTTACTATGCATGGTATACAGAGACTGCATGACAATACCAGACCTCCATATATTCAAGTGATATACATATGATAAAATCTGATGACGTTTTCAAGCTTAAAGTAAAAACTACTAACAAAAACTAAAATCTATTTTTAAATAACTTCTAAAAAGCTTCTTTATGAAACGTAACGAAACAGTAATCAACAAAATTGAGACTAAAAGAAAATTTTCAATGAGATATCTCTCATAAAATCAAGCATTTTCAGGTCCACTTACCTAATCCAAAATGGCTTAGAATCTATTTTGAATGTTATTTGGATACTTTGTTTTAAATGATAGCCCATTTTAACATGAAAAGAAAAGTTTTCAACTATGTCACTCGCATATTTAAGCCGTGGCATATCTCTGTTAATTCGGGCCTATTTTAAGCAGATCAGAAACTATATGTACTGAGAATACTTGATGGCGAAAAATGAAGTTGGTTTTCAGTTTTAGAGTAAAAATATATCCCAGAAACATGTCTGCTGCCCAAAAGCATTTGGGTCGAAAAGAATATTGACCAGTGATATCCTTCAACAAGTTTTTTTTATTTTATATTATTTCCCGAGTACTTTTGTACTTTGCTGCACTCGTTTTCAAGGATTGTTCTGTATATATTTATTCAACGGCTTTTAATTCAGTTGCTGGAACATTTGATGATTGAATCAACATTCAATCATTCTGAACTTCGGCAACATTACAAATAGCACTAATCAATGAATTCGGAAATTTTAAAAACATTATTCATGTTCATATATATATATATATATATACATTGATTTTTTAAAGTCTTTAACACGCCGATTTTGTTATGGATTGTACAGCAAAAATGTTCAGTTTGAATGATACCTCAAATATTTTAATAAACATTGTGTAACTTAACATGGCTTAAAATTCAAGAACATTGTTTTTATTTCCAATTTTTGAATTTGTGTGCAAAAGTATTTTTATCTATACAAATAATACGATAAAAATGGTATTTTAAAACTATTTTCAATTATTTTGATATGGTTTGTACTTCAGCCAATCACAGTTTGTCGTCAAGATGTGTATTAACCAGGTAGCTTACTCTGTCGATATATAGTGATAACAAGTCTGATACATTAAAGACTGTCTTGGTATCTAAATTTTAAAATAGTTAAAAAGAATTGCCATATGATATGCAACACGAAAGTATGTAGAATGAGGGTAAGAGGTATCAAAAAATTGCTCAAGATTTAAATACGCTTGTGTGTAAAATAGGTTATGTTGTTTAAATTTGGAAAAAAATATGATACTACTAAAAATGCTCAAATGAGTAGTCATCTGCGTAAATTAAATAAAGCTACTGAGCTATATAATCCGGAACTGAAAGAAACGGCCATTTTGAGAAAATCAGAATTATTTGAAAAATGCCGGAATTAAAAAAGTAAAGATACAATTAAGAGATCCGTATTCTAGATCACCAAGAAATACACCACTATTAAAACGTAAATATATTCTAAAACGTTTGAAATTAAAAAAGTATGAACATGAATCAGATAAATTCTGTAAGAAAGTTATTTGGTCAGATGAAATGAAAATTGAGCATTTCAGGAGAAAGATGCATCTAAATATGGCGAGAAAAGGAACTGAATACATCCCAACAGTCAAATATGAGGATGGAAGTGTAATGTTTTCGGTTGCTTTTTTTATTTTTTTATTTTTTTAATTTTTTTTTTTTGTAAAATGGAATAGGAGAAATGAAAGTCATCGAAGGATAGATGAATTCAGTAAAACATATTAATAAGAGCAATATCTTTGGGTTTTCACTGAGATTTTGTATTCCAAGAGGACAACAATCCAAATCATTGGGAGAAAATAACACTGGCTCAATAAAAAGGGAATTGACGTTCCATTTACCGGATCACAATCCAACAGGAAATTCCTGGAAAAGATTTAAGTAGAGAGTACCCGCAAGAGATAAAAAAATGAAACAACAGAAGAATGTCTGTGAAAAAGGATCAGTGAAACTGAAAAAACCTTGTTTCAAGAAGCTCGTTGTAAACTACAGAAAACGACTAGAGACTCTAAAGCAGAACGGAGATTAAGCTACTAAATATTAACAAACTGTGTTAAGTACTTTTGCACACAGTCAAATTCAAACATTGACTATTAAACTACATGAAAACAATGTTTCTCAATTTTAGTCTATGTTTAGTTAGAGAATGTTCATTAAAATATTTGATGTATGATTCACATTATGGATAAACTTATAAAAAAACTGATGTTTTAAATACCTTTGCTACACACAGAGACGCACACAGACATTATATATATATATATATATATATATATATATATATATATATATATATATATAATAAAAGGCAATTTTAATGTATGCTTTACGTATGAGTTAAAGTACTAAATATAAGTGATAGATCGTATATAAGTATAAAAGTAGTACATTGAAGGCAACACAAAAAGGCAGCACTGTGTTTCATGTTAAGTTATGACGATTGTGTTTAGCATTAAATAGATAGTCTCCTCGTTGTAGCAGAAAATATTCCTCTTCAGATTAAGCTGCAGCCGACATTTTTAAAAGCTCACATTAATTACGGACTCCTAGCCATTGATTTCGTTGATTGACTTTGGTCTGGAAAGTTCTCCAACCAGTGATGCTCTGACATCACTACACTCTCTCATAGGAATATATAGTGTCAAGTATATTCTATTGTGCTAGACTAGATGGCTAGATTAGGTGGCTGTTACATTGGTAACAGAAAACATTAGCACTCGTAGAGTAACTTATCATCACACACACATATATATATATATATATATATGTGTGTGTGTGTGTAGATGTATATAAATACACATACGTGTACACACCCAGGTAGACACCGATATATATTTATCAGGTGTTCATAGAAAAGCTGCTCATGCAATATAACATAGCCATTATGTATATATAAAAATATACATGTTATTTTACATCTAAAGTACGACTCGGAGTTTCATGCACAACTCAATCATCAGGTGCATATTATGAACTGGCCATCACATAATGAACTGACCATAATAAGCGGATGATGATTGAGAACTTTATACTTAGATTAATACACTCCCGATCAAAAATATAAACCACTTAAAAATCTTTAAAAAGAATTTTATTTTTACGGATAGATTTTAAACGTCTCCCAATTAAGGTTACCAATACTACAATCTAAAAGCTTATGGAAACAAAAAGCTACATTCCAAATATTTTATTTAGAAATTTACATTTTTATAAAATGAGGCGATTTACACATGATCAAAATTATAAGACCAGGGGTCTAAATTGTTAGATCTATGGTAATTCCAATGTTTTTAGTTCAGTTAGAGATTAGCAATCACTTTGTAAAGGTGTTACCATGCCTAAAGCAAGCAAACTTACCGAAGTTGCGTGTTCTCGAATTCTAGAATTCCATAAGCAAGGTTTGTCAAGGTTTGATCGCAGCTAAGTTAAATCGCAGTAAAACTGTGATATGAAACTTTCTAAAGAACAGTGAGAATTATGTAAGAGCAAAAGGTAGGCCCAAACAAATTTCTCCTGCATTGAGTAGGAGAATAAGACGGGTTGTTATGAAAGACGAGGGACTTTCTTCTAGTCAAATTAAGGCAGTCACAGAAGCTGATTGCAGTCCCGTTAACCATCAGACGACACTTACGACAAAAAGGCATGGTAAATAAAAAGCGTAAACAAATTCCTCGGCTGCTTCCACATAACAAGGTGGACCGCTTAAAGTTTGGTCATAAACACCAAACATGGGACGTTGAGAAGTGGAAGAAAGTCCTGTTTTCAGATGAGAAAAATTTCAATCTCGATAGTCCTGATGTCTTCCATCGATATTGGCATAACGAAAACATGCCTCCTGAAATGTTCTCCACACGTCATAGTGGTGGAGGGTCCCTAATGGTATTGGGTGCCTTTTCTTACAGAAGGACGATAGAGCTCCAAGTGGTGCAGGGTCGTCAGACAGTGGCTGGCTATGTTAGCATGCTAGAAAAAGCATCTTTGATTAAGCAAGACCATCGTTTGTGTGGGGTTGGATGGTTATTCCAACAGGATAATGCAGCAAGACGGACCTTGACCTTTCTACAAGAAAATGGTATCCATCTCTTGGAACATCCTGCATGCTCACCAGACATGAACCCAACTGAAAATGTTTGAGGATGGATGACAATAGATGTTTATCGAAATGGCAAACAATATTCAACAAAAAATGAACTTCGTGAAGCCATCTTCAGAAGCTGGAGCAACATCCTCCGCACCTTAACGGAAACGCTTATTTCTAGCATGCCCGACAGAATTTTTGAAGTCATCAAAAGCAGTGGAGGTAGAACTCATTATTAAATTTGGTTGTTGAATGTTTTCATACACTTTTCATACACTTTTTGTACAATTTTGTAGAAGTTTTGTCTCTGGTCTTATAATTTTGATCATGTGTAAATCGCCTCATTTTACAAAAATGTAAATTTCTAAATAAAATGTTTGGAATGTAGCTTTTTGTTTCCATAAGCTTTTAGATTGTAGTATTGGTAACCTTAACTGGGAGGAGTTTTAAATCTATCCATAAAAAAAAATTCTTTTTAAGATTTTTAAGTGGTCTTAAATTTTTGATCGGGAGTGTATGTATATTTATTTATATGTGTGTGTTTATAACTTTTAAAATTCAAAATGTAAGTTGAAATTTGTTACTGTTGTAATATACTTAATAAGGTATATTAGATTCTCATGACTGACATTTTGACAATTTCTTTTATTTTCTGTTTTTTAAACAGTATTTCAATGCAATAAGGCGCGTCACTACAAAGTAACGTTAATCAGCCTTTCTATTGCCGTTGTAATCACTCATAACCCCAATGGGTGCGTCACTTGTTCAAATTCTTATACTCGTCTATACTGATTAAATTTTGACAATATATACTAGTTGCATGATTAAAAATTCTTCATGTGTACACGTTTTTGTTAATCAAACATAAAAGTTTCATTAAAGATAAAAGGCTAAACCATTCTGTCAAAAGTAAAAAAACCTTTACAAGTAAAATCAAAATTAAACGGAGTGTAAACAAAACTATTTAGTAATTAAACATTCTTATCCACGTTATTGTATTTATCTTAAGAAAAACGTGAATTAATCGAACGAACATTCGGTGACCTTCATACTTTATTCTGTCCCGGTTTTTGATTACCTGGTAATTATGGGTTGTACGAAAGAAACCAAACTTTCATTATTTAGAGATTGCGATACGTAAGTGCATTTTTAATGATCTAGTCTCAAAGTTCAGATTAAATATTTTTAGTTTCTTTTAGTTTCCAATCGAAATTATACAGAATGCCTTTTGCACAATATACTTATTTTCTATCCGAAGTTTTTGTAAATTTCTTCATAATCATAACATTATTTCAACGCAGTTGATCCGCTTTTTAGATTTATTTGCTAGAAACTAATCACATGATTATTATCGACTTCTGTCAGAAGATTTGTTTTGTTCACACGATTAGTATTTCTTTTATTTTTATCGTTTTCATGTACAGATTTTATGTGATTGGATGCTTTCGCTTCCATAAAAGGTCAGTTCAGCTAATTCTATTCATTTTTTCTTTATGCTATTTGCAATTTCTATTTTTATTTGCACAGTAAAACCAGCGAATCTGTGATTTAACGTGTTTATATTTCTGAGATTAGGTATTTACACTATCCGAACTGTTGTGTTCATTTTTCTTGTCATGTTCACGACGTTTTAGCTGTTGCGCACACCGATTTTTTCAGGCGATATACGTTGAAATTTCCGAACGTATATCACCTTCAGAAGACTGGAACATACATCGGCCAAAGTGTGGTGAATATGACAATAAAGATGAAGACAAAAGTCCAAACAATGTAAAGAGTCTAAATACTCTAATCGTTTGTAAACAATTTGTTCTGTTCAAAACCACACTCTCATTTTGACTCATTTTCGTAATGTAGATTTATTAAAATTTTTCAACCTGTTTTTTTTTAATCTTTCATATTCCTAACTGTAGTTTGAAAGAAAATTACCTCATGGACGTCCGTATGTAAAAAAGAATCTCGTGAGGAAGCCAAATTGTTTTTTATGCTGTTACGTTGAAGCAAAATTACAGCTACCACGAGATTTGAGTATATATATATATATATATATGCTTGTTTGGGAAGAACTCGGAGGCGTTCTTGTGTTTGCGACCCCGAACTACACTTTTTTAGCATTCTCGTGTTTGAGACTACAAATCTCCACTCTCTACTACTGGTCTACACTGTTTTTGGGACAAACTCTTGTGCGTTCTTGTGTTTGAAACTACTAATCTACACGCTTTCTGGGAAGAGATATTTTGCGTTTCGTGCTTGAGACTGCAAGCTACTTCGGCTTATATCTATATATCTGTTATAAGCGACATGACGATATAGATTAAGAATCGCAAAATAACTGTCGATATGGTGAAAAGTGGCGAGGTCGATTTAATAAGCTGGTTGGCGAAAGTGAAATTGGTAGCGAGACTGCAAAAAATCCACTGCCTCGCAAGATTTATGTTCCTTATTTTTAGAGGGAGACATCCTGGCCTTATATCTCAAGTTAATCGAAGAAGATCAACGGGATGCAAAGAAAATAGAAGCAGAGTTAAAACCAGCATTTACGGACGGAGTTCTTTCTGCATATGCAAAGCTAGTGAAGATGCGGTGGACCGGCAAAGCCGTTGATGTCTATGCAACGAAAATACAAAGACTGGCGGAAGTAGCAGGATTTGAAGGAAGTGTACAAGAGCAGATCGTGAAGCTCACGTTTGTCAATGGCTTCCCTGAAAATATTTCGGTACTACTAGAGCAGTTGCCAAATGTGGAGAAACTGGAAATCTGAGAAATAATCTCAACTGCCATTGTGCTTACAGCCACACGGAGACCAGAAATGGTAGCGGTCGCGGAACGGGAACCTAAACGGCGTGATGGAAAACCAAAACCAAAACCGTTTAGTGGCAAATGATATTACTGCAAGGGTCCTCATTTGTTGGGAGATTGTTGAGAAACAATCAAAGTGATCTGCTATGGATGCGGCGAACCGGGGTATTATGCAAAACACTGCCCACAGGGAAAGAGAACAGGGAGCAATCAGTGCGCCGCGGTTAGCCATACAAATCAACAATGTCGCAAACCAGAACATTACCAACAATAGAAGCGCTAGGAGAAAGCAGAGAGCAAGGGCTCTGATTGATACTGGGTGTACCGCACCATTGATCTGTAAGATCAGTGGATAGACGAGAGGTTGTGCACAGGGGTATCAGTCCAGTTACGTTGGAGGTATGTGGACGATTACTGAAAATCGGAGCAATTGTAACGGAAAAGATCATTGACGGTGTCGACGGCATTGTGGGCATGGACGTCATTTGCTAAATTGGAGGGGCTACCTTCTACGATAGTGTTTCGGGAGATGTTGGACAAGTGGAACACTAGGCAATATTAGAAACTGGCGTAAAGGGCTAGCGGAAATGGTATCGTAGAACAAAATCACCTAACTATAAAAGACATTGCCGGAGAGGAAAGATATTGACTGTCGAAGCAGTATTATGTACAATATGTCACCTAAATCTGGTCAACGAGACTTTGCCGCATTAAGCAATTTACAATTATAAATAGATACATCCTAGAGTTAGATCACTCTGATGGGCCTGAATCTATACAGATTGGAGAGGAAGTTTGCGTCAAACTAGCTGGAGCCCGCTGCACGACAAAATAGACAAGAGGAAGGATTACCGGATCGCAGACGCGCAACAATGTTGAGTTGGATGGTATGCCAAGACATGTTCTTGAGCTTAGAATGATCCAGAAGAATTCAGGGAGTAAAGAGGACAATGGGAGAACTTCTCATGCGACTCAGCCCCAAACACTGCGAAGATAGCAATGAGAGCGACAACTGACCAGATGGATTGATCACTATGTGATCATGAGGTCAGGGGGACAGAAGTTTGAAAAAACACCTACCTCATGGACGTCTGTATGTATAAAAGAGTCTTGTGGAGAAGCCATATTGTTTTTATGCTGCCAAACTGACGCAAAATCACGGCGACCACGAGATTCGAGGAAATACAAAATGTCTGTTTGAGAAGAACTTGGGGTCGTTCTCTACCGAACTACACACTCTTTGGCATTCTCGTGTTTGAGACTATTAATCTATGCTCTTTTGGGGAAGAAGTCTTGTTGCGTTCTCATTTTTTTTACGACTAGTCTACAATTTCTTTGGGACAAACTATTTTTCGTTCTCGTGTTTGAGATTACTAATCTACTCACTTTTTGGGAAGAACTCTTGTTGCGTTCCCAAGTTTGAGACAACTGGTCTACACTTTCTTTGAAAAGAACACTTGTGCATTCTTGTGTTTGAGACTTCTAATCTACACTCTTACTGAGAAGGACTTTTTTTCATTTCGTCTTTGAGACTAATTATCTACAATTACAATTATGTTAAAGTTTATCCAAACTCATTTCGGTTCTTTGCTGACCGCCATCTTAATTGTAAGCATAAAAATGTCATTACTATTTCTTACTTGTTTATTAATATCACATACTTATTATTGCATGAACTTAAATAATTGTGAGAGACATTTTTCTGACTTTCATCAGAATATAAGCGCAATACTAGACTGGTGACGAGATATCTCCTGCATGTAGTCGATTTTAAAAATCATGAATCAATTTCACCTCATGCAAAGTAGTAAAGCCACAGTGATCCACGGGGTTACTTTACTGGGTGTGATTGGACTAAAAAAACAGAAACTTTACTAAGGAGCAAGAAAAAAGGTGAGTAATCAGGAGGCATGTAGAAAAAGAAATACTTTGCATTTAAATTAGTCAGCGCCAAAAAAAATTTCGTCATATCTTTCTCAATAGAAAAAGAATCATGTTTCTTCAATGTACAAGCCAATCAGATTATTCCGAGAATCCTCAACTGAGAAATGTCACGCTCAACCAGAAAAAACCTTCATAATCTAAACCAACACGATATTTTGATTAGGATTTCTACATCATACTTTTTGTCATTCAAGGGGAATTTCTAGAACCCCCAAATTATGTTATTGCGTAACGTTATAGTAAGTATGAATGAAATAGAATAAAAAAATTATGCTGAGGAATGAAGTGTTATTTTTTGCATAACAATATCCGGGTTCATCTTTCAAATGCAGCTCAGGATAAGGGGGGGGTATTTTCATGGTCAGCTCCAAGCAGGGTTTGCTATTCTTTACAAGAAGATGATTGAGTTCGTAATTCTTCACATGAGAATAATCGGGTTCGACTTTCCAAGCATGAGCATGTGGGTATAAATAACTTAATGTTTCTATAGTCGTTTTCATATGCTGGTTTTTATTTATTAATTTTAAAATTTCAGTACGGTTAAGATGGATAGATCTTTGTTCAGTAAGGTTGTAAATTCCTTACTTGTGGAGGACAGATCATCAGTCACTGACTGCATGATGAATAAACCTCTTATTCGAGAGAATTACAATTTACATCATGTAATTTTTGTCGTTAAGTTTATGGTAGTCTTAGTATCCTTCTATAGAACAACATTTTAGTTGCTTCGAGACTCATCTTTGTCTGTGAGAAGAGGAAACCATCAATCTTTGCTTACTGAGACGCTTATTATAGAATTAACATTTTGTTTTTTGATGTATTCTTACCATATCTTATATCTCCATAAAGTATCTTACCTCAGGACTTTTGTGAATTTTGTTGCCCGTTTTAAAATTCCGGTGAACACTTACTGCAAATGTCATGTTTTCGAAAGATTTAACTGTTTATTAACCATCTGATTTGATGTTTTACATATTCTTCTTAACTGCAAATAAATATTCTTCCACTTAAATTAATGTCTTCATTTTCGAAAATTTTTATAAATTAGTGATACAAATAAATAGTGAAACTTCTATGAAGATACAAAACTTATGAAAAAATGATTAGGCAATAAAAAAAGAGACATGCTTTTTACAATATCCATTGTTTACTGCTATAGAACTAGAAATGCTGCGACGATTTGGTATTGGTGGCCACGATTTTAACTGTATAAGATACGCAGATGACAGTGTTGATAGCAGACACGGAAATGCAAATAAAGTACACCCTAGAGAAGGTAGCAAGGGAAAGCGAGAAGAAAGACATAAACATAAACTACAAGAAAACGAAATGCATGGTCACCATCAAAAAGAGAAGCCTAAAATGCCAACTACAGGTGAGTGATACTTAAATCAAGCCGGTACAAAAATTTAAATATCTAAGAAGTCTTCTGACAAAGGACTGAAAGAGTGCTACTGAGATAGGAAGGTGCATTATCGTAGCCAATGACGCATTTCAAAATCTAAGCAGAGTATTTGAAGAGAGAAAAATCTCGTTGTAAACAAAGAAAAGAGTACTGAATTTTTGTGATATCTGTCTTACTGTCTAGCAGAGAATGCTGGACAATCTCCTGAGAGATGAAGCAGAGTCTCGAAGCATTAGAAATTTGGTTATACAGAAGGATGCTGAGGATACCATGAACATATGAGCAAAGGCAATCCTTGGTGAGGTTTCAAACGAAAAGAAATCTTATGCTTAATATCAGTAAAAAAACAGCTGAAGTTCCTGAAGTAACGAGGTAGGTGGGCTTCGAGAATCTAGTACTCACGGAACGGATAGAGGGGAGGATAGCCAGGGTAAACCAACGCGAGACATACTTGATTGGCTTGAGCAAGTGGATGGTGGAGCAGGGTTTGGGAGAGATACCAATGGAAAAATTGCTATGGGCGACAAGGGATAGGTAGATATGGAGGATCATGACCGCCTATGTCCTGAAGGAACACGGTGCATAAAAGAAAAATGCTTATAAATGTTGGAGATTAATTAAGGTGCGGCGTCAGTTTTTTATCCTTTTTCTGGTTATGTGACAGGCAACAATAACTAACACTCCTCGATGTAGTATGAGAAAATTCATCTTTATCAAAAATGCATGTTTTTAAAAATAACTGTCTAAAAAGAAGTAATCAGAAACTTCATTACTAGATCGTTCGCCGCTTGATGTTAACTTTTACATTCTTCACTTTCGGACATATTTTCAGCGAACAGAAAACAGATAAAGAAAATGGCGTCTTCTAAATAAGAGATATTGTTTCATTTTCCCGGGCGTTCTCTGCCGAGTATTGTTAGAAACCTCTTGAGAGACTAAGTCAGCATAAACTATTAAAGAGAAAATCAATCTTGTTCGATGCTTAATTAAAGAGAAATAGGGTCGAATCTCGAGAGCAAATTAGTTCATTGAAGTAGAAATCGATTCAATGAATTATCGATTCTCTGATCAGTTCATAGTTTAATGCACGACCATGTACCCACCTTGAAGAACACGAAGGATACAGGGAAAATTGACAGAAGAAACGAATAAAATTAAATTGTTAACTCATTCTGTATCCTGCTAATGACTTATTGTATGACGAGGTTCAAGATAATAAATATTGATTAAATAATCATTGCTTTTACAAACTTAGTTAGTTGTTACATAGTAATTGTCATTTGTCTGTCGACCATTTCTTCATTGATTAGCTGTTGTTAGGATCCTGATTAAAACGTGACGACCACCTCTGAAAGACAGACAAAAAGATGTCGTACTAATTGGACTTTTAGGAGTTACAACAAATTACTAAAGTTCTTATTTTGTTCATTTCTGTTTTTTCTTACTCGTTCTCTGTTGAAGTCGTTCTAAATATCATATTGCCAAATAAATTATTTTTTGTTAACATCTAATAATCTGTTGCCATATGCTGCCTTCTTTGCTTTATTTATTTATATTCCTGTTAGAATGATTGCAGCAATATCTCGACTAATGCAGCTAATGTTTGTACATCGGTTTCTAGAAAAATGAATTTTTAATTCAGTTCCGTACGTGATACACGCTTGGGGAATTATGTCTCGAAAGCGACATAACTGAGTTGGCAAAAGATTTTCCCGCCGCAATAAATTGCCATTACTTTCTGAAGTAGACTGAATGCCGACCAAGGCTGGAGAAACTTATCTGTCCTGCTAATTAGACCATAGCTGGAGGGAGAAGTTACATGGAATTTGGGCGTTAGTGAATTCATCAAATTCAAATGGAATTTGAACTCGGCTCTCAGATTTCTCGTTCCGAGCCGATATCCCCTGCACTACAATCTATGATTGAACTGAAGGAATGGTTGACCGCTCTAAGCGAGTATTTTACATGCACAAATTGAATTTTGTCATATAAAAATTTTAACACAATAATCGAAAACGAATTTATTGAATCGAGAGAAGTCTGTACTTATATGTTTCAATTTTTAAACACTTGATTTATCCTTATTTTTTTTAATAATATTTTTGGAGAGATTATCCATGAATTTTCTTTGTATCCATGAAGTTTCCAACGATGCAGCATAAAGAAATGCAATATAATAAAATAATTTTCACCGTATTAAATCATACAAATACTAACATATATCAGCGTATACAAATATTAAAAAATGTTAAAGTATAGAAACCCTACATTGGATTATATTACAGACTACTTGTTGCTAAAACCACAGAACCATCCAACAAAATATCTAGCTTCCGTCCATGTATACCAAAAACATCACAGGAGGATAACATCTAATCACTCAAGATGAATGCGTAAATTTAGAATTAATTATAAAACTAGAGTACAAATTAATGTCAGTTTATCATTTTCAAAACATAGAGGAATAGAATAATGTCTTTATAGCGTCATTAATTGTTGCACGTGAGACCTTTACAAGAATACATAGAAAGAAAAGATACACTCATTGGATGGCAATGCTGATTTAAAATAATAAATGCAAGAAACAAAAAAACAAAATACCGAACAATTAACGAAATTTTATTTGAAAAGCCAGTATCAACTTAAAATTAAAAATGAAATTAATGAAGCCATACAGAATAGACTATATGTCAAAGTATATATCACTTTTAGAGAGAATGAAATGTCAAACAAGGAATAGGTCTTATCCTTGCAACAAAGAACCGTTTCTCCTGAACTACTTACGTCTTTACAGATGGTGGAGCCTAAAGTAGCTGAGTAAAATCTGACGAATCTTTCAAAATTCATACTTTTTATGATTTTTACCATTTAATCTTTAGATATATAATTCATATTTTTAGATTATTTAATTAGGTTTTAATCAACCACAGGTACAAGTTACACGAAATATAGATATGTTCTTAGATAAAGTCTACTCAGACATTTTTGTCAATCCACATTAGTCAATAAATTGCATATTATCTTTCATTGTCTTATATCTAGCTAAAATAAACACTGCCTCAGCTTCCGAGCTGAGAACACATAAATAAGCTTATCGTGATAAGAGAGGCACCAGAACTTAGGCTAGCAAATTGTTGAATTAATTCGCGTTTATAATATGCGTTGACGTTAATAATTTCTAATTGCTAAGTTAACATAAATTATAATGGGCCAGATTGTTAAAATATTTGTATCGACTAAAAATATACATTCAAATCAGTCAGCTAATTGTCATACGTGATACACACATAGGCGAACATTTCCAGTTCGAATCATGACTGACTAGGCAGAAGATTTTTTCGCAGTAGGTTGTCATTTCTCTCTCCGATAGACTGGTTGCAAACTAATTTTATAGAATGCAGTCTGTCCTGCTATTCAACTTTTAGCTGGAGGGAGAAGAGTGGATTCATAACTTTTTCAAGGCTATTTGTGCGTAAATGAATGCAAGGAATTTAACTGGTATTCGAACTTTGTTGAAGTTCAAATTCCAGCCGAATTCATATAATTTACATAAAAAAAGACTAACTTTATGAAATATTTAAAGGAAACGCATAGATTCCTTCTGTTACCTGTCGTGTGGATTCAGGAAGTAGGCAGTCTTGACCCTCCACCTCTTACTTTCCCTTGGATTTCTTAATAGCCCTTGTCATGGCATTTATCCCAAAGCCTGTGTTTCTATACTTATACTTAAGCCCATGAAGTATGTTAAGCGCTGTTTTATCCAGTGTCTTGTTCCATCTATCCACCCTGTGAGTATCAGATTCACTAATCTTTCCTTTCTCGGTATGTTTCCGAGAACATCAGCTGTCTCTTCCTGATGTGAATTATATGTTCTCTTTTCGTTTCCATTCTCTCCAAATTTCGTCGTCACCTATATGTTTGGTACATGGTATTCTCAGCATTCTTCTGTGTAACCAGATTTCTGTTGCTTCGAGTCTTTCCTTCGTTTTTGAGGAGATTGTCAGATATTCTCTACTATATAAGAGAACAGATATCACATAACAATCAAGTACTCTTTTATTTGTTTCCAACGAAATTTTCCTGTCTCTCAATACTCTACTCAGCTTTTGGAGTCCTTGGCCATGCCAATACACTTTCGGATCTCAGTGTTGTACTTTCCGTCCTCTGTAGAAACACTTCCAAAGTAATTGATTTCTGTATTTGTTTGATTTTAGTATCTCCGACCTGGAATTTACATTTTATTCAGACGAAAAAAAATACAAGTCCACGGCGAAAAATATTTGTTTTAAAAGCAAATGCAGTGTTTCATTTGTGATTTTAAATTTTACTTTTTTTTCATACCGATCCGAATATAGAAAGACCATTTGCTGGAAATAAATAATATTTAGTTCTATCGCTCAGGTTTCACTGAAAAACAGTGAGGGGCGTCCTTATACGCGAATAAATACGGTAGTTACATCGTGGGGATTCGTCTTCCAAATAGCATTTACCTACATCATTAATGCCTCCGGCAAATTTTAGATGAACTTTGATTTTTGCCTCCATGCACCAACATTTGTTTCGAGCCTCGATTTAAATCAAACCTGTGTTATATTCTTTCCTGTGGAGTCAAACATTACGGCTAAACATGAGAAAAAACCAGTTATAAAATGCAGAGCTTAAAGTCTTATGTTATTTTTCAATTGTTTTGCCAAGACAATGCCAAGAATTTGCACATCGTCAAATGTCTTTGAATGAGTCGTATGGTTTGGACGTACGAGGAGGTAAGAGAAAGCAAATATTTGGGTGTGGCGCGCGCACAAAACTAGTGTGTGTGTGTGTGTGTGTGTGTGTGTGTGTGTGTGTATCTGTGTGTGTGTGTGCATGTGCGTGAGTGCATATGATACGACTTAATCGAAATTTTAGCTCATTCTTCTACATGATAAAAAGCCTTTTACTGCTTCATTTTAATATTACGGTTCATTCATGGTTACATCCATTTTCAGTATTGTGAGGTGAGTGTAAGGTTATATATATATATATATTATGCAACACTGAGATTCGAAGGCGAATTGCCATGGAGAAGGACGCATTCCAGAAGTAGAGCAGAGTATTAAAAGACAAGAAGATTTTGCTTGAAACAAAGAATAGAGTAATGAATTGCTATGTGATGTCTGTTCTTCAATATGGAAACAAATGCTAGACAATATCATAAAACATGAAGAAAAAGCTTGAAGCAACTGTAAAAGGTTCTACAGAAGGATGCTGCGGATGTCATAGATCGAGCATGTGCGCAAACATGAGGTCCTGAAAAGGATGAAAACAAAAAAAAATTAATACTGAGCATCAGGAAGAGACAGCTACAGTTCCTGGGACATGTGATGAGGAAGGAGGTCTTGGACAATCTGATACTCACAGGCTAGATAGAGGGAAAAAGAGACAGGGGAAAGCAGCAGATAATATATTTGAAGATCCTGAGCCGGTGGATGCCGGAGCGGGGTTCGGGTTGGATAACAGGAGAAGAGCCACCAGGGATAAGGAGACGAGGAAGTCCATGATCGCCTACGTCCTGAAGTGACATGGCACATAGAAGAAGAAGAATACATGTCTAAACATACTATCAGTAATTATCGAATACAATATAATACAATATATAATATAATACCTAAATCTAGAATAGATCACAAATGGTATAAAATGAAAATAAAAAATACAATATAGCATGAGAAGAGAGATTATAAGTTAATACTTTGTTTGCATTTTAGTGTAGTTTCGTATCTTCGCTTCTCTATGTCATTATTTAAAAACTAAATAATTTCTATTTTTTCTTGCAAGAAAAGGAAGCATGATTCGTTCACCGATCTAGCATTTTCTTGCTTGTTTGAGAATTTTCCATTAGACTTAAGTTGTTTTATTCTCCTTTTTTAACTTTCAAAAATATTTAGAAAGCGAAGTCATATTTCATTTATCCGTATTAGTGAAGGATGAGAGATGATCATAGAATTTTTTAATTAGTTTATTGTACTCTCTATAAAATGTTTAGTAACTCGAATAAGATTTAATTGTGACATTTTTATTATTCTTTCTCTTGGTGTACTGATAGTAGTTTTAAATTAAAATTTACGCACACACACACATACACACACAAACACACACACGCAAACACACACACGCATATATATGCCTTCTTCTATCGTGCGCATATGGCACAGAGGTAGAATCGCTAACTGACGCCATTTCTGTCTGCGGATGACTATTTGCGCTCTCACACCCTGATTGAGTACTCTGGAAGAATGGTAGACTACCCTAGCATGTACGCATCGCTCATTCACTAATGAATTAGAGCCTGGCTATTGGGCGTGTATAGTGATAATATACATGCTAAAAAGTCTGCCTTATTCTACTGTGCGCCCATGGCCCAGAGGTTAAATCGCTGACTGACGCCACTGCGGTGGGGTTTCAATCCTGTGTCAGAAGCAATCGGAGTCTAACCGTACTGATGAGCTGCGAAATAGATCTGCCTGCGGATGACTATATATATAAAGTTTACCTTTTGTATTGCTTTTACACATATTCTTTATTTTGCGTTTATCACTAATTTCTTGCTTGAGTTTGTGATTTTATTTAAAAATTCCATAAAATTTGAAATGCAACATTGTACCTTTGTGTTAATATATGTTAGCACCTAATTCCCGTTCAAATTTGAATTCTACTCTTTAGCATAATTTCATTGGCGTAATCCTTTCTCAAAGTCTTCTCATTGTTTTATTCTTTACTTTCCATTTCCTTTGCCTCTGTGTATTTTTATACTTTTTTCTTTTTTTTTTATATGTTACTGGATTCGTGTATGCTTGCAAGAACAATTTTATTTGTTTATAAATTATGTAGTTTGGAAAATTATTGTTGATTAATATTTGTTTTATGTGTTTTAGTTTGCTCGGAAATATTATTTGGGAAGAGAAATTTAGGTGTGCTCTATGTGAGATGATTTTACCACAGCTAATTTATATCTTTCCGGGCATCAGAGTTACTGATTTCTCAATAGTTTATTGATACCTAGGCATTCTTGTTGAGCAGTATATATATATATATATATATATATATATATATATATATATATATATATATATATTGTTTTTTCATAAAGTGCTCGATATCAACATATAGCCTTAATGGACTTAATGTGGAGAGGTCTTTCACTTACCTGAGCAATATTGTCTCAGTCATGTCGACTACGAAGTTTCCTGAAGTTGAATATATGGATTGAAATGCGAAAAGATCATAGAATAATTAAAGAACAGACTAGGAAATCTGTCTTAATCTAACCTGTTCCACTTTCATTAAAGCTTCTTCAGTAATCTGGTTAACGGCAAGAAATTAAAATTATAATAAAACAAAAACAGAAAGATAATATACTGAACTTTGAGTTTTAGATTCTTATTGTTCAAATATGTGTCACGCGTAATCAAGCAACAGACGCTTGCTTTAAATGCAATACTTTCACGGCTTCTGCTCCGATGAACTGAGCTAACTGGTACCCGCTATATATGAATTTCCTCGAAAAACAAGGTTAGCAACTAGGTCCCACCATTTTACTGTGAAACCGATAAATTGAAAACACAAATTTTACTCTATCAGTTTCTTTTCTCGCACTTCCCGCCTGTGGAATTCCCTTCCGCATACTTGCTTTCCGACAGCTACAATCTTCAGGAATTCAAATGTAAAGTCATTAGTCCTCTCCTGTCTCATTAACTTACATCCCCTCTCTCATACTTTTTTTCTCCGTCTACCCCACTCATCAGTATTCTCTTCCTTCTCATACTCTCTTCCTGAAACCCTCTGTAGCCTGTCACCCTTTCTCATAACATTCGTCCTATGTAACCACCTGCACAAAAGTGGCAGTAAAATGCCTTACTTGGGGCCACAGGATTATATATACACAAAAAAAGTATAGGTATTAAAGAAACGCTTGTCTCTTGTGTGTGCATAATAATACACGTGTCAAATGTATTAAATCAATTGAAAAATTTTCAGTTTGTGTGTGAGAAAATTTTAGATGGTAAAATATATGAATGTGTGCGCGTGTTGGCTGGTGACTTTAATGTATGTGCTTATGCTAACACGAAAAACAGTTTAGTTTAAATTTGTAGTGAAACAATAAATGCAAATGTCATGTTTGTAGCCAGTATTGTTAGAAATAAGTAAGTAAAATTGAATATAATAATTTTTTTGTGGTTGGAATATTTCATTGAATAAATACAAAATAGTAGTATATTACTAATTTTATATTTTATATATAAATTATTATATTTAAGTAATATGAAAATAAGTAAAATAATATTCAAAAATATAATATTATGTATTGGATGCAATATTTATTAACTTCATTTGTAGCATTACATTATATGAATATTTTTAGAACAATACTATTTATGTAAAGCATAGAATAATATGTATATCGAAATTATATTGACTTATTTTTAATTATTTAGAATAATAAACGTAAGTATTATATATATATATATATTAAAAACGGAAATAGGTGTTATTCCAAAGAGAGAAATTGATATAGATGAAAAACGTGTGAGAAAACCGTGAACGTTTTGTTTAAAACATAGATTTATTATTATTATTATTATTGTTATTATTATTATTATTATTATTATTAATATTACTTATCTTTTGTACAATACATTAAATGCCTTATTTGTGTCGTTACACCTGTTTCGAGTTCAAAGTTGACTCTCTTCAAATTTGTGACTTTCCATATCGAGATCCGTAAAGTTACAAATTTATTTGTCTGATGTGAGTAAACTGTGCATTACAAAAACTTGTAGCTACATAAATACCATTACAGACTAGTAATGCATTATACAATTATTTATTTATTTTATAAGGAAGCACATTTTTTATTAAATTGTGAGATGATGAATTCATAATAAAACAGACAAACAATACCAAGGAATTTTTTCTTTTACTGCTTCTGAGTACTCCAAGAGAGACAAGAATATACGCTTTGCCGTCTCATCTACCGAGACCAAAAGACATCACTGACAATACATATACAAGCAGCTTAAAAGAGTTTAATTCCTTTATTTCCAGATCATCATACATATTATATATATATATATATATATATATATATATATATATATATATATATGTATTTATATATGACCTCTACATGTTTGTATAGTCCTAATCATGTTAACCCATGTTAAAGAAATGTGTTATTATGTTATATTATTTCATTTTTGCTTTAGCATAGATTTATGACGTAAGTGCTTATTCACGGAAAACCACTTGTACGTTCCGAATTACACGGAAAATCGTCTATATAGGTAATTTGTTTTTGTTCATATTTAAAATGGATCAATACCCAGTTTTATTGAAATGTGTTCAATATATTTATATTGTAGATTTTTTGGTAATATTCATTTGGAAAATAGGTTATTTTCACAACCTAAGATTCAACCTTTCATTAATCTCAGATGATTTATAATAACTGGTTTTTCAACGTTTTTCAAATCTACAACAGGGACTTTTTTTTACCAAGCTAGAATTTTGAAACAAGTGAAAATTTTAAAAATTAGGGAGGAATTACTTAAGAATCATAAAACACTTTCATCCAGTTTTGTGTGAACCTATGATGTATTTATAACTGTGATTACGTCTGTACATTACTTCTGATCTATATATATATATATATATATATATATATATATATATATATATAGATAGATAGATAGATAGATAGATAGATAGATAGATGTGTGTGGTATACAATAACATTCATTTGTTTTGTTTCATTAACGGAAATTTTAGTATGTTTTATAAACATATCTTCGGGAGTGTCATGTACACCGAAGAACGCTTAACTTTACCCCCATTTTTCTTTTTTACCTGAGATCTTGGTGTACAAATCTCTTTGATACGTAAGCCTAATCAAATGACTCTCACGGTGTTAAAGGTTATGCTCTAATTATTTTTTATCATTTTGAATATTTCAGATAATTCGGATGGGTGTACATTCACCAAAGTGAAATCAACATCATTTTAACTTTCTCTCTGAAGATAAATAACCGAAACGCTTTATATTTTCCACATCAATTCCGTCTGATTAAGTGTTTGACTGTTTAGATGAAAGGCAACGCAGACTGACAGATATCATTAAAATAGATACCATTAATTACCATTAGATCCCATTAACAAAAACCATTAAAGCGACTGTTCGCATTTTTGCTCTCGTTGGTTTTCAACGTCTTTTAACATAGCCTTCAACAAACAAGAAGTTTTTATTAAATTTATGACGATCATAGATTTTTGCCATGAGATGTTGAGGAAACAACATGTCTGAAGTGAAAGATTTCGATAAAAATCATCTATTTATACACATCACAGGCGCATCGGAACTCATTTTCTCTGTTTGGATATATCCCCACCCTCATTAACTCTCTAGCTTTTATTTTTATTTACATTTTCGAGCTTTTTTATCATGGAAAAAGGCCTATATATATATGTATGTATATATATATATATATATAGATAGATAGATAGATAGATAGATAGATAGATAGATAGATAGATAGAAAAGTATAGGGTAGGTATGGATGGAATAGTATTTCGTATCCAAAGAAACACTATTCTTGATAAGACACAAGTAGTGTAGAAACAAAATAGCTACTTTTGTAGTGATGTTATAACATATTCATGTTATAATTTCTGAATAAATATATATATACATACATATATATGTGTGTGTTTGTGTGTGTGAGTGTGTGTTGCGTAAGCTTATGCAAAAATTAAGATATAAATAATTGTATTTGTAAAATGACTCTATAAATAATGAAAAAAGAACAATCTCTTTTACCAACGTGTTAGTCCCCTAAAAGATTTATTCGAATTCTTAAAGATTTTTTCAAAAGCAGTGTGAGCAAAGGTAAACAATAGAAGAATCCAAGTGAGGTCATTTATCATCTAACAAACAAAAGTAAATAAATGTTGCTACTGAATTTTAACTTTTTCTAAATGTCTGCATAGAGTTTTTTTTCCAATATAATTATTATTTATTATTTTATTTTAATTTGATAGATTATTTCTATATTTATTAATTCTAAATAATGAGTATTAAATTAGTCATATGTTTTATAATTCTTTAAAAAATATTTATGGCATGTCTTTTATTCGTAAGTTGGTTTGGTAAAGAGGTATTAATTTTAAAGAAAGGGGATTTAAAAAACTAACGGCGTAAGTTGAACATTTTGGAAAAAATAGATAGAAAAAATCGCAACCACAACTTCGATCTCACACTTACTAAAAGACAAATCAACTTACTTGGATAAGAATTTTCTTTTTGTCTTTATTCGTTATATCGCATGCAATGGAGTTGCTTTGTAGTGGAGTGTATATCGGCTCGGAACGAGAAATGAGAGCGTCGAATTCGTGTTGAATTCTTTGCATTCACTTCTGTGCAAATACGTTTAAGAAATGTTTTAATCCGTCTCTTCTCCCATCCAGCTATTGTTTAAGTAGTCTTCGCCAATCCGCATTATCGAGAGAAAGAAGAAAATCACAAGACACACGTGTGTTTATGTACTTTCCTACTTTATGAGGAACGATCTAGTTAATTTTTTAGAATCGAACAGACTAGGTGCGCATATGATTTGTTTATAGTGGTGAAGGGTTGTAGAAGTCAGCCATAATTTTAGAAATAACAGAATACAGAGAAGAGACGTACATAGTATGACACAAATGACACTCTTCAGGGTTTGAATTCAGAGTTGTTTTTTTCATAAGTTTGACAGAGCAATGAAAAAGTTAGTGTAGCGTTTAAGCGCCTATTAAATACCGCTCCTTCAATAACTGTCGCACACATATACAGTTATTAAACTATCTTAGCTAAAGTCGACTAAATTTTGCCAACTTTCTTGCTTAAATTTATATTTATTAATTTGCTACATTTTTGTTTTTCATTCTAGAGTACATCAATACAAGGCTTGAGAGCCACTCAATGTAGGGGATTACAGAATGAAGTGTGTACTACAAATCTAAAAGTTGGTAGAACGTCAAAATTACGAGGAAGACAGATGACTGATTTTTGATTTTCAATCTCAGTTTAAAAAGATTTCTCTGTTTGTCCTTAGCTAATTTTAGTTCTTTCTTCATATTTATTAATTGGTTGTTTTTCTGTTTTTTATACTATCGTTTACCAATAAAATGCACGAGATCTATTCAGTGTAGTGTGCCACAGTATGAGATGCATGATATGAATGTAAGACGGATTAGGAACACTAAAACTAGCGTTGCCGTGATAATGAGGATTAAGAGAACGGTAATGATTCACCCTTAACTTGAAATGTTTAAGTTTGTTGTGCTCAGGGAAGCATCTATGCGGGAGTCACTTCTACAAAAAGAGTGGAAAGTAAGTTATTCACTACAAGACCGTGTAAATGATTTTGGACTATCTCAATGCTGGAAAGTTAAGATTTAGTAGCTCCAGCTCAGACATGGGAACAAAACTCCATTTTTGATCTAAAACGATTCTAAGAATATGTTCACCCATATCTTTTTCAATAAGCCTATATGTAAAGTTTTTAAGTATATTCATTGCTTTTTGATAATATTAATATACGCAAGTATTCATGTTGTGTGTGTCTGTAGACTTTCACTCTTAAAAGTGTGTAATAACATAAGGAGACACTTACATAAAGCTTTATCGTATATTACAAACACATACTATTTCAACCGTATTTATTCAGATCTAACAATTTTCTTATTGCTGAAGCCAAGCATAATAAAACACTGATGCTGTCAGTCAGCGCCCAAACATTTGAGGCCCAACTGAAATAAAACGCTGACTTCTTATGTCGGTTTCCTCTTTGCTCTGTTCAAAAAGAAAAGAAACATTTCTTTGTTGCTGACAGCGAACAAACAGATTCTTTCGTCTGAAACATGTTTACGAATATTGTAAGGGAAGACATGCAAGCCCTCAGTTGATGAACCTGAAGCAATATGCTAAGTGTAACATTGAGTAAACAAACATAGTATGAAAGAAGACGCCAATGCCTCATACAAAACTTTATAAAAAGTGCTTTCTTTCGAGAGCAAGGCATTTCCATCAATCATACATGAGAAAAAATGTGTTAGTGACACGAACTCTCAACCGAACAAGTATTCTAAATGATTTTATATAGAGAGAATTGGTCCTTGTATATATATATAAAGTGGAAGAACACGTAGATTAAAATCAAATATTCAAGCATTTACTTTTATAAAGAGTGCTCGATAAAGGGAAGGGCTTAATCTTGTAATTTTGTTAATACAATGGTTTATAAAAGCATAATATCACTACACAAAAATGTTCATGCTTCAGAACAATACTGTTCTTTATCAGGTGATATGTTAAAATAAATGGTGAAAATTATTTATTTTTAAAGTATAAGATAAATTTTTGCTTATTTAGAAAATTAGTTAGTGGTAGTTGGAGAAAATTTTTTAGGTGTGTCAATAATATTCAAACAAAAGTGAGAATTATGTAACTATGGAGATTTAATATTTGGTTTATGAAAGGGGGCAGATTGGCTTGGATCTAGACATGTCACTTTTTTAATTTTGTATGGATAAGATACATAGCGGGACCTTAGATTTACAAATGCTAAAGGATTTACAATGTAATGAACAAGTGTATCTATCTGTGATTCACTTTTTCTCAAATTTTTAATTAATTTTGCCGCTTCTGTTGTCTCCCCAATACTTTCTTCCATCTATTCATTTTCTCTCATTTTCCTTTTTGTTAAACACAGGCGTCGGGTGATCGATAACTCTATCTGTCTATATTTTACTTCCTACCTAAATTTAGAGTCTATTTCTCTCTGAACCGTTTCTCATTGGGTCTTTCCTCTTGTTTTTTCTTTCTCGCTTATTTTCCTGATCTTATTTCCTCTGTTACCTTCTCTTTCCTCTTTCTATCCCCTTTTTTGATTATTCTTTTTTGCTTTCCTACACTCTTTACCTCGTACGAAATTTTTCCCCAAAAAAAGGAAATGAGTTTTTGAAATTTTCTTTAAAAAAGCCTTCACTTAGGGGTTTGAACTTCGAGGAATTTACGTGCTAAAAAAACACCCACATACATTCACAGTAAACCGAAAGTATTTGTCATTTGAATGTAAATCGTCTGCACAACCACACAAGCATTGCCTGATGATGAGAATTAATCTCGAAACATAGAAATCTCCATATAACAATGAAAAACTGACATAACCGTATAATTATATTATATTATATTAAGCTCTAGAATACTCATTATATTGAGCACTGTTCATAATAAAATAAATGCCAGAGAACTCAAGATATAAAAAAACCTCGAGTCCTCTTCACTTGGAATTATGTATATATATATATATATATATATATATATATATATTCAGAAATTATAACATGAATATGTTATATTATCACTATAAACGTAGCTATTTTGTTTCGACACTTCTTATGTCTTATTAAGTAAAGAGGTTTATTTAAATTGAAGGTTTTTAAAAGGTTAAAAACAAGCAAAACCCCTTTAATCAGAGAGACGTTGTTGTATAGACAGTGTAGACCAATCAGAATAAAGTAACATCTAGTTTGGAGAATATGTGAGCAGACTCAAAAATAATTTACGTGGGCATTAGTATTAATATTTGATCAAATTGAGATCAGCATTATTAATTGACTATTACATTCACTTTATTATTATTGCGAATTTTTAAAAGTTTCTAAGTTTAACAGTTTCTTAGGAAGTTATTCATATATTAAACGACGAAAATAAAGAACGCAAACATATAAATAAACTTACACGTCTCTACTACATATGGATAAATAGACGAGTATACACACATACCCTGGAAACAGACACATATACAGATTAATATACGCACGCTTATATACATACACAAATTTCAAAATGTTGTTTTTATCGACTTTTCAATTTGTATTTTAAACTTTAAAGCTCGATTTAGAAACAGGCAGAACCGCCACAATATTGGATACACATAAGAGCGAATTCGTGACATGACTAGCCTTGGATGAATGCTTATATATATATATATATATATATATATATATATATATATATATATATAGTTTTAAGGTACGATTTATTTATTGGCTAAAATCCTCAAATTCTGGAAGAGAGCGTATGTAAATTTAAAAGGGACATTGAAATCAACACCCAGCAGAGATAGTCGTTTTTACGCATGAAAACTATCTCCAAATCATGTGTGTTGTATTTTGATTTCACTCTTTATATATGCTAATAAAACGGTCGAGAAGCAGAGCAAATTGGAATTATATCGATGTAAACAACTTGCAATAAAAATTCAGTCTTCTGTTAGCAATATAAACCCCTTTTTACACATTAATCTAGTTAGAATTTACACTAGTTCCTCTCTTCATGAATATTGTGACGCCCGTGGAGGTAAGAAAAAGAAAATAATTAGATTCCATTTGTAATACAGACCACTATTATTTATGCCTCAGAATCTGCACAAAATGAGTGTATTGTATAGGCTTTTACTACTCGAATAAAATTATTTTTCTTGTAGTCTAAAACTGCAGTATTAGTATATATATATATATATATATATATATATATATATATATATATATATATAAAGAGATGAAATTGCGTAGCTTAATGTCACACATTATAAAATATTGTAAAAGCGAAGCAACCGGTTTCGCTCCCGCTCTTCATGACTGTAAGGGAGATTTAAACTGGGGTTAAAATAAAGAACTGTGTGAATAAAAATGAGAAGAAAAGTAAATATGAATACAAAGAGGTAGAAAATAATAATAGCGAGCCCCAACAAATATACACGCTGTTTGCACAGGGAAGGCTTGCGGGATTCGATATATAGAGCCTCCAGAATCTTGAGATAGAATAAAGAGTACGAGCGGAACAGAACAGAGAACTAGTCAGCACTAAAATTAGCAGCACACTTTATATTATTTAACAGGTCCTCGCAAATTGTGGAACCGTAAGTATTTGAGACAAGTTCATTCCGAGATAAGGTGTGATTCCTGATCTTAGTGGAGACATGTTGCTTAATTCTAATGTCCAGGCGCTGAGTAGTTCTCCGTATGTAGTCGGCATAGCAACTATACTTATATTTATAAATAATAGAATTAATTTGATCGGAAGGAAGAGCATTATATATGAAAATTGTGTTTTTGATACAGAACCTGATTATCGCTATGAATGTGTGTAGCTGGATACAATTAAATATTTAAAAAAACGAACCAGCCGGTTTCACTCACGCTCTTCAGGCCTCACCGTGTGATAAAGAAAGGGGATAAAATAAATGTACGAATGATTGAAGAGAAAAATGAATAATGCGATAGGGAAAAATAACTAGAGACAAATGATAGTAATTAATCACGCTTTTTACAGAGAAAGGTGTGCGAGATTTGATATACAAAGCCTCCAGCACTTTTAAATGGAATACTTAGTGAGATCGGGACACAACCGTGAACTAGTCTACTCTGGACTCATATATATATATATATATAGTACTTGGTGCAGTATTCACCCGTGATCACTTGACCCAGCTTCTTCACAGAACACGCGTAGGCACAGTAGAGTAATGATTAGCGGCCCGAAATAAGGATGCAGAGAGCTGAGTTCCAATTCCAGTTGGGATGATTGCATTTTTTTCGTGCACTTTTCTTGAAAATAATTTGCTATAGATATCAGGATAGACTTGGTTATATAGTCTTAGATGGCAAACAATCTGTGAAAGAAACTCTGAATTTACTCCAACTTGAGAGGGATTCGCTCCGGAATATTAAATTGTCTGGAAACTATTCTAAACGCACTATCCTAAAATATATCATTGACAAACACTTGTGAATCAATATTCCCACTCAAAATCCTCATCAGTATCTAGATGGGTGACTGTATTGGAATAGCAGGTGCAGTAAGAGTGGATGGGAGGATGGTATGATAGATAACAGATTCGGAAAAAGAAATTTGAGCGATAAGTTCCGTTTTTATTCGGGTCCGTTATAATCCCTTATGCACCTTGCGAGTGGTATGCACCTTGCGAGTGGTATGCACATACCTCTTCTCCCCAGCTATATGTTAATTAGCTGAACTAAAATCATATAGCTGGGGAGAAGAGGTATGTGCATACCACTCGTAAGGTGCATACCACTATCTTTAAAAACTTCTTACAATCTAAAATTATGTTTAAAAAAATGTTAATTCTTTTTTTAAATCTGAAAAAATACAGTTAAGCCGTAGAAAAAGAATCAATCAATTCATCCTCCAAACGTTTGCATATATTTAGTCATTCACTTACAAATAACATGACGAAGACGTGTTTTTCGATGTAGATTTTTTATCTGAATTATAACACATATCTTATATATATTTATATACAAAATGTAGTATGTGCTCATTCACCTTTCCATATATTGTGTGTTTCATATTTCTGTCCGCCTTTTATATGTATTACCTGACAACTAGAGGCAACGAATATTCAGGCTTCTATTTAAATAGCTTGCCAAATAAAGACTCTATTATATTTTCTACTTATTCTTTTTGGACGTTGAAAGTTAATTAAAAAGATAGATTAATGAATGATAGATAAAAGGCCGATCGTTTAATTGATGTGGTAGGCTAATCAAAGTGATAGGTTCATTAATTTCTATTTCGAAAGAATAAATCTAAAGATTGTCACGAATTACATACACGACAAAAAAGAATATCTTGGTAATTTCGACTCGGAATTAATGAGTTTGAGCGCTAATGACGCACTCTGAATAGAATTTCAGACCCCAGAAGTAGAACGTTGCGTGGAATGTTAACACGCCCAAATTTATATCTTCTCTCGGTTCAAGTCGTAAGAGAAAATTGTAACTTCGGAAAAGAACGTCAATGAAAATCATTTTATTTTATGCTGATTTATTAAATGAAAATAGCTAAAGTTAACTTTTTCCCATGAGAAAATCGAACAAAGCTATTCTAATATTATCTGTCATGTTCTTTCAGTAAGTAAGAGCTCATAGCTCTTCAAACTTTTATGGGCATACATACCCATCCAGATCCCGTTATGCCACACGATTTCAGGACTCTTTATGTATGTCAATGTCTGGTTTTCTCTATATTTCGTACCTACATCTTCTAGGATTATCAAATTCTTCAATGCTTCTATTCTCATTGATTCCCAAAATTAGTGTCTCGTCCAAAACCTAATCAAAATACCCTTTTTAATTCAATTTTAATTCTATTTTCATTTAAACATATTTGTTGCTTACAAGTTCAGTCTACGGTATTCTCAATATGCTTCTGTAAAATATTTTTGTCAAGTCTTAATCTGTGGGAATATTGCCCAGGATTTATGAAGATATAGAAGAATTGATATTATATATTATTCGAACTATTTTGTCATGCATTTTAATACAAAACATATTTTGCTAATCCAGTGCAGCTTTAGATTTCTGTAACATTTTCCAGTGACAGTTAAAAAAATACCTAGACACATGAAGCTGAAAACATTTGGCCATATTAACAAAATTGTTTACAATAGTAATTCTTTTCTCTCCTGTTTCTTCGTAAAACGCGTGTTGTCGACATTTGCTGAGCCAATGTAAAGTATTTATACATGCATAATAATCAAAACAAGTGTCACATGAGAGAGTATCTCGAGAGAAATATGACATGCATTTCATTTCCTCTTTTGCTTGCTTTTTTGTAAAAGAAATAACAACGGGAAGTTGATTTAAGTAATTAACTGTGACAGAATTCTTCTGAGATTTGCTGACTTTGGATTTGTTTGCTACAGCCAATCGTTTCAGGTCGTTAAGAGTTATGTTAGTGGTAAATATAGAAATAAAGAAAAATCGATGATTGAACAAATGATGGTTAAATAAAAAGAATGATTAAAAAATGTGAGAAACATGCAGGTGAGCTAAGATATATTCGTACTGAAACTGAATTCCACTTACACACGCATATGTTTCACGTTATTATCAGGTCTTTGGTTTATAAAGATAGATTCAAAAGACGGATTCCCATCTATTGCTGGTGTGCCAGTAGTTAGTAAAACCTGCATCAGACAGGTCTGTTTTTTTTTTCAAATTAGTATAGGCGCAGGATTCATGTCTTTCATTCATGAAGGTGGATTTAGAAAACCTCCCACATTTATTCCAGGTTTACCAATGATTAGTAAAGACCACCTTAGATAGGCTTGTTTTTTTTTAATCGGCACAGGAGAGTGATTCGTAGATCTTTTTTTAATCATTTCACCGCAAACCAATTGTAGAAAGTTACTAAAACGTTAAAGGTTATTGTGTGAAAGAAACTACAAAACATTACTTAAGGAGAATATCAGAAAGGTTTAATGAAAAAAATATGTCGACACAACATGAAGCTTTAAGTTTACAGTGCGCGCTTTTCTATTTTGGTTTGAATCTGGGAATTGATTCAGAATGAGGAATCTCGAAGAAAAAATTGGAACCTCAAGAAAGACTGAGAGCCACTATATAAGAAGGCCTGGTTTTAAGTCATTTATTCATTTCAATTATAACATCTCCCTTCTTCGCGCTAACAGGAACTGAATTTACATCCTCGGAAGAAATTACGATATACACACGGACATTTGTATCGATAATGTATTTAGGGTTTGCGGACATATAAACTTGACACTATGGTTGCCATTCTGATTGCAGTGTCACATTTGCCGTTGCTGATAATATGCTATCCAGAAAGTTGAATATCTGTAACTACAAGTTCTAACGTTTCCGATTCGTAATTCAACGCCTGGACTGTCTCTTTTGCTGATAACCACCAAATTTGTTTTCTTATAGTACTCTGAACTTTTGTTGTATTCATTTACTGCTTTATTTAAATATTCAGCTCCCCTTTTTAGTATATCTATCAAAATATTCAATGAAGTGTTATTGTCGTAGAGTCGCTGTTTAGTTGAGCACCAGACTAGTGCCCTCCAAATATTGCGAATGAAAACAGGTAATGTATTTATACATGCAGTACGTGTCTTACCCTGATAAACAAGATATAGCCTCTCACTCTTCAGGTCAAACTGCAACCGATATCCTCCAACTTGAAAGCTTTGATTGCTTTATATTTTTTTACATTTGATCCACCTTTTATAGATTATTTAAATTTAGAAAATATTCTTAGATCAAGTAAATTTTTTGGAAAAAATAATAATTTACTGATACTAGTCCTACTACTTAATCCATAGCTATGGGGAGAAAAAGTAGATTCATAACTTCTGCAAGGATATTTGAACCCGAGGGAAAATAACAAGCTTAACTGGAATTGGAGCTCGGTCATCTGATTTCCAATTCACGGACACTTGGCTATTGATTCCATGGAATGACCTATTCTTTCTGTCTCAGAAGCCGTCCACCTAGCGATAACGCGTCATCATTGCATTTAATGCGTATATAGCTATGCATATGGATTCTAGTCTACCCCAACGTGCTAGATGGCCGTTGACGCTAGAGAAAGTTTCATTTACCTCCTCATATGTCCTTGTTTAATCCTGCGTATTTTTCAACGACCTTCCTCAGCAGTAAAACAATGGTTGATGAAGGATGTTAGGTAGTACCAATGTTACACATAGAATGATCTCTCAGGCCTGTTAGGGTACCAGCTATGCGAAAATAGTGAATCCCGAAAACAAAACAAAAACACTATGAAAGTAAAAAAATACATTTTATCTGTAGTTGTAGGCATACAATTGCGTTCAAATGATATTTATTTGAAGTCATATTTTGCTCAAAATATTTAGATTTCAGCAATAAATAGCTCATAGAGTTTTATATGCCGCTAAACCAAGTCAAACAACCAACATAAAATAACACTTTCCTTCCATTAATCCATATAGCTTCTTGCAACTCCTTAAAGCAATCAAATTGTATGACAAAATAATTTCAACTACAACAGAAAACACACATATCACCGCCTCTAGTCATCATGTCTACACAAACATGAGTATAATCTAGTCAATTGTGTGAGCAGAATAACATCTAATATTTTTATTACTTCAAAGTTTCCAGGAAAGTTAAATTTCAGCTATAAATTACCCATAAGGAGTTGATGTGTCATTAAGCAATCAATCAATCAATCAAAAGTCTACCAGTTAAGTTTGAGATGAGCGATTGTCTAGGTTATTATGATAAACGACATCCAGCCGCAAGGCCTCTGACTAGGATATTTTGAGGGGCGTGGAACCATCTTTGAATGGCTGACCTAGGCTGGTAGCACCTGTTATGGACCAAGCTAAGGGAAAATAGTGAACCCTCTAACTGGAGACAAAACACAAAAATATACAAATATATTAAAAAATTACTAGAAATATATTTTCATTATGAAAATAAAGAAATTATAATTTATTCGAAAATAAAAATTATCATTACTAACAAAAAAACTTTGCAATTGAATGGGTCATCGTAAGTAATTAACTGAGGCAGCATTCTTCTGAGAGCCGCTGACTTTTGCTTTGTTCGCTACAACCAATCTTTTCAGTTCTTTAAGAGTTATGTTAGTGATAAATATAGAAAAAGAGGAAAAATGGATGGAGGGTTGAACAGATAATAATTAAAAAAAAGAATGAATAAAAGAAGGTGCGAAACATATATATATGATCAAAATATATTCAGACTGAAACTGAATTACACGCTCATACGCATAAGTTTCACGTTATTATTAGGTCTTTGGTTAAGGAAGGTGAATTCAGAAAATGGCTACCCATCTATTCCAGGTTTGTCAGTGATTAGCAAAATATGCCTCAGACACGCCTGATTTTTTCGAATTGGTACAGGAGCGGGATTCGCAGATATTTTTTGACTCATTTTACTCCAAACCAAACGTTAAGCCTACTAAAATGCAAGAGTTTACTGTGTAAAGAACACTGAGAAACAATACTTAGGAAGAATAATAAACAATAAAGGATTCAAGTCAAAAATAAAAAAAGATCTGAACAATCTTATCTGTAGTAATAAATAACAAAAAAAATGGACGTGCTCCTTTTAAAATGTCACAGTCTTAACAATTTGCGCTGGTATCCTTTTAGTAATTGCTAGAATAAATCTTACTTTCAGCGAAATACTACTGTTATAATCTATTTATAACTTTGATTACTTAAATTTATTACAGTAATTACTGTAAAATGTTACCTTTCAGCAAAATATTACTGCTAAAATCTATTTATAACAGTAATTGCATACATTTATTACAGTAATTACAGTAATAAAGGTGACTTTCAACAGAATATTACTACTATAATGTATTTATAACAGTAATGGCATTAATTTATTACAGTAATTACTGTAATAAAACTGATTTTCAACAGAATGTTACTACTATAATCTATTTATTACAGCAATTGCGTAAATGTGTAACAGAAATTACTTAAATTTATTACAGTAATTACAGTAATATAGCTGGCTTTCATCAGAATATTACTGTTATAATCTATAATCTACAAACGCGTACCTTACGTACAATAGATTTTAATTGTAAACCACAGATTTGGCAACGATATTTCGCGTCGCTCAGTCCGGCATATTTCGCTGTAGTATTATTCCGTTCTCCGATATTTTATAATGCAATGTGTCTTTTGAAATCTTTTCGAAGTTTCTTCCGTTTGTACTTTGAAAAATGCACGCGCGTGCCAAAAAGAAACAAAAGGAATGTAATTTTGCTTCAGGTATCATATTCCAAAAATGCATTTATTTTGTAGCTCTCTGAACTTAAATTTCGGATTATTTTTCTAAAAACAAAATAAATATGTCAAATGCAGATGTAAATTCCATTCTGATATTCTGAACATTACTCTGGAGTACTCTTTATATCTTTTTTTATATTTCGTGCTTTTCTGTTGGTAATACCTTGAGGACTTCTCTGCATAATGCGTGTGTTATCATCCGACATTTGTTGAAATCAAAATTTAAAACTAAAATATGTTTTTGCTTCATCAAACTCATCTCTGGTAAAAACTGATATAGCGCAGTGGATTCCAAATAAAAGCAAGAACCGGTCGTTATGGATATCAGCTTAACTTTACTTATCTACTAAGATTTGATTGCAACAAGTTCAAGTTTGTTGAGCATGAGATGTGTATTGTAATAATTCTCTGAAAGATTTATCTGCTTTAGTAATTTTTAATTGAATATGCAAGTCTTGCAACGATTCACGACACAGAAAGCGAAATCTGATAGCTGGGCTCGAATACTTTTTCACACGAATACACTTGGCAAATGTACGAATCCCCCTCTCTCCCCCCCCTCTCTCTCTCTCTTTCTCTCTCTCTCTCTCTCTCTCTCTCTCTTTCTCTCTCTCTCTTCTCCCCAACCCCGGTTGTGGGCTAATTGGTCTAACTTGGTTTAAGATGGTACCAGTTCATATGAGTCATTCAATGCCGAAATTAAATTTTCTTGTGTGTGTTGATGTAATAAAATATGATATTCGTCATTCTGCTTTCACAGTTAAAAGCATGTTAGATTATATTCGGCTTTTGTGCATATATAAGATTGTATGGATATAATTACTACAAGAGTGTGTTATATGATGTAGTTTTCTTGAAGTTATATTTTGGAATATAGTTTGATTTACGAAATTGTATGATATTATATAATCTCATGAAAATGTTCTTTCATATTGGTTGGTTGTTTAGTTGGTTGTTTAGTTGGCTGGCTGATTGTGTTTAGCATAATAACAACATTTATTAATTACTGAATGCAAAAATCTGAATAATTTGTACGTAATTTTATGCCATTAACTAAAGATATAATTAATACATTCAAAGTAGAGCAATATTTCTAGAGGTATCGTTTGTTGATCATATATAATTTTAATATTAAAATGTATTTTTAAAATTTTAGTTTTGTATTTATAGTCATCTTGCATAAAAATGTATTGTTGATCATTTTATTATAATACATGTACTATTAATTTTTTTTTTGAGCTTCAATATTTGGCCATATGTGGGACGCTAACAGTTACTACCAGCGGTAAACTTAGGAACGACAGCAATAAATAAGTGGTTTTTCTCGCCCCCAAATCTCAAATCTCCCAATCAGAGGCTTTACTGTCAAATATAGTTTATTGTTATACCCAAGACAATTTCTAGGAGAAGGAAGATTCTTAACTTAAGACCAGCTTAATGTCAGATAAGCTACTTGGCTTCCGTACATCTGGTACCCTTCAGACTCATCTCATGTTACCTGATGGTATTTACCAATGTTCGCGTGAACTGTTTCATACAATAACAGAACTTTGTAGAATCTTATTTCATATATTCTCATTAGATATTAATGTATATTCAACAGGGCACGTGTTCTGAATTTCCAAGGCTTTAGTACAACGAAAGGGTAAAATTTGAGTGAAGATTCGAGATTCAATATTATAAAGAAAGAAAGTAAGAAATCCGACATTTTGAAAAGTACTCAGTCAATGAAGATGCAATGGACTGATGAAGTGAGCAACAACGAAGTTTTGAAGAAAAAAGGAAACAAAAAGGAAACTCATACATAACATCAGGAAGAGGCAATTGAAATTTCAGGAAAGAGGGCTTACAAAATCTGATATTCACAGGACAGATTGAGGGAAAGGGGTACAGAGAAAGCAGCGCGTAACACACTTGATGGACGGCAGAACTAAACGAGTGATATATAACAAAAGGACAAAACCTATTAAGACGTCCATAAAGAATACAACACATAAAAGAAAAAATCCTGTCGGAATAGTCTCACCGCATTTAAGTTTCACGCTAGACCATCATAGGAATGCAGCGTTGATTTGGTGTTACTTGATGCAACCTAGTACCTGACCTCACACCTACAGTGGCTTGCAAATGTTTACACCCCTATGAAAATTTATATATTTTGTACAATTTAACAGGGAACAACACATTCTTTCAATTCTAATGATTGTTAAATAATAAGCAGATCCATCACACTTTCCTTTGATATAAAACCTACATTTTAAAAATTACACACTGATTCTTAAAATTACTTAACTTAGAAAAATATCTTTGAAAATGTATATACACACCAGATATTATATTGTGTTATCGTGTAGTTTATCATTGCTGTATATAAACCAGAACAAATAAATGTGATATGTGCATTCTACTATAACAAACTTGGTCAGTCTATTATTTTACTATATAAGGTGATTGAACTACCTACAAAATCACCCAGCACATATTTTCTTGGTATGATGGTCTTTGGACTTTGACTGTAAACACAAAGTGTCTAACTAGTGAAATAAAATGGGCAAACCTCTCAGGAACTTGAAAACCTTTTTATTCAAAGGTACAATTAAGATAATGGCTAGAAAAGAATGCAAATTTAAATTATACAAAATATATAAATGTTCAAAGGCGGTGAAGATCTTTGGAAGCCACTGTACATCCTGTATTCCAGGGACGAGTACAAGAATTTTCGACAGATGAATGTATAAACAACCGATCCAAAAATGGTCTAGACATTTTTCCTATATCACGAGAATGTAAGGTCCTTTTTCTGAACGAAGGATTCTGAATGGATGCAAGCAAACACTGACGAAGAACAGTTGACGAAATGGAAAGATGAATAAAGTATAGTTCTAATTCTGGGATTTTAATCTTATGATATTTTCGTCATATTTCATTTCATTAAATGATATGCTTTACTTGGTTCCTTGCGCCAAACGTAAGTTTAGTAAGTGTTGTATACCTACTTTGACGACGACGAAAATTAAGGTACAACCAATATTTTTACGATTTTGATCTAACGGATAAATGTCGCAACATAAACTGGACCCAAGGTGACTTGCTTATTACTGTTAAAGTGACGATCTATTTCTCGGTTAACAAAATGAAGAACAACATTTTTTCTTCGCTTCTCGATAACGTTGGATATAGAGTAGAGAAGATAGTCGGAAAGTTAGTATACACGCATCGAAGCAACAGCCATCGGGCTGCGCCCATCCTCTCTCTTTTCTGTGGTCTGCACCCCTACTGACTTCATACGGCTCTCTTATGTATACCAAAATCCAGTTGATTATGCCATTTTTTTCCTCAAGCACATTGTTTATAATAAACAATTTCTCTGATATTGGCTACGCTGTTCATCAAAACACACATTTTCTCAATGCAATAATATTTATTTTGCTATAAATACATTTCTGTTTCCATATCTTCTGACCTGGGAAAAAGCTGTCGCAACACAAACTTGTCCGTCAACCGGCGTCCGCATGGTTTGACTTTTCAAACAGTATTATTATATTTTCATACCCAGCTTGATTTTTGCTGTTTAATAACACCAGTTTAATGTAAATATAATTTTGCACAGTTTTACGTATAAGTTCAGATAATATGTAACATAAGTAAAAACCAATCAACAAGAGAAATAATATTTTACTAAAATATCCACCAATGCATTAGTCTTTCTTATAAGCAAAATACGAGTAAAAATAATTATTTCTTTATAATCTGTGATCATTTGGAAGAGAGAAATTTATTGTCGTACATGTGTTCTTTTATTTATGATAATTGTATTTCTGGCAAGAAACAAGTGATACGATTTAATCTCAGAATCCAAGTGGATTTTCAGTTTTTCCCCACAATGACAAATTGGTGTGCATGACAAAACCGTATTCGCTTTCACTGTTCCTAGGGATTACACTTACTCCCAGTCGTATATATATATATATATATTCTACTTGATCTGACATGATATATTTCCATATCTGTTGCAGTTATTATTAGTTTTAATTATTTTCTTTTATAAAAATATGAAATATATTTTACCCAGAATTTTTCCTGAGAACTGATTTTATTTTTTACCAGAGTGTCTTTTCGTTTTTCGGTGTTATTAAGTAAATTATATTGAAAGGGTTATATCTCAATTGGAATAAACTGAACATGTCCGAAACGACGACGTTTGCGAGAAAATAAGGACCCTTTCCCATTTTCTCAAAAACAAACTATCTGCTGGGATTTTGAGATTACTTATCAAGCTCAACGTTTTTTAGATTCCGTGATCGTACAGGAACCGGTGTTTCAACGTGATAGGACCATAAGCCAATATCATAAAAAGAGTACATCAGAATGAGACAGTTGAACTTTTTTGGTCACATTATGAGAAAAGAGGACTCGGATTATTTGACACTCATAGAACATATTAACTACAAGAGAGATAGAGGAAAAAACGCATGATATGCATAACGAATAATTATGTTGGAGTGATCATAGATAAACAAAATTTACTGAAACTTACAAAGGCCAGTGAATTATAGAGAGCAACACTCGAGAAAAAGATGAAGAAAAAAAATTTTCTTTTGTCTTTGAAATTATAAGGTAGTTCTTGTAATGTTCCTTACATCTGGTATGATATATGGTATGAGTCCACTAATTCTCTGCTCTCGCTATAGGATAATTAATAGAACTGGTATCACGTGATTATTCTTATCCAAAAAAAATTCTTACAATAAAACATCTCATAGCTTTAATGAACTACAAATAGAGGATAAAATGAACAAAAAGAATCAATCGATCAATCAAACAACTATTGAAATAGCTATTGTGGTTTAATAACACATTGTTACTTTCCTATTTCCATGATATTTTGAAATTTTGTTAATTTATTTTGATAAGATTGTTTTTTTTTACGAGATGATAACCATGGAATTGTGTTTATTATTTTTTGAACATTTTTGTATTTCATCTTGTCTTTTGTTTTGTATTTTTCGTCAATATGTATGCTAATATCCTAGACAGGATCCTCTTATATGACTTAGCATATTTGAAATGAAAATGCGATATTCCTATTAGAGTCATCAACCTTAGTCATCAGCACTATGAGTCATAGTAATAAGGGTCAGAGTTAAAATACAATTCGTTGTCGTCGTTGTTATCATGGCAACAATATGTTTTTGTTATTTTATCGATTTTTTGGCGAGAAACGTTCGTGTGCGACCTATAAGAATTTTTCCTTGCGAGATTGTCCTCATACAAGAATTATTTTCGTCTCTTTTCTATAATTTAGTGTCCAATTGAGAAGCACAAAACAGTTTAAATTACATCATCCTAATACTACTTCTCTTCAGGCAAACAGAGGCACGCGCGGTAAAAATGTTTTACTTGTATATATTGAACTGAATAAAAAAAATAAAAACTTCCAATCCAACATCGGCAGCGCCTCGCGGAAAACGAGAAGAATAAAAAACTACTAATATATAATAGATCCGTTCACCTTTTCTTACTGACTCTCCAGAACAAAATACGTCGCCGAATTTTTTATTTTTGTACAATCCAAAAATGTATGTGTAACATATTTCTCCTTACAATCGCACCCCTAAAAATATGTGTTTGATATCGATTCAGTTTAGTATGGCACAAAGAAGAAAGCACTGGTAGTGTAACGGTTGTCAGCACTAGAATAAGGATTGTCGATCTAAGTTCCAATTCAGATTTAGACAGTGGTATTCAGTTTCTCAAAAGTAACCAAGAGAAATATATGAATCTTTTTTTCTTTCCAATTTGGTCGTATGGATTTCCAAATTTTGATGGCGCCTTGTCTAAAAGAAAGAACCACTCAGAATTCACAAACGTGAAAAAGACAAATAGAAATCAAGCATCTTTTCAAATAATTCATAGTAACCCATAGATAATAAAGAAAAACGTCTGTGTATAGGCACGACTGGATGTGGGTATGATGTTAGAATAATGTCAGAAGGCCATTAAGAGTATTATGGTGAGAAATAACTCGGTATTTATCCGAGCCTCTCCTCAAAGTCGGGATGTAGCGCAAAGCCTTTTTTTACGTCGAGCATTCTCAGCGGCGCGTACGCCCAGGCAAAGATTCCCCGTATTAGTATGGGTTGTGAATTGGCTATAATTACCGGCTGTATGATACTAATATAAACGTTAGTTTATACATGGTACACTACCTTAGCAAGTAAGGTAAAAAAGGACAAGTTATATGGCAATAACAAATAGGTCTTTATATAGTAAAAAAAGAGAAAAAAATACAATTCATTCAAAATATCTAAATACGTCCTAAAACAAGATCAATATTCATTTGGTTAAAATGGATGAGAATGTTTTAGTAAGAATAGACAAGAAATGACATACCGTCTGGTCAGCAGTACCCCTCGTGCGTCTATCCACGAAGGCAAGGAATAAAAAAGAGACCAGAAGAAAAAGAGTTTTTTTCCCGAGAGAAAACAACCGTATAGCTGCGGGGTCGGCTCTTGCCTGCTTTTCTTCAAACAAGACTCTACCGTTCCATGTATGGGTTTTTTCCTGCCTGACAAGCAGAGAGTCCGTCAAGGACCGAAGTGAGGAGTAACTCTTTACTTTCAACATCCAAATCGTGGCTTTTGTCTAGACTTGTGCATATGCATCGATGAAAATCCATAGCATTTTATACAAAAGCACTACCAAGAGTTTCTCTTAAAGTTACGCATTTCTATATGCTTGCAAAACTTAAATGAGTTATAAGAGGAGAATGTGAAACGGGTGAGACGACTTCAAATTCGAACCGCATATGTTACATTCATTTCACACTAATGCCCTAAGGAAAGACATGAATCCTTTTCCTATATTGACCAGTAATGCGTTTTATATAAACTCATAGACTGGGCTCTGCACCGTTTAACTGGCAGCCTATGTAAGAGAGCGAAAACTCTTAATTCAAATTAATAGATAGACTTACAGGAATTCACTTCACTCCAACAAAATATGGGAACTTAGAAATATTCTTGAAAAAGGAGATAAACAATACCGCCTGCTGACTTTGTTAAAAACATAAATTATTTTTTCTTCTCAATATAATGGGTAAATAATAGATTAGAATGAGAACTTGAAATCGGAATAGCAGAGAAAAGACAGACCTGAATGAAAAGAAAGAAAAAAAAACATACGGAAAAAGCAAGTCATGGATATTCGCAAAAAAAACAAAAAAAAACGAAAATGAAAAAGAACCGATGAAGTGTCATGATCGGCTACTTTCCGAAAGAACGAGGCATTTACAAAATGAATATCTTTGTTAAATATGGACGAAATCATATTAAAAACGAGGTTTCAGCATATTTTATTAAACTCAAAAAATATTATGAGCTGTGAAATCTGATGCTTCCATGTAACGAATAGCCAAGAGCGGGAACAATGTAATGGTAATATTAGTCGTTTCTTTATAAAGAGACATTCAGCACTCAATGACCGAGCCTCCAGTGCTACAATCGGTTGCAAATTATAAAATCGTTATATGAAAAAAGTTTTATTTTCAGTAAAATACGTTTCTCAAATTTAATAGATTTTATTGCTCTTTCCAGTATTAGTGGGCCTTCTTTCAAAACCTTTTTTTCGAAGTAGTGTGGAAAATGGGCATCTTTAATATGTCATTGATGTCTCTTCGTGCCATCTGACGTTTTAGCCATTCCAACATGGCATAATGGTTAGCAAACTTATCACGCAAGATTAGTTACGACTGAATCGTGAGTACGATTCTCACTTAGTGTCGCATAAATTCGGAAAATCACCATGATAGTTTTTGTTGTTAGTGTTGGAATTCTCAAAGTGATGGGGTTTCTGTTATTTCGTAATATTCTTTTTGATCATGTAGCACCAGATTACGAATTTCGAAGAAGGATGCCCTTCTCTAGGTTGCCGATACTCATTCACTAGATGCCAGTTTTAGACATGGATCTTATACAGTGGATCGTTTATACATTTCTGGACCTGTTGGGTACCATTAATGATATCTTTAATTAAGTAATTATAATTGATTAAATAATTTTACGGATCATCAACCTTTGACAGGTTATGTAATGATAGAAAATAAACTTGATTGGAATTTGTTTAGATGATATTGATTAACTGATACAAATCCTACTATTTAGCCCATAACTGGTTTATGTAAATGGATTCGCGCAAATGAATATGGCAAACTCAACTGGAATTTCAACTCGTTTTCGTTTTCCAATTCTGATCCGTTACACAATAACCCATCCGCACCTGGTATTCTATAGCTGTCTATGTTCTGAGCAAGTACGACGTTGCTTTACTTCAAGGATCGATCGAGAACCGATGTTTCAACTTCACATGACGCTAAGCCAAAAACTTTGTATGACGCAGTTATTTAAGAAAATTCAAGTTAATGTTTTGATTTTCTATCAAATTTCGGTTGTTTAAGTCTGCAAGGTGGAAAAAGTCCTCTTTTCTTGAAATCAAAAATTTATGTCGTCTTTTTAAATTGACATTAAAATTTGTCCCTTGTGAAAAAAAAAACGCATTCCACCTTTATATGAACATCTTTACTTTTTAAATATTTTCGAATTCATGTAAGGCCCTTTATGGAAAAGAAAAAGAAATATTTTATATCACCACCCTTGAGTTCAGGATTAATTCTACACTTAGTCAAACAGTGTATATTATGTAAAAAGATCATATTTTGCCAGTGTTTAGAGTGGATAAAGCGTGCCTTCTCAGAATATCAGCATTTTAGAATATAAGATTTATCCTATGCTCAAAAACCGACCGTTAGTACCAGCGGCTATCAGTCAGTCAGTTAAATGTCATACGTGATACACGCTTGGGCAATCATGTCTCTTTCGAGACATGACTGACTGGGCAGAAGATTACCTTGCAGTAGGTTGCCATTGCTGTCTGCGGTAGACTGGTTGCCAGCCAAGGCTATAGAACCCAATCTGTCCTCTTATTTAATACATAACTGGAGGGAAGAGACGGGTTAATACCTTTCACAAGGGTATTTGCGCGTAAGTGAATGCAAGGAATTCAACCGGAATTCGAACTCTGCTCCCCTATTTGCCATTTGAATCGATATCCGCTTCACCACAACACGCATCCTATCCATTGGCGGCTATACGCTGACCTAAAGATTAGAGTTATTACAATTCTATAACTTTTAAATCTAAATTAATTACAAATTCATGTAATAAAGCCAAAGGTATCAATTTAAAACAAAGTATCAGACTGTAAATGTGGACGTTTTAGAGGGCTACAGTGAGAAAAGATGAAATTCTAGATAAGTATCAAGATCTTGTATAAGATCTAAGACAAATTACGAGAAAGAATACAATGACTTTTTATCGTTTGAATTTCAAGATGACAAAGATACTAAAACGCAAGAGAATACCCGTGAGTTAAATAAACTTAGAAAATCTTATTGAAGAGAAAGAAGAATATAAAGGTAAAGAATTATAGAGACGGAAGATTTTTATTGACGTTTCATTTTAACTACAAAATAATGAGACCTAGCTGCCAATCTAGCAATGCACGTAAATTTGTAAAGTTAAAATCAATTAAGTGTCATACGTGATACATGCTTCGGTCATCATATATAAAAAAATAGATATGGCTGACTGGGCAGAAGATTTTATTACAGTAGTTTGCCATTATTTTCTGCGATAAACTGCTTGCTAATCAAGGCTATAGATCCCAATCTGTTCTGCTAATTTACCCGTAGTTGTAGGGAGAAGAAAAGACTTAATACATTTCACAAGTGTATTTGCGCATACGTGAATGCAACAGGTGATAACACCTAAAGTGTGGATGGACAGCTTTGCCTATGAAGTTCCGAAGTCGGAATGTTGACGATAGCATCAGTATTTTATATATATATATATATATATATATATATATATATATATATATATATATAATTTCATACTAATATGTGACAAATACGTTTTTCAAATAACAGCATTATAAATTCTATCAAACTAGTGTAGATTTGTCTACAACTGAAAACAGAGAAAGTGTTTGTTTGAACTGAACGTTATTTCCGTCAAAATAGTTTTTGTCTCTATTAATTGGCTTATTCATGTAAATTTCCAACATATAATCCCCCATTTTGGCTCAGTTGAGGGAGAGCAAAACGGTTAGCTGTGTTTGTTTTTATTTTTTACTTCCCCTTTTTACAAATGTTTGCCCTTTAATTATGGGTAACAAAATTGATCTTATTCATTATATATATATAGTGTGTGTGTGTGTGTGTGCGCGCGCGTGCGCGTGTGTGTGTGCGCATGTGTGTCTGTGTGTTTGTGTGTGTATTTAGCGGAAGATATCAGACACAATGACACAATGAGGCGAAAATATTCGATGTGAATGACAGATAATCTTACCTTTACAACGATTGTTGATTAAATGAAAGGATTAGAGATCTATGAAAAAGTTTTATATTCATACGTGACAAATATGCTTTTAAGATGACAGCATTACTAAAACCATCAGCACTAGTCTATATTTAAAAGCTACAACTGTACAACAGAAGAGAACAGAAGGAAATATTACAACGTTAATAATTTATCTTTCGATATTTAAAGGGAAATAATTTCTCATCTTATCGACTGTTTTAGAAAGATAAATACACGTACGGAAAATTTATATGCAGATTTTTATTTTTATTTTTTTAGAAAAGGTTCAGTTATCTCTAGGAGAGTAATAATCCAGAGGCACGTGGTACATGAATAAGACGTTAATGGAACATACCGCTGGGTACCTAAAATAAAATATTAAAAAAATCTCCTCACAGCTGAAGCACGGTTTGGACTGAGCAATTACGGGTTATTTTTTAAGATGAAAACACGTGCCAAAAAATGCCTCCGAGTTTTATTGATTGGTTTGCTCGCTTTTATTTCTTTCCAAGAATGCAGCAGGCTTCTACTACCATTATGATACATAGCAGAAATATATATATATATATATATATAGATGTTATTTAAAAACGTATAAAACATAGTTCGTATTTCAAAAACAGCAGCTGATAATATAAATTTATGAGCAACTTTGCTGGATCTACCAAAATGTCATATATATATATATATATATATATATATATATACTAAGCAAACTTTAAGCGCTATTCGATAATTCTAAATGTATCTTGTTCAAATATAATAAGGATGTAAAAAGTATATTTACGATTGTTTTGTATATTCGAGAAATCTTAGAAAAATATGCGTCGCACTAAAAGGAAGCGACCTTGCATCCTCTAAATGAAAACGTCAGTGAGCTTGTAAGCGCCCTACCCCGCTCGGCAACATCAGCGGATTTAAATTTGTCAGTGTTCCCATGGGCTTTCCAACTTCTTCATTTGCATGTGTATACGTACGAACGTAAACGATGGGATCATAAACGTATGACATCAAAACTTTTCGTTCTTAAGCATAAGTTGCCATAAATCTTTTTTTACGTGCTTTAACACGTGCATGGCTATATTACAACATATAAAAAAACTATTTTGGATACTTTTCACGTTGTAATGAATGCTAAGCAATTTTTCAACCGTTATATTTGAAGATAGAAGAAAGTTTACAGTCATTTTTAGCAACACAGGATTGCGGTTAATTTTTTTTTACCATAATATAACCCTGAAGATGATCTCGGAAGAAGATTGAAAGTACTTTGGAACATCGAGAAATAAATAATAACATCTGTCAACGTTACAACTCATTTATGATATCTTTCAATTGTAATACACGAAAGATTATCCGTGTGTATGAACGGATTGTAATAAAAATAAATAGTAAAAATGTTTGAAATGTCTAAAAGAAAATATACTGCCTAAATACACACACACACACATACACAAACGCGCGCACACACCTATATATATATATATATATATATATATATATATATATATATATATATTTAATACAGAAAAGCGTTGATGACAAATTAAGCGCAGTTTATACATAGCAGGTGGGCAACAGTGTCTAAATAATGCAATCGAATTTAGCATAAACATTATATTTCAGAGAATGTCATGTAATTCATAAATATTTGACATAGAGGAAGAATATATTTAATGTTAAAACGGATATAAGGGATAAACTCGTTACATGGAACGATTACTATTTTACTTGGGATTTTTTTAAAATAAAGTGGCAAATGATGTAATTATTATAAGTTAACCTCTTAAATGAAATATGATTAATAAGGAAACACTGTTCACATCTTTCTTTTCTATCGTTAAATTCGTGGTCCATCTTGATATGGTTTACATTGCTTTACACTAAAAGTTAAGAGGTTTATATCAAGGACACGACTTGCTAGTATACCAGGTAAGAATCATCCTCATGCACTTTGGGTTTCACTGATATGAAGTGAGTTCCAATCAGACAGTTGTTTCCGCGAACTGTTATAGTTTTTCCAGTTATTATACGCTAGCTGATTCAAGTCTAGACGTCCTGTGTATGAGGATAAAAAACACCCGGCAGCAAGACTTCAGGTCGGGAGAGTTTGAAGAATGGGGAACAACCTGTTAATTGCTGTTGTTTGCAGATCCACTCTGACCTGGGGTATTAAAACCTGTTAGGGTACCATCTATGAACAAGTATTTAGCCCCAAACCTCGGGTCAAAACACTATGAAAGTGTAAATTTAAGTTTTGTATTAAAAATACCAGCAATACATTTTCATAGTAAATTAATTACCAAAATACATTTCTGTAAATGATATTATTAATTCTCCTACGAAAATTAAATTAAGGCATTTAATATTATGTTGATATACCACGAAAAATCAATATAACGTTGATATACCACAAAAAACGTAAACAAACAGAAGAGTTTAAGTCTAGGGTCAACTATTATCTATCCGAAACATTGTTCTAATTTGAAGTTCTTACGTTCTCCTCTTACACCATTTTAACAATCTTATTTAGTTACGGTCTACCTTGAGTGAATTTTTGACATGTATGAAAAATTATGTGAGATATATGTGAGATATAATAACGTGTGCATTTTATCAAATATTTAGTTGATAATACTCAATTCTCCAGGGAAAATATCTATCAAGCATAGGTACAAAAGTTCGACGTGAATAGTGTTTGGGTTGGAAATCAGTTACGGAATAATTACATTTTATTTGTCGACACAAAATTAACATCGCAAGTTTTTCAGCATTCAACTCTATTTACTTTCACATCTGCCACTTTTTTCTTTTCTTGTTAGTTTGCGAAGTAAAGAACATCTTGCGCGGCCATCCTTTTCGCTGTCGAGTACCAAACTGGCTTACGTGAGTATATTGCTTTGGCATCTGCTTAAGAAATTCTCTCTACTGCCAGGTGATCGACCGAACCACGCCACAGTAAACTATTGAAAAGACATGAACAAAAGACATGCACACACGTAGCTACATGCAAATTGCGATTGTCCGAGCAAAGTAATTCATTCACACGAACGAGGTAAATTATTATTTCTTTTTTGTTTCTTCTGCTTTTAGTAGTTTCTGTTAATGTTCAATTCTTCAGGCTTACTTTACTATTTAAATGTAATATTGTAATTTTGTAATTATACAAAAAGACAGCGTAATGATAATTTAGAAAGAGGACAGATATATTGATAAGAATATTTAAAAAACAATAATCAAAGTTTGAAAAACAACATGAACGGAAGAGATAAATCAAAATAACTCCTAATAAAGACAAAGAGATGATGTTGTGAAGAGGATATTTAAAGAGAGAAATTGAATCTGTCTTAATGATAGCCTAGAAACATTTCATATCAAAGAGCTATAGCCAAGGCAGATCAGACAACAGAATAGAAAATGTTGGCTATGCTAGAATCGAAGAAAGGGTTGAGACAGTCGATTATGTACAAACAGAAATAATTGCAGAAGGAAGAACCAAGAATTAAATGCAAAAGATGACATTTTTTACTTGTGCACCGTCAACTGGAATTTAAACTTGTTACTAGATTTGCATCTAGATCCCACGCTTTAACTGTTGAAATAGTTAAATGCACAACCAATTCTACTCCAACAGTTTCTTTTCCCGCACTTACCGCCTGTGGAACTCAATTCTGTTTACTTGCTTTCCTGATAGCTCAGTCAGTTAATTGCCACGCGTTTCTGCGAAAGAGACAGGACTGACTGGGCTGAGGATTTTTCCTCAGTAGCTTGCCATTAACTTCTGCGTTAGACTAGTTGCCAATCAAGGCTACAGAATCCAGTCTGTCCTATTTCATCCATAGGGGAAGGGAGAAGCGATGGATTCATAACTTTTCCAAATGTATTTGTGTGTATGTGCAGGCAACAAAGTCAACAGGAATTCTAACGCGGCTTTCTGATTTCCTCCGAGAAAATATCCTCTGCACCAAAATGCACATCTTCTTAATAGCTACAATCTCCAAATATTAAAATGCATCTTCAATTGCCATCTTCTATTTTTTAGAATCCAGTTCATCTTTCATCATTTCAATATTTTCTGTACCTATTCTTTTCTCTCATTGTAACTTCCTGTACTGATGGCGGTCTTGCCTTGCTTGGAGGAAAATGAATTTAAAAAAATGTATGAATTATATCAGAGAAATTGCGAGAATGACTGGGATTTAAATTTAAAGTTAAACGCATATTTTATTCAAGATAAGAAAATAAGAACATTTTCCTTGTAAAAACAAAATGGAAAATTTAATGTTTGTTGTCGTTCATAGAAAGAAAAATAGCTGAAAACATAACTGGAACAGGACTATAATTTGAAATTAGTGTTGCAAATTTATTCAAGATTATTGGCATGCTTGGAAGAATAGTAATGGCGAAACAAGCCGTTCCCGTACGTAGAATTTTCAGTATTCATTCATCGAACAGCAAGCGTTTGTTTAAAACAGTTTTTTTATGAAAGTATACAAATCGGGATGGATTTGTCTAGTATTAATGCCAGTTTTTTTCTAACATTGTGTTTGTTTTCGTATTGAAAAGTTACAGCGTGATATCATTATTTATCCTAGTTACATTTATTAACAATTTTGTTTCTGTTTCGGTTGTAAATACTCAAGGGGTGTGTTATTCGTTAATTGGTAAAGAATCATCGTGATTTTGTGTCTCCAGCTCATAAGTCTTGAAAAAAAAAGATCCACATATTTAAGATTTATAGGATTTAGACTTTAGATTAATTAGAAATCTGGAAAAGATCACAAAGAATTAAAATGACAGCATTACTAAAATCGTATAGAATAATAAATATCAAGAGACTGTAAGTCCCCTACGGTCGCTTGATTTTATCTGACAATCACCGGTTTCTTAAAATCTAAAGGTTTTATAAGTACAAATAATGGATTCGTAGAAGTCACTTATTAAATAAAGTCGCATTATAGATGTTAGATAACTTTAAAATGAGTATTTTTTATCTGTTAATTTTTTAATTGTTAATTTTTTTTAATATCCAGCAAGCTTAGAACATTCGTAAGATGTGTACTATGTTTTGTTGTGTCTAAGTCGACGGTTCATTAAAACCGTTGCATTAAACTTTGAATCGATTACCGCTGCCACATAGGGGATGATGATGTCCAATCCTCTCTTACCAGCCTCAGTCGATACAAAAGTGTCTACTCTGCGTTTAAAATAATGCATTGTTTTCCATCCTAAAAACCATTTCACCACATTGCTAACTTCTTGCTTCTCTATTGTTATTGTCATGGAGAACTTTATGGCAAACTACCATCCTTAGCTCCTGTAGATCAGACCTTCACAGTTAAGGCCTGTCAGATTATGTACAGAAAATTGAGATCCTTATTCCCTTCGTATTACATTGATAGAGAGGGAGTTTTACTTAAACAGCTTCTGGCCTAGAACTATTTACATTACGGAAAGGACATTCGAAAGGACGTGAACCTGACTACTACAATGTTAAGCTCTAGTCATTTATTTTACATATCTTCATAATACGCACGTCTTTCTCATTTTTCTACGCCCTTAGAATGAACAAACGTATTAACCCTCTATCATGAATGGGTCTTATGCATTATATTTGAATTTTTAAAAATCAAAATTGGCTGGAAAGTATGAGGTCTGAAGGGAATTCCACAAGCGAGAAGTGTGAGAAAAGAAACTCTCAGCATAGAACTTAGAAGGTTACATCTAGACAGTTCATCTGTAAACTGATAAGATCCTGTTAATATGGTACTGCGCTTGAATTCGTAAAGTCGAGATACCACAGAGTAGAGCTCTCCCGAACAATTACTATGAAAGTATTTACAGAAAAGACAAAAGGAAGCAACTTTACGGCGATTGGAAAGTAACCGAGCCGTCAGATCAGGTCCAATAATATTGCTGATTCTTCTTTAGATTTTATCTGTAATTTTTAAATATATAGCATAAGCTTCAGAATATATGTAGCAGCAATATTCAAAGCACGGGCTAATAGACTACTTCTAGATACGCATAATGGATTCTAGAGAGAAAAACTGTCTATAAAATTTCAGTGAACCAACTTTCATAGCACTAGACCTAAAATGAATTCAGTATAGGTATTCCACTTAATACCAGCAGAGAATGTTAGCCCAAGAAGAAGCAACGGTTCAGTCTGCTGACTTAGCATCAGCCATCAGTGGGGTCACTGGACGGTTTCATTCTTTAAAAATAAAGATATTGTATTTATTTCAGTAATCATTCTGATTAGTGCTATCTTCGTCTTTCTTTCCGTTTTAGGACGTCATAAAAGCTCTAGTAAACATGGGTGGCAAAAGATGACATAGTGTACATTATTCGAAGTTTAGTAAGTGAGATAAATAGGTATGATTACAGTGAAATATACAAACAAATATTACAGATTAATTTGTTTTTTACGGCTTATCAACCTATTGCGTGTTATTTAATGCCAGAAAGTGATTTTATATCCTAAGAATTGTTATAATGATTTACTGATACAAATTCTACTCATTAATTTATAACTTAGGGAGAAGATTTAAACCTTTCTCAAGATTATTTGCTCATGAGTGAAATTAACCCGAATGGAATTAGAACAGGCTTTTCTGATTTCAAATTCCAAGCAGTTATCCTTTACACCAGCTGCACGTCCAAGCTTATAGCACCTAGTATCTCGGTAGTTATTAGGCTCCACGTTGCTTAAATTTGATGATCTTGTGAGAATGGGTGTTTCAAAAGGGCTTAGCTATATTCTAGATAAACAGATAGACAGATAGTTGATTTTCTAAGAACCGCTTAGAAGTGGCACAAAGCCGAAGGTATGAAGCACCCAGTAAGGATCGAACTGACCACTCACTACTCGAACGCCGAAGTGCCCAACAGATAGATAGATAGATAGATAGATAGATAGATAGATAGATAGATAGATAGATAGATAGATAGATAGATGTTTTGTTTGGTTTTGTTTAGACTCTTGTAAGCTTTATTGTTATATGTTCTTTCATGATTTTTTAAAATTTTGCATGTTAACACATATCCGTTTTCATTTTTATATGGATTTTCCGAAGTCTTTTGAGGTAAATATCAGTAGTCATTTTCAAGAATGGTGCATTTGTGGCATTGCTTTATCTCTTATCATGGTTTTTGGTGCTTACAACTATGTTCACGGCATCTTTTGTGCGTAGCTTAAAACAGACATAAGGCTTCCAACAGCATTAGATAGATAGATAGATAGATAGATAGATAGATAGATAGATAGATAGATAGATAGATAGATAGATATTGATTTTGAAAACTTTGAAATTTGAGAACGCTCATGAATATTCATCAAGTTAGACAAAATGTCTAAGCAAGCTATGGAGGACGGTATGTAACAGAATTCAGTGTTTAATAAACGAAAATAAATCAATTGTATTTTTTAAAATGTAAATCAATATTTAAATTATCTTAGTTTCGGATTATTTTGTGTTACGTATTTTAATTAACATAAGGTTATGAATTTACCATTTTCTTTTAATTCTATAATATTTTTATACTTACATATTTTTGCTAGGGAAATTAATAGTTCTTTCAGGAATGAAAATATTTGAACTTTGACGCGGATTTATATTTTGATAAGATTCGATAGTTCGACATTTTTTAGATCGAAGTTGTGGTTGAATGTATTTCTATATATAAATATTGCATTTGATGATAGATAGATAGATAGATAGATAGATAGATAGATAGATAGATAGATAGATAGATGAAAGTCATCGGTAAGTATGTAAAAGCATAGATAGATAGATAGATAGATAGATAGATAGATAGATAGATAGATAGATAGATAGATAGATAGATAGATGAAAGTCATAGGTAAGTATGTAAAAGCACAGATAGATAGATAGATAGATAGATAGATAGATAGATAGATAGATAGATAGATAGATAGATAGATAGATATGAGTTCCTCGGTTATGAAGTTATATATGTCAGAAAGCTAGCGTTGTTTGCTTTTCTTCCATCATTGGTCAAATTTAACCTGATGAGTGGAGTACAATGTGTAAGGCTGCCGTTAACGCTTCAATATATATTGTACCAATCATTTCGGAATTTTTTCAAAATGCGTTAGATTTATTTTATCACAATGAAATTCAGAAGAAATGCGCATCAAAGTCTGCTAATGTATTGAACGGATGTTACTGTCCGTATCATCGAGTAAGCATTTACATTAAATGATAAAAGGTTGAGTGTTTCAAGAGATTGACAGTCGTAAACCGATAGGTTCAGGATTTGAAGCGGCCGCCCTTTGGCACATTTCCATCTCGGTGACATAAACAGTCTTCTCCGTGAATTACGTTTCGTTCAAAGTTATATAATCATTTCATTGATTCTGGTCAACGAGAATCTCGTGTCTTATTCCTTACCAGAGCAGATGAAATGTCATATACGTTTCTTTTTTATCTTGGTCTTATGTAAATCACATCACTTGAGTAATTTCAACAGCAGCAAAAACAAACTTGGGTAACTGAAAGTAAAAACAATGACATAATCAAGATGCTGGCGTTCCACATTACCTTAATCAAAAGGTTTTTGAGTGAACTTCTGTAGATCCCAGAAGAAGTGTTAACATGCAGTGGGCTTGAGAAGAACTGTTTCCTTATTTTAACGTCTTTATCTATTTTTATGCAATGAATGACACCTGGAGGTCAAAAAGAAGACTATTCTTTATTGAAACTTATAGACTTCCGCAGAATCACAGGAACTATCAAATACAAGAAACCACATCACTTGTAGAGACCCAATAGCAGTGACAAATAAAATGCTAACACATGTAACTCGAAGAGAAAATAATGACATCACGTTGACGTTTCACGCCACCTTAAACAAAATTTTAGAAAAGAAATCCTAAACGATAACAAGTGACAACAGCGAACTTACGAAACCTATTCTCAGTAAAAAAAAAAAGATTAAAAAAAGATTTTATAAATTTTAACCGGTTAATGAATGCCGAATATTTTCTCAATATATACAGATATTCTCACCATACTTCTTTATGTTCTGTTTTATTCTACTATCTTAATAAATTTTGTCTTTTTCTAATTTCTCCTAAACCCTGTTCTGTCATTTATTTACTCAAGATCATGAAATATATCATGCGCTGAAATCTTCTGTCCTTGCCTTTAATCTCTCCTGTATAAGATTTTATGTTAGCTATGTATAAGTGTTTCCTCAGAACAATGATTAAATTGTCTTCATTAGAATATGCCCTGTGGGTCGACAGAAGGATCTCGAAGACTGGTCGTACAAAAACAAAGAACAGCATCACTTGAAAAATTCCAAACGGCAGCAGAAAATAAAACATTTAGCACATTTCACTCTCGACACGAGATAAAAAAGACGATTGTTTTCTCGATTGACATTCGCAAACCAATAGGTTCAGGATTTGAAGCAGTCGCCATTTGACACGTTTTCATCTCGGAGAAATAGACAGTTTTATTTTACATCTCAACTGTCGATGCAGATTAACAAACAACTGTACCAAATAAAAGAATTAACATCACTTGGAGACTTCTAAAAGTAACAACCAAGAATGGTAGCAGATGAAACTAGAATCGTAAACAAAATGACCTATGCAGGTTGTCGTCTTACCATGCTGCTTTAAACAAAGTACGAAGAATGAAACCCCATTGATCCAAGAAAGAGCGTTAACGGTTAATGAACTCGAGATTAATATTTGCCTGAAAATCTTTTCTAAAAGTAAGATTTTATCAATTCAACCGACTTTTGCTGAATATAATTTTGATGAATATTAAATGTTTCCTTCTAAAGAAAGGTTTTATTCAACTTCACCATTTAAAGGAAAATACTTTCCAAATTTCAACAGTCGGAAACAGTAACTATTCTGTCAATAAATATCAATCATTTTCCTTTTACCATTACTAATTTAGCAGTCTTATTGCTCAGAGATATTGAATTGAACGACAAGTAAGAACTAAGAAATATATTTACATTAATATTTACAATGAATTTATGTGATATACAACTTTTTAACCAAAGAAAAAAGTTATGTGTGCCATTAGATATTAAAGTCAGAAATGGCTTAGGCACAAAGATGTTAACGATTAAAGGCATACTAAATTTTCCAGATGCTATGTTCAATCAGGCATCTTTCTTACAAATATATGTGGATGATGATAACCATTTACGCGGGTATAAAAAAGCTTATAAAAAATGACATATGGAATTATATTCTAAATGGGATCAGTTTAGTTTCTTCAAATGAAAATCCAAAAAAGTTACGTTAAATTTTGCATTTATAAATAAAAATAAATGTACAAAACAGCAAAATAAATCCACCGACTCATTGAATTGATATGTTTTTCATGGATTATCAAACGTTGAGAGGTTATTTAAAGCCAGATCATTTTAGTCTATAAGAATTTTTTTATATAAAAAGGATTTTTTGATACAAGTTTTAGTAATTAAATGCGGGTAAGAAGAGGTAGATTCTTATCTTTCTGAGGGTCATTTGTGTGAATATAACAAACCCAACTGGAATTGAAACTCGGCACACCGATTTCAAATTCCAAGTCGTTATCCATTACACATCCCATATACCCAAGCTCACATCATCTAGTATTATCAATTGGTAATCCATCTAGTTACTGACTGGGCTCGACGTTAATTAATTTCGGTGATTGTACGAGAACCGGTGTTTAAAAGTGATATGTCCGTAAGCCGCCGTCTCTTTGAAAGTCAAACAACCGAATCGCGATTTGTAAGATGAATATTTAGAACTAAGTGACGAAACTCACTGGAACTGTCTATTTTGTCTGTTATCAGTTTTTTCATTCTTATTTCCTTTTTTGACTGGCAAATAATGATGAATATTGGAATTCTTCTAGTCATCTGTAAAGTGATTAACCACAAAAAACTTATCTGAACGGAGAGATGATCTTAGTGACCAATGTATCATGGGTCAACGTAATATTTAGTTATTATATATAATTTAGTTATGAAAGCAACCAGTCAGCATCCAACAGAAAACACCAGAAAATTGATTGGTGAGACGATTTTGTTAACCACTGAGCTATGGTAAGCAACTAAATAACCACGAAGCTCAGTTTAGTAAAGAACTAAGACATAATAATGGGTCATGTAACTAGGACTTTGTTTAAAATACATTTCGAAAAAGCTTCTTTGAATTCAAATTAATGACAAAATGTATTATTTTAATCTTAGGATTTTAAATGTTTTTTTTCTAAATTGTCACAAAGGCATGAATCAAATCATGGCTTTCCTTTATGAAGGAAAGCTACTCGACACTTTAAAGAGGTTAAATTATGTTGAAAAAGAAGAAAAATAGAAATTTTACTTTGATGACAACTACAATATGTTTCAAAGCAAAATTTCCATATCTTCTTGCAGTTTTTCTTTCGTTTTTCACAAACTTGCTTGCATATTTTATTTATATTAGCAACTTGCCACATGGTAAATACTGAAATATTTCTTTGTTTTTCACTCTGCAAAACTAAGCAGCTGTTCTCATTTCGGTTCTTTGTGAATGTCGTAATTTCTTATTGATAATCGTCTTTACCAAAATTTTGTACGCAATTTCTATTCTTTTCTAGATCAGTTTGTCGTTGAAATATGTTGTAATTTGTTTCACTTGTATATGAATTAATTCCTATGGATTTTGTCTTTTTTGTTATACAATAGTCTTGTAATTTTACTATACACCTTCATTTTCTTTGTTTCTTAGTCATTGAATCCCCGTAATCAATCAAAATTCAATAGAGTTAGTTATAGCTGAAGAAAGGGTTCATAGGCGTTTATATAGTTTATCATATTTCTGATTTCTAGTAAGAGGAAGTTACTCGTAACCGGAAGCTGAAATAAAATTATCAACACGTTTCTTGCGAAGATTTTTATTAATAAAATTATAAGCAGAAGCAAACAAAGAAAAATATTTGAAATCAACAAGATTTTCTATTCTTATGAAACAGACACTTCTATCTATACTTTTTTCTTTCTTTCATTTTATCACTGAAACCACGTAGCGTTTTTGAAATATCAGATTCATTTTTCAGCCACCAGTCGTTAGATTTCCAGCACGTCTAAGTAGAGCTGAGCTAGTTTTAATTAATAATAATAAGGAAAATGCTACATCTAAAATTCAAACATAATAAAAATTTCGTTAGAAATATAATTAAAATAAATAAATTTTAAATAAAAAAAGAAACAGCAGCAAGAAGGATTACAAATAGTAATAAAATAATCATACTGAAAAATATTTTAACCGTAATAATAAAGTAATAATACCGAAGAGCTGCATATAGCAAATAAAAGTAACATAATGAAGTACAATGATTGTAGCAAATTTGAGAAATCAGTTGTTATATACTACTGCTGTAGAACAACGAGAAACACATATGTATTCATCTTCCGGAGTAAAATCGCTCACACGAAGGAGCTGCCGGAAGTCGGAAGCAGAATAGGTTGATAATGAACCTGGTTACCATCTATGAAAATACCAGACAATCGTTGGATAACACACGACATCAAGGAAAAGTAGGTAATTTGGCTCTCGCTTTGTGTATATTATCCTTATTATAGAAAAGTTGCTAGTTTTAAAAAAACAATGAGAAAAATAAAACTGAGAATAGCAAACTTTTTCCGATTTTTTGCTGAATATGACCATGAAGTTAAGAAATGTTTTTTTCGGTGACGAACACAGAGTAGTACGCCTGGCAGAGAGCACATACGTGGGGATCGGCGGGAAGAATGCAGTCGTTGGAAAAGCGAAAAAATAGACTTTTTTCCTAGCTATTGAATGAAATTTCGAATACTGTAGAAGACCACTTAATGCATATAAACACAGTCATGGGTAATTTGAGCAAGCATAAACACAAGTCGAAACTAACCAAGTGCAAGTTTTTTTTACCTAGACTTCAAAATTAGTGAAAAGGGAATACAGTCAAATTTCAATAAAGTCAAGGGTATGAAATCATTTGCGACTCCAACTATTGCTAAACAAGTAAGGACCTTCATTGGAATGATACTACTGCCGTTTTATGATGAATGACATAAAAATGTAAGGATAGCCGCAATAGATAAGTCCTTTATTAAGACTAAAGAATTAGAGATTAAGGTTGGTGATTCGATGTACTATAAGAACCACCATAAGAAAGGAAAGTTGGTCATGTGCTGACGGCCATGTTATGCAGAAAACGAAGTGTTCCGTTCATCAGACGCCGAACGTACCACGTTTGCAGGGGATAGACATAATTAGGGAGCAACTGAAAAAGGACTAACGGATTTGCTGTTACTTAAAGTAGACGGATAACTATCCAAGTAAACTGCAAGCCCATCATGAGCAGATAGAAGCATGCCCTTAGGTAATTTTTATTTATTTTTTGTTTATTTGTTGTTTTCAGATCAGACTTGAATGACATGTACTGCAGATAATGGCAGCTATTATATGTTCAAATATAGTCTGTTAGAAATTAAAAATTACATGTGTGAGGTTGAACTCGAGCAGAGGCACGCATGGTGTTAATCATTTACCTAATGTCAATTTGAAAATTGGGGTGCGATTACCGCCTACGATCTTATGGTTGTTCATAGAGATGTCTACGCATATGACACAAACGCGGAGAAAAACTAACTTTGGAACATTACGGAACTTTCTTTCTATGAGTATGTCTTAAAAATGGATAAAGAAAAAAAGGAAAAAAAAGAAAAATATAACACTGTACATTGGGAACATTATTAATTATTAGAAGCGCGCGCGTGTGTGTGTGTGTGTGTGTGTGTGTGTGTGTGTGTTGTTGTTGTTGTTGCTGTTGTTATTGTTGTTGTTTTTTACAATTGTTTCGATTGTGTAGAGTACTGAGAGGCACTATATCTTGACTGTCGGTTAGGGGCCATAGTCTGCGATGGACGTTACGCCAACAAAGATTACGAACATTGTAACGATGCACGAACATAATGGCAAGCCTCACAATGAAATTGCGGATATTAGTGGTGTAAGCTTTTTATCTTTCAGTTGAATCATCAAAGCGAAGATACCAACTGGGTCCATCAGTCCAAAATTTAAAAGAATATGTGGTCGGGAAAGATGAACAACACCAAAATACGATGTATGCAACATCAGGAAAGTGTGTAACCTCTTAGGTAAACATTATTCGTTCTTTTTTTCAGTTAATTTGCACAAGAATATATATAATATCGAATTCTCTATATTCCATTGAATGCTGAGAAAAACTCTCAAAAATGCGAAATGAATTTGAAGGTACAAAAATATGCTTCAAGCGACGATTGCTAAAAAATATAATGGAGAGAATATATAACACCGAGGCGGTTTGAATGTCAATATGAACTTCAAGGAAGTGTTTTTTGTTTTTAAGACAGCTGTAAATGCTAATATTTGAGAAAGAAAAGGCCTAGAGAATTTAATAAGTACTTTTTATATTTTCAAATCAATAGAAATAGAGAAAAAAGGTTTCTGTGCATGGATGCAAAACAAGGACAGAGAAATGGTAAATGATAAACGATACTTACGCCAACAAGAGACAGAAAGTCGTAAAAGGCCATAGCTGTTTGCTTCTTGAAAAGAATAAGAACATAGAAGAAGACAGCTAATAACAAAATGATTGAATTGCTTCGTCGAAAAACTTAAAATAAAGTCCGGTATAAACAAATATTAGCGAGAAAAAATTTGGATGACGTATAAAAATGTTTACACCTTTCTATTCCACGATAGCCTCAACGATTCTATGATTTCAGACGACAACGAAATTAAGCAAAATTAATTTTTGTCTCATCATTTCATGAAAACAACTAGTGTGCAAAACGACCATAACAAAGCAAATTTATTTTTAAAACTCTGTCTTTATCTGAGTAGTGATTACGAGTAGCACTTGGTAACTTTGTGCTGCTGTTAAGTTCTGTTTTCATTTTTTTATTTCATTATTATTTTTCCCTAATGAGTACTTCGATGCAGTGTCATGACCTGCAAGATTTTATCGGGAGATCAAATACGACTGAGTAGCGAGTTCGATCCTTACTAGGTGCCCATTGACCTCATGCCACATCTAAGCTACTCAAAGAAAGCTTCTATAATATATAATCAAGATTTCTCGATCGTGAAATCAAACAGCTCGATAATGTAAGTAAATAGATATTTACCAACAAACTTGATTAAGCATTTAAGACATAGGGATTCTGTCAATCACATTCACTCTTGATCAAAAGTTTAAAACCATTTAAAAATCTTTCAAAGGAAATTTTTTTTTACTGATAGATTTTAAACTCCTCCCACTTAAGGTTACCAATACGACAATCTAAAATGTTATGGAAACAAAAGCTACATTCCAAACATTTTATTTAGAAATTTACATTTTTATAAAATGAGGTGATGATGAAAATTATAAGACCAGGGGTCTAAATTGTTAGATCTATGGTAATTCCAATGTTTTTAGTTCAGTTAGAGATTAGCAATCACTGCGTAAAGGTGTTACCATGCCGAAAGCAAGCAAACTTACCAAAGTTGAGCGTTCTCGAATTCTAGAATTCCATAAGCAAGGTTTGTCACAGCGGGCGACTGCAGCTAAGGTAAATCGCAGTAAAACTGTGATATGCAACTTTCTAAAGAACAGTGAGAATTATGGAAAAGCAAAATCCTCTGGAAGGCTCCAAAACATTTCTCCTACATTGAGTAAGAGAATAAGACGGGTTGTTATGAAAGACGGGGGACTTTCTTCTAGTCAAATTAAGGCAGTTACAGATGCTGATTACAGTCCCGTAACCATCAGACAACACTTATGACAAAAAGGCATGGTAAATAAAAAGCGTATAGAAATTCCTCGGCTGCTTCCACGTCACAAGGTGGACCGCTTAAAGTTTGGTTGTGAATACCAAACATGGGACGTTGAGAAGTGGAAGAATGTCCTGTTTTCTGATGAGAAAAAATTCAATCTAGACGGTCCTGATGGCTTCCAACGATATTGGCATAACAAAAACAAGCCTTATGAAATTTTCACCACACGTCATAGTGGTGCAGGGTCCCTAATGGTATGAGGTGCCTTTTTTTTTACAGAGGGATGATGGAGCTCCAGGTGGTGCAGGGTTGTCAAACAGCGGCTGGTTATGTTAGCATGCTACAAAAATCATCATTGATGATGGAGAGCCATCGTTTGTGTGTGGATGGATGGTTATTCCAACGGGATAATGCTGCAATCAATGCTGCAAGACGGACCTTGACCTTTTTACAAGAAAACTGGTTGTATCTCTTGGGACATCCTGCATGCTCACCAGACTTGTACCCAATTGAAAATGTTTGAGGAGTGATGACAAGAGATGTTTATCGAAATGGCAAACAATATTCAACAAAAAATGAACTTCGTGAAGCCATCTTCAGAAGCTGGAGCAACACCCCCGCACTTTAATGAAAACGCTTATTTCTAGCATGCCCGACAGAATTCTTGAAGTCACCAAAAGCAGTGCAGGTAGAACTCATTATTAAATTTGGTTTTTGAATGTTTTCCTACACTTTTTGTACAATGTCGTAGAATTTTTGTCTCTGGTCTTATAATTTTGATCATGTGTAAATCGGCTCATCTTATAAAAATGTAAATTTCTAAATAAAATGTTTGGAATATACCTTTTTGTTTCCATAAGCTTTTAGATTGTAGTATTGGTAACCTTAAGTGGGAGGAGTTTAAAATCTATCCATAAAAAATATATCTTTTTAAAGATTTTTAAGTGGTCTTAAAATTTTGATCAGGAGTGTACATCGCTTTAAACATGACGAAAAACTTCGTGATTACGCCTGGAACAATCTGTAGGGATTTTGCTAGCTTCTCTTTCCAGTACTTTACGACATCGTCGTTGTCATTTACCCATATTATTTATGGTTTACATTTTTTCCTTGTTAAAAAACAAACGAACAATCTTAAAGAAAATATTTCCTTATGTAGATTTAAAGCTTGTTTTAAAATCCAATCAAATGTGTGTCTACAGGGTGAAGGACCCCATTAAAAGCATTTAGATTCTTGAGCGCAGGAACTTAGGAGGCTTCAGGTTAGATTTTAGATGCACTTGAAGTTAAGACTGGAAAAGCCCTAGAGTAAAATAATTAGGCATCATTGACTGAAAAAGGAGATCGTTTTCGTTTAAAATGATTGTAGAGATCCCGGACAAAAATGTAGATAGTTACGCTCTGCAATACAATATCATACATAAAGAAGAAGATTTCGGAGACATTGTATTAGGCAAATAAATATTCCTTGGGTTTCTTGCACTGAAATAATTAATACATCCTGATTTAGTAAACATAGGATGCTTTTGGCTACAGACTAGAAAATTACCAAGTAAAAAAAATTAAGAGAAGAATTAAGATGCTCTAAAACAAAAGATTCAGAAGGCTTTGATAAACAGTGGATTTAAAGTATTAAGAATCATTAGAGCAGGATTTGTTAAGCCTTACACTTAATAGTATATCAATACTTACAGGCTACGTAAAATATTTATATAAATTGATTTTTTGGTAATTAATAAAATTACATGTCATGATTTATTTTCAAATCAAATTAACGCTATAACTGCAGAATGGGTAATAAAAATAGCTGCTATATCTACAGGGCCCGACAATATTTTTCGGGAACTTTGAAAAAAGAACTTCAAGGTGTTTACTAGTGCCAAAAACTTTTGAGATTGTAAGTACGTAGTTGAGGAGTGAAAATCCACTACTAGTGTAATCATTTTTTTTTAGTTTGGCTTTGATAATTTTAGTTTTTGTGATTTTTGCGAAAACTTCAGCGACACTATTTTTCGGACATAACAAAAAATCCTATTTTACTAAGAGATAAGTTCATGTATTGTTGCTGTATGCAAATTTTCTGCTTGTACACTTAGCTGTCATCATTAGAATCAATTATCTGTTCTATTTTACTGGCAAATCAATTAAGTTTAATGAGGTAAAAAGCATTCAAAAGAAGTCGTTTGTTTGGCACGGAAGAAGCGGGATGATGGCCTCAGCATCAGAAGGATCGCCATGGATTTGAAGGTGTCGAAATCAACGGTCGAATACATGCTGAAGACAAACTCCGAGCGGAAAAAGAAGAGAGGACGGAAAAGATCAATTGGCAAGAGGACTGAAAGGAGAATGAAGAGGACTGTGACAAGGCTTTTGACATCTGGAGAAAAAGTTACAGCAAGAAAAGTGAAGGAGAAATGTGAATTGGATTTAAACGTCCGAACAGTACAAAGAACGTTGCATAGGATTGGTTTGAAGTATGCAAAGGCTAAGAAAAAATTACACTAACAAAGAAACACAAAGGAGCAAGACTGGAGTGTGCTAAAAGGTTGTTAACAAAGCATGTTGACTTTAAGAAGTTTATATTTACTGAGGAGAAGTGTTTCAAGTTTGATGGGCCCGATGGATGATGTACTTGGTCGAGAAGGGGTGAGCCTGTTGTACTGAACAAACGACAGATGGGAGGAGGAGGAGTTATGGTTTGGGGTATGATCTTTGCTAATGGACATATATGGTTGGAGTGGCTGAAAGGACGACAGAACAGCAAAAGCTACAAACAGTTGCTGGACGAGAAAGCCCTACCAAGGATAAGAAGAGAGATAGGGAATGATTTCGTTCTACAGCAAGACAATTGCAGCATCCATTTGTCAAAACTCATGAAAGAATGGATGGCTAAAGTGAATATGACTACTTTGGAATGGCCTGCAAAATGCCCAGATCTAAATTTAATAGAAAATATTTGGGAAATGCTTCCGCAACTTGTCTATGATGGACCTGAAATAACGAAAGAGGCTTAATTGTGGGAACGGATACTAGATGCCAAAAACAACTAATAGAAACACGTAGAAATGTTATTGTGCATATGTTTGATCATTATGAAGATAGATTGATAAAGGTTATTGAGAAGGAAGGTGATATTACAGACTATTAACAGTTTTTCAACGATGTCCAAAAAAATAATGTCGCGTGTGTTTTGTAAAAAATGATGAAAAATAAATATTTTTCCTTACCTAATCGATTTTCTTCCATTTTTATTACAGGTATTGTCTTTATATGTTTATGCTATTCTATTGAAGGAATTTCGCCACTCTATGGTACTCGGAAAGTCGAATACTAAAGTGTCCGAAAAATATTGTCGGACCCCTGTATAATCAGTGGTGATAGTTTGTTAAGAAAAAGAGAGTAAATTAACATTTCACTGAACAGGAAATTCGTCTTTGGCTTATAAATATACAGGGTATCCGCAAAGTTCGTGAGCACTCATATTTATAAATTGTTAATTATATTTGTATTCTTAATAGAAATATTTTGTAAAAAGAATTAGAAAGAAGTAAATCTATATTTTTAAGGTTTTATTGACATTTTATTTCAGTTTCCACATGTCTTACATCATTAGCAATACTTTTGTGGGGCGTTACCCATTTAACTATGGACTCTTTCTACTAGTATATTAACTGAGAATCAATCACTCTCGTGGCTTCAGTTCAGCTCAGCACAGTCTGTCTGACTGTCAGTCACTAGTAAGCCAAGCTTATGTTTACTCAGTTCTCTTGTATCTATTTTGTTAACCATACCACCGTGTTTCGAGTTATCATTTAGTGGTCTCAACACCGGTCCACATCAACTGGCGACGAGGATTTCGAACATCAACATTGGCCAACGAGGATTTCAAACATCAACTGGCCAACGAGGATTTCGAACATCAAGAAATACCCCACGCAATAAACCCAGTTGATTTCACCAGGAAATACGAGTTCATAAAAAGAATACCCACCTCATAAACAGGCAAACAGGAACTTCGAAAAACTAAAAACCAGTTTCAGATCCACAGCAACGAAGAAAGATTCGAGCCATTGTACTAACAGCGACTGACCAAGTGATAACCCCCCCTCACATTAAATTTGTCGACAAACTTCGAAGTACCAAAAAATGCGCCATCTAAACCAACAATTTCGAACGAATTAAAGTCAAAACGCCACATCAGAAAATAATCTACAAGTCCCTTCTAAAATTTTGGCGACATACGTGTGGGAAACTTCAATTATTAAGTGTCGCATGAAAAATCTTCTACAAGCTCGGAACACCGGTATTATAGAGAAGAAGATAAATCTGTAAGTAGATTGTTTTTAAGTCTCTCTTCTTTTGCGTACGTCTTAGAAATCTGTAACTAGAGTTAGGCATTTATTCTTCTGTTTTTTTCACGAAACAATTGGCCGTTTTAGTCTGAAATAAAAAAATTAAAGATTTTCAGAAATCCAATTGATGAAAACCCAGATTATCAGCAAAAAAGTAACGAACGACAGCAGAAAACCGATGAGCGTTTACTTCTACAACAACAGTAACAACTGTTTAAGGAACTTCATAAACAGCAGAAAAATTTCCAAGAGCAAGCTCTTAAAAAAAGCGAGAAACGTCAAATCAAATAGAAGAGTTACTGTACAAATCATTAAATGGCAAACACACATCTGAGAACGATATCGCATTTTCCCAGGGCACTATCTGGAGTACCATGGAAAATTTAAAATATGTACCCGAAGAGGAAAAATCCTTCGATGCTTTCTACAGGTGGTACGAAGATTTATTCAACGTTGATTGCAACGAATGGTCAAACTCAAAAAAAGTTCGTCTATTGCTAAGAAAATTGAGTACCGCAGAACACAGTGGGTTCGTTGACTTTATCTTCCCCAAAAGGACGACGGACTTAGAATTCTCAGAAACAGTTAAATTACTGTCGGAACTATTTGGGCCTAACACGTCACTCTTCCATTAGCTATGGAAGTGCGACAAACATACTACGATTAGACAAGAAAATTCACCACCAGATGCGTGTTATATCTGCGGAAACCTACACAGGATTAGGTTTTGCCCGTTCAAAAAAAGAAAACCTGTCAAAATTGTGGTAAGACTGGCCATCATGCTGCTGTTATGTTAAAAAGTTTAGAAGACCAAATAATAAATTAGGTTGACGCAGTACGCGATAAAGAAGATAGAAATTTGCATAAATACGTAATCGTGAAAATAAGTAGCAAAACTACAAAATTCCTGCTCGCCTCTGGGTCCGATCTTACGATGATTAAATTGCATACCTGGAGGCAACTGAAAAAGCCAACTTAATTAAGAAAAAAAAAACAGCACATTCTGTAACAGGCGACAAAATTAATATTTTAGGTGAAGTATTTTTCGCTGGAGCTTTAATTAGAATAACGAAAATGTTAAAAGATTATGTTATGAAAAATAAAAGAAAACTTACTTTAGAACAGTTTGGAGAGAAGTTCAATGTGTGGGACTGTCCAATAAGTATGTTTCGTCCTAAAATACAACCTCCAACATCGAGGAACTGAAACAGGAACTCAAGTAAAAATTTCCTGATGTGTTTTCAGGCGGTTTATGAAAATGTACCAAGATAAAACACAATTCTAGTTTAAAAAAAAATAACGCTAAGCCCGTGTTTAAAAAGAAAAGGAACGTTAACTTTGTGGCGGTGAACCAGATTAATGAAGAGTTCAGCAGAATGGAAAATGAAGATATCCTGTCTAAAATAGATTTCAGTGAATAGGTTGCAACAACAGTATATGTAAAGAAAAAAATAAATCAGAGTATGTGTCGATTCTCAACGGGATTAAACGCCGCACTAAATGACTATACTCGTCCTAGCCCCGAAGAGATATTTAATAAATTAAACGGTGGCCAATTTTCTTCTAAAATTATCGTATGCATATTTACAAATCCAGGTTGAGAACTGTTCCGAACTTCTTTGTATAAATACACATAGAGGTTTGTATAAATTTAATCGACTGGCTTTTGGAGTCAAGGTCGCCCCTGCTAACTTTCATTAGGTTATGGATATCATGCTGGGCGACCTTGATTTTGCAACTGCCTATCTTGATGATATCCTAATTACTAGTAAATCGGTGAAAGGCCATCGGGAGAACGTACTTAGCGTATTTGACAAAATTTAACAATACGGCTTCAAAGTCACGGAGGCTAAATATGATTTTTATTTGACGCAAATAAAATATTTGGGGCATATCATTAACAAAGGCGGTCAACGACCGGATCCAGACAGGGCTACGGCGATCAAGGACATGCCGGCTTCGGCTTAATTGCAAACACTACAAAGTTTCCTAGGCTTAGCAAATTTTTACCAGGTGTTCATTAAAAACATCCACAACTTGCGAGCTCCCATAAACGAACTACTAAAGAAAGACAAAACCTGGGAATGGACACCGGAATGCCAATCTGCATTCGAAAAAATAAGGAACACTTCAGACATTTCTCTCGCTCACTATGACCAAACGTTGCACACCATAGTAGCAAGCGATGCTAGCTCTTATGGCATCGATGCATGCATTTTACATAAACTTCCGGATGGAACGAGGAAACCCATCGCCCATGCGTCTCGAACTTTGCTGCCTGCGGAAAAACAATATTCTCAGATCGAAAAGGAGGCGTTATGCATAATCTTCGCCGTTACCAAGTTTCGCAGATACCTACACCGCAGATATTTTACGTTACAGACTGACCGCAAATTTCTGCTGACTATATATGGATCTAAGAAGGGACTACCATTGTACACCGCTAATAGACTTATACGGTGGGATACAATACTGCTGAACTATAATTTTAAGATTGAGTACCTGTACTCCAAGAACATCTGCCACGCTGACGGTTTGTCTAGACTCGTTCCAAAAAACAAAGAAATATTCGAAAACTCAATAATTGTGACTTTAAGAACGAATTGCGAGATAAAGTACATGATTGCGAAAACCGTGAGTGAACTTCCAGTAACAATATCAAAAAGAGGCTTTAAAAGACGAGTTTATCCGTGCTACCAATAACAAAATTTACAATAAAGTCTCGAGTGTCCCTGAATTTATTTCGCTATGGGACGATGTATTATGAAAGAGTGGTGATATCTAAAAATTTGCCGAAGAAAATCCTGCGGGATTTTCATATGGGACACCGCGGAAAACACCATACAAAAAGTCTCATGCGTTGTTACGTCTACTGCCCAAACATGGACAGAGATATAGCGGACATGATTGAGGCATGCAAAGGATGCGCGTTCGTAGCTAAAGAACCACAAGCTATGTGTAAACCTTGGCCGAAGACTGACCAGCCGTGGCAGAGGATTCACGTCGATTTTGCAGGTCCATTGGAAGACCATTACTACCTCAAAGTCGTCGACAGCCACACTAAATGGCCGGAAGTTCTTAGATGGAGAAGACCTACCACGGAGTGCACGATAGCTTTCCTTCATGAACTGTTCGCTCGTTTTGGCGTAGTGGATTGCGTGGTGACGGACAACGGAATGCAGTTCACGCCCGGTGAATTTAAAAAGTTCTGTGAAACGTTCCAAGTGAAACACATTACGACCCTGCTATATCACCCTAGATTCAATTGACAGGCGGAGCGATTCGTGGATACCTTAAAACGAGCACTTCAAAACGCGCATTGCACACCGACTGATAAGGCGCTGAAACAGTTTCTGCAGGTGTATAGAATTACACCAAATCTCAATACGCCAACTGGATTTTCACTTACAGTAACTATGTTCGCAAGAAGGATAAGATCAGTATTTGATAAGCTCATTCTAAAGCAGGCAAAACCAAAAAAAGGTTACCCTCCCCGGAAAACGTTACTCCTACGGTGAGAAAGTATTGTTCAAAGCCTTTAAGAACAACACGACGTTTTGGGAAGCAAAGAGTGGGAGATCTTGTTTATATAATTCACGGCCCCGAGAATACGCACAAGCGCCATTAGAACTATTGAGGAATTGTCAGGCAACCAACATTAATGAATCACCACCGACTAATGTGTAGCCGATGGACACTATCTTCGACAGTTTCGATCTCGAGGCACCCCAAGCTTCACCCGAAATAAGGCGATCTGGAAGAAAAAGAAAATTGTGGATCCTTTGATCGTCGATCCAAAACGGAAGAAATATTAAACAGCTTTTCGAGGAAAAGCTGTTGGAAGTTGAGGGGCATTACGCATTTAACTATAGACTCTTCCTACCAGTATATTAACTGAGAATTAATCATTCTCGTGGCTTCAGTTCAGCTCAGCACAGCCTGTCTATCTGTTAGTCACTAGTAAACCAAGCATATGTTTATTCTGTTCTCTTATATCTATGTTGACTTAATATATGTTGTTAACCATACAATTATGTTTCGAGTTATTATTTAGTGGTACCATCACCGGTCCACGTAAAATACAAAGTATAATATGATTTAAATAATATTTTTTATTTATCTAAAAATTGTTGTACATTATGTGGTAAAGAATTATTCAATACCTATACTTAAAACTTTATAACATTTTTTACAGTTTATTTTTATCACAAATTCAAATAAAGTTATACACCCTGTATATATTAAATTGATTACATAAGTTGGAATAAAGTGAGAATATGTTTTGTCCAAAAGACTTGATTCGTCTAATTTTAGAAGTATAAAATGTCAGGAAAACTTTGCTTAAGTTTTGCAAAATCATGTAAATTTATTTTAAGAGGGATGCTAACTATGCATTTCTATTTATTTCTTTTACAGAAAAACTTCAGCAAAAATGTAAATATGAAAAACATTTTTCAACCTTTTATATATATATACATTCAAGTTGGGATGATCAGCCGATTAAGCTACCATGGCTTCGGCTTTTACGTTTCATCAGGCGATTTGCATTGGCTGATTGCTTAACAGTTAACAGTTTTATAAGTTTATAATCGATAGTTCAAAATAAGGCAGGTTTTTTTTTTATGAGAAATCCTTTCATCCGGGTTTGTAAAAGCCTAAATAGATATTTTCTAATGTGTCTACACCCGGACATTATTTTGGACCTTTCATTTAGTAGCTATTGTTATCCGGAAAATAATTCTATAGCCAACTTTTCTTCTTTACCAAATTTGCAGATATCACCACCGTTGCAAGGGTTAACTTTTAAAACTTTTTCAACGCCAACTTAAACATCTAAAAGCACTAACATCCATTGAACATTTTCTATTTCCTCATCCGGCCTCATTTAAATCAGATTTATAATTGTTTTGATACACACACACACACACACACACACACACACACACACACACACACACATGTGTGTGTGTGTGTCTATGTCTGTGTCTCTGTGTGTGTGTGTGTGTCTATGTCTGTGTCTGTGTGTGTGTGTGTGTGTGTGTCTATGTCTGTGTGTGTGTGTGTGTGTGTGTGTGTGTGTGTGTGTGTGTGTGTGTGTGCGCGCGTTTCATTTGATACTGGTCAAATCTGGAGACTTAATATTAACATTTAAGTTCATTATTTTGAACTTCATATTATTTGGAGAGTCGGCCGATTTCCTAACGAACAGAAACAATAAAAAAAAAATTTTATTAGGTTTAAGTTTATGCTAATTTATTTTAATTTAAAATGAGTAAAAATACACCTATCAGAAAATGTTGGGGTGGATTTGGAATATAAATTTGTATATTTTTGTGAAAATGTCAGCAAGTGTTGCCTGTGAATAAGCTGAAAATGATCAATGCATCCTTTGAATGTCGTGGAAAGATAAACTGATAAAAGTCCTCCTATCAAAATGTCATTATAAGAGATAGAACGAATTGGAAGATAAGAGGAGAAAATCGTTGCCAAAAGTCTCGATAAACCGTTGTAACCAATATACTAGTAAAATTCAAATTCGTTATATTTTACTTTTATTCATTCCATGCTACTTCTGCTATTAATCTATTTAAATTTAGGCAGATTTTATAAGTCAATTAATGAGGAGTATCAGCTAATTGCTGACAATGTAGTCGATATTTGAAGTGAGTTTACAATATAGGTTTGTAAGTAGGACGTTGCTACTCGCTTTTCCAACCACTTACAATTCAGTTAAGTGTCATACGTGAGATATCGTTAGGTGATCATGTCTCGAAAGTGACAAGACTGACTAGCCAGCAGATTTTCCCGCAGTTGGTTGCTACTGCTTTCTGCGACCTATACAATTACATTATCCAAATTGTCTGACATGAAACACTAAATTTGTCTATATTGCTGAGATGAGGTCTTGCAATTATTTACACTATTTACATTATTCGGATTGTTGCCTTCATCTTCATTTTCATATTCACAATGTATTGGCCGTTGTACTCTCAGCCGTTCTTCAGATGTTTGGAATTTTGAATTGAACCTTTTATTTCGTTCCATGAGGTCATATGACCCAGTGGATAAAAGCGTTGGTTGAATTCTGTGACTTGACCTAGAGAGTTGTGAGTTTAATACCGGGCTAGAGCAAAACTTGATAAAACTTTCCAGAGGTCAGTTAAAGGGAAATAACTGATACTGAAGCATCTGGAAGTACCATGACTCCTGGAATTAGAACAACCTATCCGCGTGAACGAAATAAAGCGTTCCAGTCACCTGAAAGAGTCCGGGGTCTATAACCGAAAGGTCGTGAATATGACAACAAATATAAGGACAGTGATCTGAATAATGTAAACAGTGTAAATAATTAAATACTGTCTTCATAAAATTTTGGTCAGTCTTTCTTATTTATCCTTTTTGGGGGAATCGTTCCTGTTAATTCACCTCCAAATAATTTAAAATTAATTATCGCAAGTATTAATTCACTGTAAATAATGTAAAGTTACTTATCGTAAATATTAATTCAGCCCAAGAAATTATAAATTTTAAACCAGTTTGTTTTTATTAAAATTTTGATAATCTTGTAAATTTTAAATCAAAATTTGTTTAGCTTGCCGTGAAGTTATATCTTTGAGGATTTATCCCAATTATATTTATCTGACTGTAAGCCAAAGTATGAATTTTGTTGATTACAAAACATCAGCGAAAATTAAATGTATCTTAGGTGCCTTGATGTGGTGTAATATTTAGAAAACTCGTCACACCGTGACAACAGAATAGTGAGTTCGATCCTCACTAGGTACCTCACACTTTCGGTATTGTGCCGATTCTACGCGGCGCTTAGTAAATCAACATCGAAAGTATCTGGTGGAAAGCCAAAATGAAGAATAAATAAGTGTCCGGGACTCATCGCAGTATGATAGACTCGTATTTGTGTGTGATTTTTTGGAGAACTAAGGCAAAAAATTAACAATTAATTTTTAAGGAAATTTAAAGGACATTTCTAAATTTTGGTGTGAATGTTAGTAAATAAAAATTATTTTTACTTTAGAGTGAATTAACAAAAAACGTCACAGTTTTAAGAAGATTGGGGACGGTTCATTCTTTTTCATTCTGGAACTGAATTCTACATTTCCAAAATTCGCAACTTGCATTTTATCTTGCTATATCATCTCCACCGCTAAGACAAACTTTTGAGGAACAAGAAGCTTGTACGAAGCTTACCGACATTTTATTCTTTTAGATGAGAAATTTCCCTAAACTAACCAAGTGTTTAGTTGCAATAAGATCTAATGTAATTATAAAATTAATATAAAATTAAAATTCAAAAGTGAATTGCTAAAATCTTTTTGTAATATTTTAAAAGCGTTAATTTGCAGTGGCGACTGACGTTGAGGAATACTTAGGAAAGCGACCTCTATAAGAAACAACATTTCAACGTCTTTTTCAGTATGTTTTAATTGATTTCCTAACATTTCCTTTCGGGAATGCCGACCTGAAGCTATTTCATAAAGATACCTAATACTTTTTGCAAGATGATCTAAATCAACATTCAATTCGTAAGAGTACTTAAAAAAAAGATTTTTTACGAAAGAAGATTTCTAGATATGTTTTTTTGTTTTTAGTTATTTTTTAATTTAAAAAATGATCTGCTTCAATTTGGCATCTGACGGTTTTGAAATAAGCACGTAGCTATTGGAAGATGGATATACTGGGTTACACATACGTCCAAATCCCCCGCACGTTGTTGTCGACAGAATACAAAAAAAAAAACCAACATGAACAAATGCAATATGATAACGACTGTGTTGCAGGCGTTAATAGAGAGTGGTGCAGGACTTTAAAGATCTAACATTGAGTCCCTAATCACGATTTATGTTGGGTTTAGTTTATTCATAGAGAGTAGAAGTTTCAATTCCGTATTCCTTGTCAATAATATCGGCCAAAGCAAACGAACAAAAAATGGAAGCTTTTATTTGTTCCACATGTAGTAGTATGCCGGAATATACTTTTCTTTCAGTTTCACTCCAATTTGGAAGAGAAGCCATGTACAGGTTAGGACGTTTGTTTAATCCCGTTCAACGAATGTAAAAGCCCATACCCTCACACGTGCACCCGGTTTTCTAAGCGTATGCAATATTTGTAATACAAAGTGTTATATAAGCAACCGATCCAAATAACATGCTAGAATTTAAGGTTCATATTTCTGATGAGGCCTACATATTCGTCGGGTGTCATTGATTAAGTCTGGAATAAAGCAAAATGTCAATTTGAATACAAAATAATCAAGGCTCGTGTTATTAACTAGTTTGCGGGTGTTTACGTTAAGGAAAGGAAGACTTCATTAAATCTATTTCAATTGTCGTTCAATTCATAAACTAAGGCATTCAAATGAAAGAATGAATTTACAATTCACTAACTCTAATTTATCTATGCAATTTTACGTTAGCACCACATAGTTTAATAATATGTTTGCCTCTTTCAGTGTTCATCTGAACCCCTCTTTTCTTTTTCAATTGCAAATTTCATTTACTCAATAAATTAGATGTCATTTTATATCAATAACAAAAATATTGCAGTGTTTTAAATTGAATGGCTTAGCTTTTAAACCGAATAACTTTTGTATTTGAATGCAGCATTATTTAATTTAAATACATTAATTTCTAAATTGAATGGCAAATGTTGGAGTTAGACGAATCTCATTTTTCAGTATGCCTGCTATGAAAGGACGTTCCATGTAGTTTAAAATATCTGTTTCAAATCCTGTCAAAGATTATACTTTTGTTTAAGTAAATCTGGAAAACATTTTTAACAATCCTTTTCGATAGTTACCAGATTGTTGACAGAACTGAGGCTGCAATATTATTTGAAAGTTGGACTCATAATTAGCGGCATTTTTAGCATTCTATTTTTTGAAGAGCGTGGAAATTCGCCACGTTCTACTGTAATCCAATTAGTCTATTTCACTGACTGTATGATGTAAGAATAGAAAATAGATATTCAGAGAATTAGTTATTTTTAGCAGAATCATTCTATGCACAAATAAGCGAAAACGCTGAGGTATTTTTCAGAAGACATTGAAAAGTATTCATTTGTAAAACGTGATACTTAAGAAAGAGACGAAAATTACTCAGGATTGAATCATAAGTAATGGAATCCCATGCTTCGTCGCATCAACATAATATAATTCCCCAAACTAGATTTTGTTTCGCCACTATGAGTTTAAGCTCTACATAAATATCAGTTTTTAACATTCCAATCACGTTCTTGCGCGCACACACACACACACACACACACACACACACACACACACACACACACACACACACACACATATATATATATATATATATATATATATATAGTCATCACATACAAGCCTATTTCGCTGTATCACAGCTCATCAGTGCAGTTAAACACCTGATTGCTTTCAGCCGGGATAGAAACTCGACAGATTCAGCATCAGTGCAAGTTTTTGCCCCTAAACTACCGGTGCACGGCTGAGAGAGGGGGTGAGATTTTAACGTGTTTATATGCGGTTTATACACACGACAGCAGCTAAAAGAACTCAATTCATGACTGAATATATATATATATATATATATATATATATATATATATATATATATATGAGATTGTATAGAAATTTCTGGCTGAATCCAAATCAGAGCAATTAAACAAATAAGTTTAATCATTACGATTGGGCACTTTGTCTTTTGAGAAGTTCTCATTGTCTTTTTGTGTCATATAAAAGAGAGAGAAAGATAAAGTGCGTGCGTATAAGTATGTATGTGTGTGTGTGTGTGTTTGTGTGTAAAAGTGTTTGTATTGACATTATTTCTTGACAGACCGACTTCATTAGAAATAATAGCTTAGTTAATTTTACTAATTAAGATTGTCCATCACCGAAGCATCTTAAAGTAGAGATTTCCAAAAATGTTTTATTTAGTTGACATTCCTTCGTATTCTTATCAAATTTTCCCCCACACACAAACACACACAGAGAATACGATGCATAATTTGTCGTCTAAATTCCATAAAAAATAAAATAACATTGACATCTAATTTTAACAGGTATATTTATCAAAATTACACAAAAATATCTCAAAATACTAAAAGTTAAATCTATTCAATAAGATTGCTATTCGAGTTCGGAATCTCGTGCATTGCTTCTTGACGATCACCTAGTTCAAGTTAACGAATGCTGCCATAATCCTAGGATTCATTTCATCTTTAGTGTTACAAGGGGTTTCTTTTTTGTCTCTCTCTCAAATGAGCCCCACACATAATAATCAAAGGGGATGCTGTCTTGCGAGATAGGTTGCCAAATGCAAAAAGTGATCGCAGAAACTATCTATTTGCCATAAATGTGTTCTCCTGCTTGTGTAGAGTCCTGTTGCCAGATATATACTTTCAACAGCCATCCCCAACGTTCACCCATTTTTGTATGATTTAATTAAAGTATTTTACGTTGGTCAGAAAATATTTAAACATTTCAATGATTTCAACAATGGTTTGACGACAGCATTGTCATTCTCCGAGATTTGTAGCCAGTCAGTATCCAGAGCCTTGACTACACTACTTCTCAACCCATACCTGAGTGGAGAAGAAATTTATTCAAGCTTTTCTTAATACTATTAACATGCAGGGTAATGTAACAAACTAGGCCGCAACATGAACCTGTTTTCCGTTCCTGCATTACATGCCAGTAACCATTACGCCACTCGGGTATTCTTAGTTCAAATTTCTGTATTATTTTACTGGCTTCTTCCCGGTATTCTTTATCAGTTCTTACGATATAACTTCGAAGAAAGGCTTAGAACGATTATTGCTAATACGAATATTCATGCATTGCATGTAACAGTCACATCTGGTCTGGTGCTTCCTCTATGTCTTGAAATTCTTGATAAAATCCCAAGAGAAATATCAGTGGTATCGTTTCTCACCTGACATATTGACTTCAGTCTCTTTCCCACAGCAATAACCTAGCTCTCTTGTGACATTTATATAAATATTTTTATAATATTTATTCTGATAAACATCCCTCTTCAATAGCTCGAATTCACGAATTTAAACACAGAATTAGATTGGCAGTTAGGTCGTATTTTTTTACAGTTGCAGTTACTAGATATAATCGTATGTTTTATGCTAAAAGTTTCTTTTGTCGATCTTCTCACTTGTAGAACGCTCTTCCGGGTTCTTGCTTTCCAATCAAGTTTGCTCTCTAAAAATTCAAATGCATTAATGGTTAACTTCTGTCATCTTAGCCCTTTTTTGTATTGTTCTCTCTCGTTAATAATGTTTTCTCTTTTTTCTCACATTATTTCACATTCAATAACTTCTTGCTTGATAGTGGATTTATTTTTTTGCTGGGAGTGAATTTTTAAAAGAAATGAACGAAAGTAAATAAGAATATGATTTAATAAGTGTAATTTCTTATTCAAATGCAACTTATTTTTGCTGTCGGGTGCTGTATATATAGAGGACACTGTAATGAATGGATTAAGGATGCGGACTAGATACCACTTGTTTACTTTGCACTTATTTGGGATTTATCAGTTCAGTAACAGACTAGAGGAGAATTTGAACCCGGTTCGCAATTCCCACTTTTCAAGTCAGTAGCCATTTTTTGATAAGACTTTCTAGTCAATGAGCCCAATATTAAATATAAAAAATGATTATTTTATTGTCAACTCGAAATTTAATTTTCCTAATAAAAAGGATGAAAATAATCACATTGGCTTTTAAAACAATTTTTAATGATGATAAGAGTTTTTATTGCTATAAATGTAATTTATCGGTATGTGAACGTGTTTAAGTTGATATCCCATTTTATTTTCTTAAGTAATAAAATGAATATTAACTGGTTTAGATGGATAAATCGCAATAGAAAAATGTGCCTCCACTGAACAGGAATCGAACCTGTATTTTCTTCTCCCTTTAAGGAATGACATCCTTCGCCTATAGGATCGGATAGCTTAGCTTATTAGGAATCTGTCAATATTTTATCACGAAGAGTGAAATTATCACAACTAATTTTCTTTCACAGTGAAAATTAATATCAACCGGCCTAGATTGGGAAGTCCTACGAATGAAAAATGGGTCTCCACTCAATAGGAATTGAACATGTATTACATGTTTTTCATTAGAGTAGGATACGTTTGCCTATAGGAGTAGATAGATAAGATTGCTGAGATTCCGTCAATGTTCTATCAAGAAGACAGAAATAATCACGACCATGCATTTGAGCCTTATTTTCTTTAAACAGTAAAATTAATATCAGAAGGACTTTATTGAGAAGTGCTTTGAATAAAAAATGTTACACAAGAATCGAAACTTTGTTTCTTTTATACATTAGAGAACGATACTCTTCGCCTATAGGATTAGATAGATGGGACTGCTAGGAAGCCGTTAATATTCTATTAAGAAGACAGTAATAGTCACAACTTGAAACTGTATCTCAAATATGTACAGCGACAATGTTGAGGTATTACCCAAATATTTCGTTGATGTTGATGTTGATGCGATTGTTAATAATGTCCCTCAATCGATTTGAATTATATTTTCTGATTGACTTGATATTTCACTTGCATTCGTTCAATCGATTTTCTAATACGCTTTTGTCATCACCTTCTCTCCCAGTTTCTCTGTTTTAACCCCACGCTGCCATCTCTCTTCCTCTCTTTATCGATGGCGAGATCAAAGACATAACTATGCCACCATCACCTTCATTTCGGCTCGATGAACATCAGGTTTGCTAACCGCAGCTGGAATACTGACATCTTCATTGGGGCATGAAGATATTTGCTAATCAAGTGCGACGACTGAATTCACGTAACGAGTTGAGTCCAACTAATAACCTATGATGTCGACTATAAAAATAATAATGACATATGAGGTGTATTTTTGTCTTATTATATCAAACTATAAGTAGAATTCAAAACTTATATATTGCATAAGCTGGTCTTTTCACGATTATTCACACTATACCCTGCGAAAGTGTTAACGCTATAATACAGTATAATATATGTTATTTAAACTTTATTTATGCAAAGAATGGAATGGTACGGAATAAAGAATCGTTCCAAGAGTAGGTAGTTTTCAATGACAGTTATCAGAAGAGAGTTTCCCAAGTGAAAATTACTTCAGAATAAACTATTAGCGTAGTATTTACGGTTGCATCTAATTACAAATATAAAAGAATGAGACTTTGCTACCAACTACTGTGCTCAAATTAGTATATTTGAGGTACTATAAGGGAAAGTATTATTTATTTTGAGAATAGAAAAATGTGTGGTACAAGTCTAAATGGGGAGGCAAGGGAGGGTTGATCTTTGTCACAATTATTGACCAAGCATACCACAGTATTCCATACACCAAGACAACCCATTCTTACTTATCATTCTCACTACAACCATCATAATGCGCCAAAGTCTCTATAAAGTACTAACAAGTCTCAATATATACAATTTGTCTGTGGGGGTGGGAATAAAAATAACAACATTAAAAATGAAGACCTAATGTATGTTTGCTATAAAAGAAACACAGCAACGAAAAAAGAATATAGAGAAAACTCACTGAGAAGTTACATTAAGGCTGCGAGAAAGTGACTGAAGAAGAGATGCTAAGTCAGGACCAATAAAATTGCAGATTCTTTTTTTATTTTATCAAGAACCTATAAATTTATAGCAAGAACGTCAAAGCAGATATTTTTGCTAATCGGTTTGTCACCGGGAAGTGTTTTATATAGTATATCAAGCCAAGGTAAGTGCAAACAACAACACTATGTACTACATCGGTGCCACTGAGGGACCATTTAAGAAAAGAAATAACAACCACAATCTTTCATTCTCCAACAGAAATACTTGAACAGCACTACACTATCAACATACGTATGGCGTCTAAAAGACAGAAATATTTCACCAACAATAAGCTAGGAAATACTGAAAAAAGCACCTGCTTACAACAACATTACAAAAAAATGCCTACTTTGTCTACATGAGAAAGTAGCAATTATATCACATACCCCACAAAAGAACTTACTGAACACGAGATCAGAACTAATTTCCAAATGCAGACATGAAAATAAATACCTATTATCACAATTTATACCAAACGGATAAAAAAAATCACACGTCTCTGCCATAGTAAAATTAATAATTAATAAACACTAACAAGCACTACAAATTAGAATTTCCACCATGTAAATATACGCAACCACAAAGAATAATAAAACAAGCCAATAACCGACTTTAAAACAAAAATAACAATACAGCCTTAAATAAAATAATAGCAATTCATACCTACCATAGTTTCACACAGAACCCATCAAAAGTACATATGTACGTACGAGAAATTCGAATGGCGTGTAGCGATGTCAACGCGCGAATAGTTGTCGATTACTCGTACGTACACGTCACGACAGACGCAGACATATATATATATATGTCTGCGTCTGTCGTGACGTGTACGTACGAGTAATCGAATTCGCGCGTTGACATCGCTACACGCCATTCGAATATGCCAACCGAATGAGTGTGTATATGTGCAATGGCACACATATACATATATATACCGAACCCCGCACGATTCGCATGTGTATGTTTATGCAAGCCTCAGTGACCGAACGCGCGTACATGTGTGTGTGTGTCCTTGCGCGAGTTGATGGGTGTACAAATGTATATATGTGTATGCCTGCGTCTGTCGTGACGACAGATTTTTTTCCCCCCACTTCCACAAAAATACACGAACATAACCAATTTTTTTAAAAAAATTAATCAGTTTGTCTGACGATCGCAAAAGCGGGAAACCCAGGGTTACAAACTCACACCTACCTATATGAATATGTTTGTTCTATCCCTGATATTGAGCACTTTTAAATAATTACCACGCATATATAATATGTAAACAATATAATATATATAACAAATTACATATTTATATATGTAATTTATATATTTATATATATATATATATATTGATATTTATAATTATATATATACACTTTTCACACACACACACACACACACACACACACACACACACACATATATATATATATATATATATATATATATATATAAATTAGAGAAAACTTTCAAAATTCAAAGGTGTCGGATGTACATTTCGACATAGGATCTCTAATAGAGACTCTACGTCAGGTCAGCGACATTGTTTTTCCAAATGGCGAAGGCTGTGAGTTAGAGTGTGGAGGGGTTTTAGGTTAACAACGGTCACAAAGTGGAAAAGGACAGAGCTGGTAGTCGCGGGGTTACAGGGTGTTGAAATGGTATATTTAGGAACGGGAGGAATAGGAGTTCATATTTTATAAAGATAGATAAATAAATGAGTTAAATTACTTTTTAAAGTTAAGATTTTGGGCTGTTTGAAGAGGCGTATTTAGGCGAGAACGAATGGGTTTCAATATAAGATTTTAAAATTCTTTATTTAAGTTTAATTGATATGTATATATATATATCGTTTCGATGAAAATATAGTATTTCTTTTTTTTATAATTATTTGCATTATATCTATTTTCAGATCTAATATATTTAATTTCATTTAATGTCTATTGAAAAACATTAATTTTGTTTGCAAGTTAGTAAAAACTGCATTTATTGTCATTTAAAGAGAGAGTATATATATATATATATATATATATATATATATATATATACTCCTGATCAAAATTTTAAGACCACTTAAAAATCTTTAAAGAGAAATATTTTTTTACGGATAGATTTTAAACTCCTCCCACTTAAGGTTACCAATACTACAACCTAAAAGGTTATGGAAGCAAAAAGCTACATTCCAAACATTTTATGTAGAGATTTACATTTTTATAAAATGAGGCGATTTACACATGATCAAAATTATAAGGCCAGAGACAAAAATTCTACGAAATTGTACAAAAAGTGTATGAAAAGTGTATGAAAACATTCAACAACCAAATTTAATCATGAGTTCTACCTCCACTGTTTTTGATGACTTCAAAAAATCTGTCGGGCATGCTAGAAATAAGCGTTTCCATTAAGGTGCGGGGGATGTTGCTCCGGCTTCTGAAGATGGTTTCACGAAGTTCATTTTTTGTTGAATATTGTTTGCTATTTCGATAAACATCTCTTGTCATCCATCCTCAAACATTTTCAATTGGGTTCAAGTCTGGTTAGCATGCAGGATGTCCCAAGAGATAGGCCCAATTTTCTTGTAGAAAGGTCAAGATCCGTCTTGAAGCGTGGATTGCAGCATTATTCTGTTGAAATAACCATCCATCCACCCACAAACGATAGCCCTCCATCATCAATGATGCTTTTTGTAGCATGCTAACATAACCAGCAGCTGTTAGACAACCCTGCACTACCTGGAGCTCCATCGTCCCTCTGTAAGAAAAGGCACCCCATACCATTAGGGACCCTTCACCACTATGACGTGTGGAGAAAATTTCAGGAGGCATGTTTTTGTTATGCCAATATCGTTGGAAGCCATCAGGACCATCTAGATTGAATTTTTTCTCATCAGAAAACAGGACATTCTTCCACTTCTCCACGTCCCATGTTTGGTATTCACAACCAAACTTTAAGCGGTCCACCTTGTGACGTGGAAGCAGCCAAGGAATTTGTTTACGCTTTTTATTTACCATGCGTTTTTGTCGAAAGTGTCGTCTGATGGTTAGGAGACTGCAATCAGCATCTGTGACCGCCTTAATTTGACTAGAAGAAAGTCCCCTCTCTTTCATAACAACCTGTCTTATTCTCTTACTCAATGTAGGAGAAATCTTTTAGGGCCTACCAGAGGATTTTGCTTTTCCATAATTCTCACTGTTCTTTAGAAAGTTGCAAATCACAGTTTTACTATGATTTACCTTAGCTGCGATTGCCCGCTGTGACAAACCTTGCTTATGAAATTCTAGAATTTGAGAACGCTCAATTTTGGTAAGTTTAATTGCTTTAGGCATGGTAACACATTTACGCAGTGATTGCTAACTGAACTAAAAACATTGGAATTACCATAGATCTAACAATTTAGACCCCTGGTCTTATAATTTTGATCATGCGTAAATCGCCTCATTTTATAAAAATGTAAATTTCTAAATAAAATATTTAGAATGTAGCTTTTTCTTTCTATAACCATTTAGATTGTAGTATTGGTAACCTTAAGTGGTAGGAGTTTAAAATCTATCTGTAAAAAAAAAATTTTAAAGATTTTTAAGTGGTCTTATATTTTTGATCGGGAGTGTATATATATAATCTACTAAGCTCAAATCTCACCACCCAACAATAGAACAAATTACTAAACATATATTGGTATATCCGTGGGAGATTTTAAGCAACGTTACTACAATCATAGGCATTCTTTTTCCAACCTCAATCAAAAGTATCAAACAACACATTCCTGAAGATTTTTGAAAATAAAGGAAGAAGAACTAAACCCCATAGTTACTGGGAAACTGATAGACTCAACCCGTACTCCCAGAAATTTTCACGATAGGTGCAATCTATGTTTAGGTGGAAAAATAAAAATATTAAATTACCCATATCAACATCTACTTTTAAATTTACGTAAAGAATTCATACGCAAATGCCGCCAGGAATCGAAATTTGAGAAATTTAAAATTTAAGGTTTAATTTTTAAATTTAATCTATGAATTTAGTAAATCAAAAGTTTTTTAGTTAGTAAATTTAGACCCAACTACCGAATAATTATCCCAGCCTTAGAGATACCTTCCATTTTCCTTTTGCTATCTAAATATCTACTATTTAACATCTAAGAACCTGTAGACGAACTCTTTAGCCCTCATTTTTCCTACACCTTTATAATATTTTGTTTTGTTTTGGCGACGATTTTATTTCCATTTTTGTTTTTCCATGGCTCATATAACTTTCCTGCACCTTGTTATAATTGTAACGGGTGAGTGCGTTTATAGACATGTGCATATATTTTTGTAAGGATTTGTGTGTTCGTGCATGTGTATATGTATATGTGTGTTTATGTATACGTGTCTGTATTTATAGGCATGTATATGTGGATATGTGTGTGTGTATATGGGTGTGGATATGTGTATATGTATATGGGTTGATGAGTGTGTATGTGTGTGTATATGTATTGGTATATGTATGTGTATATGTAGGTATATGTGTATATATACATATATATATATATGTGTGTTTGTGTATATATGTATATATGTGTGTATCTGTATATATAGAACTCTGTTGAACTCACGTTAAAATAAAATAAAATTAATTTATATTTTTTTAATTTTTAATACTAAATCTATATTACCTTTTACCTTTTGAATTTAGTTTCTTAAATTTTAGAAATAATTAAAATTAAATTTAACTCGTGAATTCGTCAATATTCTTTATATATTTAAGTAAATTCTGTTCGGGAATCTGTGTGTGTCTCTCTCTCTCTCTCTCTCTCTCTCTCTCTCTCTCTCTCTGTGTGTGTGTGTGTATGTGTGTGTGTAGTAATGGAATCTTTTGAGATCTACCATTGAAGTTAGTATTTTTAATTTTTAATTTAAAATTTAAGATTTATATTTAAATTTGTACGTCCAAATTTTTACTATAACATTTGTTCCAGTCATTATTTATTTCAACTAAAATCACTTTGGTAAATTTTTCAATGTTTCTTCAACATTGATAGTAGCAGTTTTCTTTTGTTTCTATGCGAAAATTATTTCATAGCCTATTTTCAAGTCAACCACCCCTTCCCCCGTTTTTTCCTTTTTTTCCTTGAGTTCCCCCTACCACTTCAATCCGTCTGACATGGCTAAATTTTAACTTTTAAACTCTTGACTCTTGTATGGGGGAGGGGTATGTCTTCTTATATGAGACATAAGTATCTGTCTGCTTTCCCCTGTTTATTTCCTTAAATTCAAAATTTGTTAATCCCACTTCATTTTATTTTGCTATGTATGGATGATTTTTTGGGACTTCTACCGGTATAAAATATTTTAATATATTTGAATTTAAGTAAATAAATTTTCGATTCACCGTTGCAGAAAAAGCGAGGAAATGGCTATTCAACGGATTCAAATATTGAAATTTTTGTTTTATATATCGTTTTCATAAAACATATACTACTACTTCTTTTTTATAATCATTTGATTTTTTCTATCACTACCCTTTTGCTATTTCCATAGCAATTGTTTAAACGATCTCTATTCTTTATTATTATCCGTTCAGACATTTACAGCTAAAACCTTCGTTTTCGTTTAAAAATTTGTATAACACTCATATCCTACGTATCCAAATGTTAAGATGGATTTTCCAAGCAGAAATTTTCTTTCTAACAACCACTTCTTTGTGCAGTAGTCCCCTAAGTTGATGCTTTCCTGAACACCCCAACATTAACTCCTCCAAGTCTATCGTTAATCGTTTTGTAACTGTCTTTCATATCATGATAATCTGTACTGCCTTTATCGTCCTTTTACGTTCATATCACACAACTAATTTAGTAATTGCTTGGATTGTGTGGCACTTGGGCCTGTATTTTTTAAATCGAAAGGAATAACAACCTTACAAATAGATATAACTAACCGTTTTCAATTAAGTTACGATCTGATAAAAAATATAATTATCAACAATTGAGTCAGATTAATTTGTTTTATGGCAGCTGAAAACAAATCAAAAAGTTGTACTGATTAAATACTCCAGGAGAGGTCTTAGTATGATTTCTATATCTTCCACAAAATGGATTTGATTTCGACTTAAGACAATTCAGTTTTATTTTCTCTTTATAAAATTTCTGCGCTGGGACACGCATCGGAAACGAAATCGAGTCTGTACGAAATGGATGTTAGCGATTAATTTTGACGATAGGTATTGGAAATTTTTGTACAAGAACATCCTTTAAGAGTGATGTGAAAACAAATCTCATATTTCTTTCCATCTCATTTACTCCATATTTTATCTCAATAAACTATCGCTCCGATGCATAATGTTTCTTACTCATTTTCATTGCTTCACTCAAGCAAATAGATAATATTTATTGGATACACAGATTAGTTAATAAATAACACCTTATTGACTACTATATTTTTAAGAAAGTTTTCGATATAAATGAGATTGAGAAGAGTATTTAACATTGCTGATATCAGCTTTACAATAATCTAATCATCTAAATTTATTTACAAAAGTTACAAGAAAGTAGAAAATTACAATTAGAGTTTTTGGGGCATTCGTATAGTGTCACCTGGTGCATATTCTAAGAGGAAACATTTTCATGATTAGGTCATTGACTCGTCTTTCTTGCATCTACTGAACTGTTTTTCACTCAAAAGTAGTAAGGATCAGAAATAAAAACTAAGCTCCCGATGAGATGTGAATGTTAATCTTTATTGAATGACAGCCTTGTGATTTTATGTTAATTGGTTTATGTTATTCATAATACTTATTTCAAATTCAACATGTTCTTATGTTAGACCTCTAATAAGAATCACACTAAATCAGATTTTCTAAAACTATGGGTCGCGACACACTGGTGGGTCGCAAGCGAAAATTATAGTAGGTCGTAAAAAGTTATACTAGAATTACACATTAGCTTTAATTAAATGCTATCTGTTGAGATAGTTCAATACTCGAGCTTTTGTTGCCAGGCTTTTGTTGTATCAAGCAGTATGTTGTTTTGATGAGCTTAACGAAACCTGGTTGGTCATGCCCTCGGTTTTATCATTCGTCATCGTAAAAAGGAAAACAATTTCTACCTATTCATATAATATTTTAAAAATTATTTTCAATGTTTTTAATTAGTAAATTTGAGTGGGTTGCCATGAGCTGCGCTCATGATTCTAATATGTTTGGGAACCCTTACTCAAGATAAATATGCCTTTATGGTAATTCGTTAATAATATCCCTAATAAAACCTAGATTAAATCTAATTTCGTTTTTTAAATAAAATTTAAGCTATATCAAATGTACTTTGATATCATTAATAAAGCTAAGTCTAAGTCCAATGTGTTCTTATGTTAAACCTCTAATAAGACTTACTTTATATCCAACGTGATTTTATGCGTTCAATATTTTATGTGTTCATGATGTATTTAAATAACACCACTGTATATGAAAGGGACTTTATACGAATGTGTCAATGATATTATATGCACTACGTTAGCTTCAGTACGTACTTTTGAGTAAACAAGACTTTTAAAAAGCATTATTTAACGATTTTATTATAGTCAATTATTTTCCAAATATAATGTTTTTAAGAAATGGGATAATAATAGTAATGTTCTCACTTAGAAAGTGCGTATATATATATATATATATATATATATATATATATATATATATATATATATATATAAATCTAAAAATAGACATTGATTGCTACCTACTTATAATACCACCTATCCGTTTTTTTCTGTGACGTAAATTCTTTGAAATTTTTGAACTTCTGCCGGTAATATCATTTTATTTTGAAAATTTGTTGACGATGATGCGTGAAATCTCTCTTAGGGATTTCATGTAGAAATTATCATACAACTGTTTTGAACTTCGAAATTATTTTAATATATATATATATATATATATATATAACTAGTTGGCGCTTACTGTAAAAAATTATGGCAAAATATTTATAACGATATGCTGTCAAAAATGACAGCAACATATATATATTGATATACCATCTATTGAGTAACATACATTATAATGTAAGAAAAATCATAACCCTAAGCGTTGCAAGAGAGAAATATATTAAGCATGTAAATACACTAGCCAAATAGTGGTTGGTTGGATCAGTTAGACAAAAAGTGCTAAATGCACACTCAACACAAATGAACTAAATATGGAGAGCTAACAATAATTAAAGAAGAGAACACGCAGTAACTACTTGCTACTATAGGATACAAATCCCATATCATCCAAGAGTTAACTAAAACGCACAAATTAAAATTGCACACCTGCAAAATCGAATGCAAACGACTAAAATATTTTAGAAAAACCCAGACCAAGGCCAATTTCACAAGTCAGTGTGGAAAGTAAAATTCTAAATCCTGATTCGATAGGAAATAGAAAATTGATCTATGACGCCAGTCACTTTTTTTCACACTTAAAATTTAAATGCCCCCTGTAGCCGATCACATGAGCACAATGCATTATTTAACCACGTTCTATGACCAGTCAAAAAAGTCAGAAGAGGAGCAGTATCTGATAGCGTTTCATCGCGATGTAAGTCAGAAACTTCAAGCCGACATACATATATTCTACTTCTTCCTATTTTCCTTTCTTCATTTTCACACCACGGCGCCAAAGAAAATAACAATAACAACAGTACACTCTGCGATAAGTACACTTTCTTTGTCGCCAACCTATCAAAAAAGAGAAGGAACATGAGACGTACATTCTGCTACTATTGTGGACACTTACTACTATGAACCATGAACTCTTAATTTCTGTAGGAAATTTTGATACTTACACTCATCTTTTGAACAATTAACTACATGCATTTTTCTCTATGAACATTTTATTTTTCTTCTGACAATGTTGTTATTCTGTTATTAAAAATGTACTTTCATGTAGAAACGAATATTTTATCCTTCCATATTTCAGCATTCAAACTTCAACCTTCTGATATTTAAATTTTGGGGACTTCGGTTGTGTTTGACACAAGTACTAAGCGCACAGGTTTAGGCGAGACCCCACGCTATCCAGGTTTCGATTACACAAGTCTCTTCAGGCAGAGAGTCTGGCAATGGCAAATACCAGCCAAGAGACTAATCGCTTCAGGCAGGCAGAATATATAGCTGTCTCCCCATTTGAGACAAAAAGTGGCACAAGGCCTTCTTAATGTTGGTAATCCAAACCATATAGCTCTAGCAAAAACTGATTATCTACTTTTCCCTAGACGAGACTCTAACCTTCGTCATAGCCTCGTGTTCCTCTCTGCTCGATGGTAGATAATCAACTTTCACCCAAGCAACTAATCGTTTCAGGTAGGTAATGGTCTGCATGTTCAAGCTACTTTCTTATATACACAGTAACCGGGATATCGACTAATAGACAAGGAGGCCTTTTTACGTCCGCGGCTGAAGAATGGTAGGGGGAATCTCCTGCAGTTCATCTGCCGAAACTCCTACAGAAACAAAAGTAAACATACACCAACGCCCTCTGTCAGGTTCGTATAATCCTCAAACATACTTTCTTGAATGCCTACACCTCGTCATGAATTCAGATCATTCATTCAATATTTTTTTTTAGTCAGGGTATGTGAAAATAGCCAGTCTTTCTTCCAGACACAACCGCAAGCCTTGTCCCCACAACTATAAGACCGGAACTTTCTAAATACACTCTATTTCAAGATGGAGCTACTACTATTCATTTCCCTCAACTGGCTGGCGAGTCGCGGGCAGTTCCTCTATATTTCCGACCCGAATGAAGACTTATGATTATACCACCTTTGTTTGAGCTGCCAGCTGTTCATCCCACATGAAACTATTTCTCTCCATTTGAATTTTCCGCTTCAGTTTTATACACCACACCCTTAGTTTTACAAGCACCATCTAATGGGCAATTGCCCTTATCCTTGTATTTACATGAGTCACCACTATTTTCATTTTCCGTGTTACCCTTTGCGTTTTGTCTTTTTACTGCTTTTTCTACATTATTGCTTCAGCAGTAAATCAATTTCACTGTATTATTGTTAAAAGTCTTATGCAGTTCACAGGATTTGGGAAGTGTTTTTTCCAAGTGTTTTTAAAAAATATATCTTTCATATATTAGTTATTATCTCTAAATTGAAAGTGGGGTTGAAACAAATGGTGATCAATTAGTCAAATCCTGCTACGTTTTCTGTTCTTTAACACATCTACATACATACATATACCCACACTTTTTTTTTATTTTGCGAGGATGTATATATATTCTTCACCACAATAATATAATTTTCGCAAAAAAAAAAATGAAATAAAAAATCTCTTTTAAATAACCGAACACGCGGAAAAATTTTTTATAACTGAGAGTAAAGCTTAATAACTGGTAGTAATGAGAATGAACTGAGCCAACGCTGCGTCACTATTGTCTCGCTTTCCATGACTGTGACAGGGAGGAAATATATTCCATGTCAAATCAAATCAAAAAGGGTTTAACCATGTCCGACACGGATTTTTTTCAAATTTGCTACGCTTATAGATCTCCATGAAAAGAATTGAATGACACTTGTTACACATCTCAAGGTCAAGGCGTTCCTGAGGTATGATCCCTGACTATTTTACGAAAATGTTAAAAAATGTGAATAGTGACCAAATTTAAAAGATGATATCTCAGTTGTTTATGGACCTTCAAAGGTCATTCATATATCATTCTAAAGTACTTGTATAGATGTACAATTTTATCTGAGGATTTGTTTGAAGGTCAAATAAAAAAGTTGACCTTGACCTTGAACTTTTACCTGACTTATCTCAAAACGGTATTTTAATTTATTTTAAATTTTGACAAAAGATTTGTCTATCTTATGACAGTATATATTCCAAATTTTATAAAGGGCATTCCACTAGAACTGTTGCTACAAGCGTTTTATAGAGCTGGGAAAATTCAAAATGGCGGAATGTAGTATTTGCTACTTCATATAAAAACATTTTGATATCTCAAAATATGGTTAAGTTGTACATCTTTGTAAAGCTATTTTAATGCTGATTAATATTCACATAAGGACTATGGTCATTAAATCAATAAACATTTTTTCTGGTGATGAAACTGAATTTTGGTCATTTTTTTCTAATGCGATACAGATTTTGTTGTGGAAAAAGTGATATAATAAAGAAAGAATTCTGAAAAGTGTTATGGTTTAAATAAGTTATAGCATAAAAAATATGTAACCTTTATGTTGAATAAATTTTGGTTGATGTTTCATATTGTATTCTAACTCTACAAAAAAGCAATTTCCATAATTTAAGTAAGTTCTGGTTTTTTATTTTTATACTATCCAGAATATTCAGTATTTCTACTACTACTACTACTACTACTACAACCATTCAACTTCAAATGTATAAATATACAACTATATTATAATAGAGAACTATATTATAATAGAGAACTATATTATAATAGAGAAGATTATTTCCGATCAAAACTGTTCATTTCTAACTGTTTTCACTTTGTTATGCATAATGTTTTCATGTTTTCAATAATGCAACGCCATAGGTTTGTATTTAACTCACGAGATGTCTAATATTGTCGTTTTTATCTTCCCTATTTTTTTTCAAATCGCATTTAAACGAAAAAAATGATAAGCAAGAGTCGCTGACATTTTTAAAATTCTGACTGCGTGAATCTCAACTAGATTTGAATCGCACAAGCATGATCGGAATCGTGTTTGAAACGGAACATTTGACGAACGTCTTTGTTATTTCGAATGTTGTAGATAAATAGTGACAACATTCATCTGCATATGTCCGCTGAGACGATGAAACAATAAAATGAAAACATGTAAATGACTATCAAATATTCTATATATTCATTTCCATGCACAAAAGCGACAGCTATTACGTCAACTCGGCGACATATTGGGTTGATAAGAAAAGCCGTCTTATTCTGCCATTAGATGTAATAAGAAGCTTTAGTTTTTACATTATTCAAAGCGATTATTTTAGCGGGTATTGTCACAGTTTTCATATAATTTTAACATTGCAAATATTACCTTATATTCATATGTTGGTTTTAATACTGCAGACTGATATGAATCACCCAATCTTCATCATATTTTATTTTTTATGCAATTCAAGCCTAAAAAGCATTTTTGCAGGTATAGAGAAGTTATTGTCGATCCTCAGTCAAGAGATAAACCTAAAATGCCAACTACAAGTCGAGGATACTATTATTAAGCAGGTACAGAAATTTCAATACCTGGGAAGCGTACTGAACTTTTATGCGATATCTTCTCATTTATGGCAGTAGATGCGGGATAATCTCCTCAAGAAGAAAGATGATTCTACAGAAGGATACTGAGGATACCATAGACCGTAAAAGTGAGCAAAGGCAATGTTTATAATGGAAACGAAAAGAAAACTTATACTCAGCATCAGCATGAGATAGCTGCTGTTTCTGGGACATGTAATAAGGAAGGAGGGTTTAAAGAATTTAATACTCACAAGACGGAGTGAAGGAAATAGAGGCTAGTTAATTGCCATACAAGACACACGTACTGACGAGTCAGAAAAGTTTCCTGCTGTTGGTTGTCATTTTTTTTCTGCGGTAGACTGATTGCGAACTAATGATATTTAACTCTTAGCTAGAGGGATAATAGTTGTTTTAATACTTTTCCAAAGGGAATCTGTGCGTAAAAGAATAAAACAAATACGACTGGAATTCGAAATCGGCCCTCCGAATTATTTGTCCGAAATGATATCCATTACACCACTACGCATGAAAAATATCTGAAATTAGATAACTGAAAAGATTCCATATAATTAACTCATGTTTCATTAGTAAGCGGTTAAAAAGTCCTTACAAGTGGAATATGTCATAATCCGATAATCTCACCAGACATTCCATATTCTCTTAAGTATTTGTTCAAACTATACAGGTATCTTTTAATGAAAACGTTTGAAATTCTTGGGAAGACTGCAAATGCATCTAGAGCTGTCCTAAAATTTATCAAGAAATGGAAGGAAGTTGACTGAAAAATAAACAGAAAAGTGAAACAAAAGTGTATATAGCATGATCAATAAAGTTAGTTACAAAAATTAAATAAAATAAACAATTTTTATTCCAAAACGATATTTACTTTTTTCAACCAAAACAATATTCAGTCAGTCAAGTGCCGTACGTAATACACGCTTAGGCGATCATGTCTCAGAAGAGAGATGACCGACTAGGTAGAGGATCATCCTGCAGTAAGTTGCCACTACCTTCTGCGATAGACTGATTGCCAGCCAAGGATATAGAACTTAACCTGTCTTAACCCATAACAGGAGGGAAGAGATGGATTAATACCTTTCCCAAGGGTAACTGCGCGTAATATTCAACTGGAATTCGAACTCGGCTCCCCAATTTCTCGTTCCGAGCCGATATTCACTGCACGCACATATTTCTATTTCAAATTAATTAGTAATTTTAATTTCTTTATAATTGTTTTTAACGCAGTTTTCAATGCCGATACATACTACAAATGCATCGGTCATTAAATACGTACTCTTTTTCTTTTTGTTCATTAGACGAAAATAGAATAGCAAGATTTCTAAATCGGAGTTCGATCATTATTCGATGATATCCATTTCTGATAAATATTACACTAACACGCACTTCTATAAAAATACGTCCGATTCTTTTAAGTATCATTTTACTGTTACATTGATTTCTTTAGAATAATCATATCTCGCTGTTTTTGCTTGAATTTGTTTAGATTAAGTTTTTTCATAATCATTTTATTTTATCCGAAGTATTTCCCCATCTTAATCAGAAATTAAAAAGTAATATTTGATTATATTGTGAATCCCTATTCGATACGATGATATTACACGTAGCATATATATCACCTCATCAATTTGATGTCTGATGTCTCGATTTGAAGAATGCGATAAAGAAAACCGTAGTTAAAGCTATTAACTAGTGAGATTAATTATTAGTACAGATATTTACTAGTAAGAAGAGTTAATAAAGTCTACCCCTTTTTTTCAATGCCTTTTTATTTATTTATTATATTCTTACTAGCAGTATAGCCCGGCGTTGCTCGGGTGTAATGAAAGCTTTAAAACTAATCCATCGTCCTGGAGCTCAGACTCTTTAGACGTTGGCACGAAAGACTAAAAAGCAATAGTTGTTTTCAGTTATAGCGAAAGAAAAATGAATGGATGTAAGTCAAATGTTGATTTCCTGGTATCAATATCAAATAAGTTCTTTCGTCGTAAACTGAATTTTGAAGGTTAAATAAGTCTTCTGAGTAAATGGTATCATGGCTGAGACTAAGAACTACAATTATATCTACTTAGAGCCAAACCCGAAGCAAAAACTAAAATAAAAGGGCTGAAAAAATACAGATATACAGATATACAGGCAAATAAACAAACACATTTTTGCCTTTTACATATATATATATTATTGATTTTCTGCACTATTGTAAAAACTGCAACTTTGAAATTTCTGAACATCGTTTTTTATGTCTTTGTCTATCAGTGTATCAAATTCGATTAAAATCGGATCACTCCTTCTATAACCCGATTTTTCGATTATTAATTTGCAATATTTATCGGGGGGTACCTCAACACAAAACCTAGCTAAGAGCACTCGCAGACGCTTATGGTACAACAGTGTAAATTTTCAAGAAAATCAGTTCAGCTGTTTCGGAGTCTATCGGTAACGGACACACACACAGACACACACACAGACATACACACAGATACACACAGACACACACATACAAGAAACACAGTTCCATTTATAAATAAGTTTAGATAAAATTATACAACTGACGAACGGAAAATTGTTAAATAAAACTTACACTTTAGGAAGTTGTAGTGGAGAACAGGGCCGTGCTAGATACTCGTGACTCAACGCAAATCTATAAGTTTCTTTCCTCTCTGCTACATTCCAATTATCATAAAGTAGTATTAATATGAAATACAAATTGTAACCTAATTTTGCCCAACAATGCATTAGAGGTATACAATCTAACAATATAAGTTGAAAATAAGTGCATTGCATCTAAATGCAAATTAGAGACATGTCATAAAAATCATTTCAATTTAAATAAATCGTCAAAATTGTGCACCAATTTTCAAAATCATTTGATATTTTTATTGTTCAAAAGATAACACATTGAACATGCTGGCTAAAAAATAGTGAATTTTATAACGTTTCTTTCTAAAACTAACAGCAGCAAAACAAATTCTCGGGTTTGTTTGATAAAATCTAGCATGACGTCAAAAGCCTCGAAATGTTTCATCCTTTAATAGTCAGTTGTATTTAGTGTAATTTGTGCCGTGTATAAATGTATGTAGAAAAAGCAAATGTTGATTAGATAGCAAAAGTCAAAAAGCATCTTTCGGATTCCTGAGTTATGTTTAGCCCTCTCCCCTCTGTCAGGGAATCAGATGTAATAAGCGCCGGTCCTACTGGAAAGTTTCAGGGAAAAACTAAAACAAAATACAAGAAATACTTCAGTAATAATAATATTTAATCTCTCAATTTGTTATTTTTATTAATAAAGAAAAACGAATGATTTACTTGGGCTTTGTTCAATACTAGGTTTTATAAAGATGACATAAAAGCGCATGTCTATTTCAGAATCTCTCAGAAGGAACCTGATAATGTCAACCTTTTTCACAAAAGACATGGTTTCATACATAAAGATGACATTATTGAGTTAATTAAATGTGAGATCAGGTAAATAAATTGTTCTTGGACATTAGAAATAAAAGAAATAGTAATTAAATCTGAACTGTATACCTGCAGTTTTTCTGTTTCTTTCTTGTTAATGTGCCGCTTCCTTTTCGAACATGGACTATCCTGGTTTACAACAACCTCCTGTCTTGATTAGCACTTAGCAGGCTGCTCCATTTATTAAGACTACCGTCTCACCTCCGTCTCGCGATACATTCACAGAAGCTTGTCGAGTAAGTGGCTTATTGTCATCACCTTTCTTTTTTACCCTCAATATGCTTCGAGAACGTTAACGTTTTCAGAAAATGAGAAAAGAGAGCACTTCTTCCTCATTTTCTGGCAAAGGAATTTTAGCTATTTTTTCTTGATTATGAGTAGAAGTCTTCTTTCTGTTACCATTTTCTTTAAGACTTTCTTGTTGTTTACTTGCTTCGGCCATATAATTTTCAGTATGTTTCTCAAAAACTAAATTTGTGCTGTCTCTGGCTTTTCTTTATCCGTAAAGTGATTTTCCAACATTCACTTCCATATAAGAGGACGGATATCACACGGTTATTTACCAAATCAGGTATAGTATGTTCTGCTGCTACTGGAATTGCAATTGTATTGATAGATCAACGACAACACAAAACAACGTGTTTATAAAAATATAATCTTATATTTTTATTCTCTTCGGTGACGGTTGTGTGGGAATGGTTTTCAGAGGGAATCAAATACGAAGTTGACTGGCTGGTGTTGTCTTTCTTGCATTCATTCTGAGTCCTCTGGCTGTTCCGCATTTGAACAAAAGAAGTAGATCTTACGTCGAATTATGCTTACTTGCGTACTTATTAGAAAATAAAAAGTAATATTTGATTATATTGGAAATCTATATCTGATACGATATTGCACGTAGAATATAAATAAACTCTTCAATGATGTCCGAGGTCTCGACATGAAGAGTTCGATAAAAAAGATTTCGAAATTGATAGGCACCCCCACCAATTCCTTTCACCGATTATTGCCTTTGGGCCGGATGCTTTTTGGTATTATTACATTCTTCTACCATTGTTTTCTATTTCTTGACCTTGAAGCCGTTTTCTTTGACGTAAACGTACCCTTTCATTTGTCATTATTTCTTCAACCCTTTTTGGCATATATATATATCCTTTATATATATATATATATATATATATATATATATATATATATATATATATAAAGGATATTCGATTATTACAATGGATAATACATATTTCATCGCTTTGATATTATTATCGCGGCTCGTCAGATCCAAATGGTAGGTAATCAGAATATCACCCCCACACACACAAAAAAATTCTTCTCTTTTATTTAATGTTACATAGACGCTCACATGTCCATATAAGAACAGACATTTGTAACGATTATATACGAAAAAATTCTCGCTCATTCGAAAAAGAAACCCCAAAGAAACCCCAAAGAAAGAATAAAGCGAAGATAAAGAAAAGATAGACGATTGATTAATGCAAAGAAGAGAAGAAAGTTGAAAAAGAAAAAGGGGGAAAAAAGAAAAAAGGGGAAACAGAAAAACAGAATGGAAAGCAAGAAGAGAAAAAGAAAGGACAAAGAGATACAATAATGAATACCTCTTTCGATTTATTTATCCCCTTCCCCCCACTTTATGTTTATCTTTCTAACGTTTCATTTTTTAATTTTTTAATGATTTAATTATTTTAACGGAATTTTTTTTTTAAATTAATAGGGTATTTTGAGTTTCTAGTGGGAGTAATTATTTTTTCAAAATGTATTGAAATTATGTTGCACAATTTAATTTTGTACCGTAGATATATCACATTATATTTTAAATTAATTTTCAATGTTAAATTTGACATGTACGTTAATAACATTTTACAACTAAATTTTCCACGTCAGGTTAATATTAGTTTACAGCTATAGCTCAATATATTTGTGTTTTTATTTTTATTTTTTTCTTTGGTTATAATGAATATAAATAATAATTTTCTGTAATTTCTTTTGTCTTCTCATGGGATAGAAGGAATATTATTATTATTATTATTATTATTATTATTAGTAGTAGTAGTAGTAGTAGTAGTATTTTTATTATTAGTAGTAGTATAATTATTACTACTTCTGAGAAAAATTTTGTTTGATACATACATGTATATATAAATGCATGTGTATGTAAACACACACACACACACACACACACATATATATATATATGTTTATATGTATGTATACATATATTTGTTATCTCTTTATTGTCTTATTTGTTATTATTATTATTATTTAGTTTATTATTATCTATTATTCGTATTACTCGTATTTTAGATAGTCTTTAGAATTGTATTTTAATAAATTATATTTTCCTATTGACAGTTATTATTTTAACTATAGTTAGAATACATTAATACTAGTGGTTATAATGTAATTTATGTTAGGATATATGATTTATTTTCACCATAAATATTCCCTATAGTAGGTATATTTTAATGTATGGGTAAATATTTCTTGTAACGTTTCTAAGAATGAATTATATCCGTCGTTTCAATCTAGCGTTTTTTTTTCATTATTATTTTTTTTTATTATTTAAAATCCGTTCTAGGGGTATTTCTCCTTTTTTTTTCTTTCTTTCTTTTTGTGTATTTCCCCCTTCTGTTAAATTTATAAAAGTTTTTCTTATGTCTCTAGTCATATCCTTAATTTTGGTATTTTCAATTATTTTAAAATTATTTTAAATTAGCATTAATTTTTAAATTAATAGTAATAGTAGTTATTTTTTCAAATTGTATTAAAATTATGATATAATACTTTTTTGCTGTACCGTAAATATATCGCAGTATATTTGAAATTAAATTTCATAGTTAAATTTTTCCAGATTTTTCTATGAAAACATTTAGAAGTTTTGAAACGCTATGAGGAGAAATGGTGTCAACAGATACGGTATTTCCTGTTATTGCATCTCATTGTCCCTTCTTTATTGTATTTCTTTGTCCTTTCTTTTTCTCTTCTTGCTTTCCATTCTGTTTTTTCTATTCCCCTTTTTTCTTTTTTCCCATTTTTCTTTATCAACTTTTTTCTCTTCTTTGCATTTATCAATCATCTATCATTTCTTTATCCTTGCCTTCCTTTTTCTTTGGGGTTTCTTTTCGAATGAGCGAAACTTTTTCGTATATAACCGTTACAAATGTCTGTTCTAATATTAACATGTGAGCGTCTATGTAAAATTAAATAAAAAAGAAGAATTTTTTGTGGAGGGGTGATATTTTGATTATCTACTGTTGTGCTATTTGGATCTGACGAGCCGCGAAAATAACATCAAAGCGGTGAAATATGTATTATCTATTGTAATAATCGAATATCCTTTATAAATTATATTACTCTGTTAAATTAAATAAATGAATTTAACATCGAGTTCTCTTGAGTTCGTCTCTTTTGGAATTTACATGGATTACATACCAAGTGTACTCTGTATATATATATATATATATATATATATATATATATATATATATATATATATATATATATCGAAATAAATTAGGAACGAAAAATATATTTACAACGTTCAAATCATTAATTTAAGACAGTGCTCAGTATATATATATATATATATATATATATATATATATATATATTGTCGGACACAGAATATAATACAATTTAGCAATTCAAGATTTGTTCCTGTCTCCTTTTTTTTCTTGTTTCTTTGATTTCTTTGTTTACATTTTTTTTTCAATACCATACTTAGATTTTGGAATGCATCTTTTGCTATTCCAATGCTTATCGGCGTCTGAATGTTGAATCTCTATTTTCTAATCCTGGAAATATTTGGCATTTCTTTATACAGTTAAGCAAAAAGACGACTGTATAGAAAAATGATTGAAACAATTCGACAGGAAATTTGCACTGAACTCGACAAAATATGATTAAGAGATACATTATACTAAATATGGAATTTCGTTGCTATATCAAGAATTGGAGGTGGACATTCTTTCACATTTGACAGCGATGAAAAATCTTTTACACGGACTTGAAATATTGTCAAAATTTCAGAAGCTTCTTGTTACTATATCTCTATTTCAAAAGTAAACTTTCAGACGACTTACCTTTCTTTCCTCCCACCAGTTCAGGCCATTACAGCTAAGCGTCGCCTTACCATAGATACAATGTAGATTCATCCCCTGATTTCTTTTGTATTTTATTAGTAAGAAGGGCGCTTCATCTTGACAATTATTGTTTTGTAAAACAGACACTGGGGAAGGTAATTAATCGAACATTAAAATCGTAACCACTATGGGTTCAGAGTCAGCCGTTCTCTAGCCTACATATCTTCATGATCTGCCTTACCCCGCTTGCATCCTTAAAAAACTCTCTCAGTAACCTACTTTCAGTGGTTAGTGGATTTGTATTGAGTGTCAGTCAGTTCAGTGTTATATATAAAATATACTTGTGCGATCATGTCTCGAAAACGATATGATTGACTGGTCAGAAGATTTTCTTTTAATAGATTGTCATTGCTTTCTTCGGTAGACTGGTTACCAACCATGCGTATATAAACCAATCTTTTATGGTATTATTTTCTCGAATTCAGCTGGAATTCGATCACGAGACTCCAATTTTTTTTTAAATTCCGAGCCGATATTTACTGTTTTGAGTATACTTTTGGTAGAACAATCCCTTTATTTTATGTTCCGGAATTAATTACTGCAAGAGAAAAGATACAAATAGATGGATGGATATTTATTTAGAGTAAGAAACATTTAGAAAATGTCTTTCTCATAATCGTCTGTAATTCAGATACTAGAGATATTAATCATTTAATGATTTAGTGAAACGACAGCCAACGATAGTCCCGAACACATTAAGTAGAAACAGAATAAATGGTCTTTAAGCAAAAGAGAAATAAATAGAAGTTCATCTTTCTTGCGAAGAAAGAGTTTTGTACGTGACCAATAAAGCCAAAAAGTGAAATAATTTATTAAAAAGAAATAGTCTTACTTCTGCAAGTTTTCCAACGTTATTGATTGTGATATATACGTTAAAACGATCTGACAGGCCAAAAAAATAATGCAAGAAATATGAAAACCAGACAAAGTCTTAAGTTATATGACATGTTAGAAAGTATTCACAATTAAAATCAAATATAAAACGCTAGTATCCTTGACAATTTGATGCGAAAATCGCAAATATTATCCGATATTAATATAATAAATCCCTTGATTATGAAAAAGTTTGTGAAAAAAAAAAATTTAACATATTTTTCAATAAAAAATGATTCATATAATATAATTCAACTGACGTAATTATAGTTTATTATAGAAAAAACTCTTTTAAATAACCGCCTGGAAATTTGGAAACAGTCAGTCAGAACAATAATATATTTATGTCAGCTTCACATTTTTCTCTCAACCATCAAGTTAGACCTTAATTTAATTCTCATTTCTCTATGTATTCATTTTGCTTCCCAAACAAACTTTTTTTCAAAGCAGTCTCTGTAAATATTTAAAAACCAACCTTGCTGCTAACACATATTCTACCAATTACGTATCGTCACCATTCACTGAAACTGAAGTGTTCCAAGACATTTTTATATAAATAGTGATGCCTTAAGAAAGTGAAAAAAAGAAACAAATTAAAAATTGGAAAAAGACATATTTTAAATAAATAGTTTTCATGTTTGGATGAACGGTAACTGCCTAAGGGTGGTTCTTCAAAGAGCTAAATTAGAGTCTGTAAGAATATTAATATAAAATTTGTCTTTCTTGGTTTCACTTTGTTTTCTTTTTTTAATGCTTTTGCCATCGGAATGATTATATATATAGGAGTGTCTTGGAATAGACCATCCGGTTTTACTGCTTGAAGATGACTAACTGGTAAAAACTTGGTAGCAGGAAGGTTGGTTTTGTATGTGAATTAAACTGATCTACATTTTTCATTAATGAAACCATTTTTAGACACAAATATTGTTTTTTGACAAAGGTTTCACTCTTAATAGAATTATATGTATAAACACACATACACACATACACATGGATACATATATGTTTCATTTGTAAACGAGTTCTTTCGCCACCTTGTTCTTTATATTTCGATGACTTCAAGCGATATACAATAACAGATTTTACCGTTTTTCAAAGGCTCACATAGCAGGGAAATTTTATGAACTCGCAATTATTGAAATAATGATTCTCTAAAACAAAAAAAGAAAGAAAACATTTTATGTTTTTGATCTGACTTAAAGGAACATTTGAGTTTAATTATACTATTTTTATTTCAATTTAAAATGTATTTGATTCTATTTTTTTATAAACTCCTAATTTATAACCATTTTTGATATCTATTAAAATTTCAATATCGTTTTATTATTTTAAAATCTATTATATTATTATTATACCCTAATACAATTTCAATATCATAATACATAATTTTAATATCCATTTAATTATTATTTCATAACATAAATCAAATTAAATATATATATATATATATATGTGTGTGTGTGTGTGTGTGTGTGTGTGTGTGTGTGTTATGGACATTATTTTATTATGTAGTATCTTGTTATGCATATTCTAAAGTAAACAGTTTGCAATGTGTACAATTGACATTTATTTCATTACGTTTATTTAATCAATTTTTATTCTTAATAAAATTAATATTATATTTTTTTCATATAGACACAAGGTGCATGGATCATTTAACGGTGTATATATATACTAGCGTTTTTAAAAAAATTATTTTAATGTGGGATTTTTTTTGTTTCATTAGATAATATTATTGATTATTGATTTCAGATATTGTATAATTTTCAGATTACTTTAAATGAACATACACATAATTTTTCTGACTTCCCACATTCATATATAACAAATGTATTGTTTCTTAAATTCAAATGAAAATCATTTTCACAAACATGAGCTAGCATTGCCTGAGGACGAGGTAAAATCTGGAAACAGAAATTTCCGTGTCATAATGTAAATTTTATTAATTAAAAATATATATCTATATCTATATCTAGAGAGAGAGAGAGAGAAAGAGAAATAGACAGAGAGTGAGAAAATATTGATGATAAATATATATATATATATATATATATATATATATATATATATTAATCAAAATCTCGGAATAGTCAGTTCATAATATGCACTTGACGATTGCATAGTGCATGAAACACCGAATCGTACTGTAGACATAGGATAATATGTATATTTATTTGTATATATTTACAGCAACAAAACTTGGAACATAGTTCAATATAGACCCATTTAAAGCAGAATGAAAATTTATTACCTTGAGACCAAAATATTTATCAAGAAAATAAATGTCATCCGAACCTTGTAGATGGATAAGTGTTCAAGTAAACTCTTATCCTACTGACTTGCTCCGACCAACAAAACATTGACTAATTTCATTATCAGCTCCACGCTTTATCATTTAAATCAAGACTGTCATAATGCAGTCATTATAATTCCTGCTGTTTGAACTGTTATGCTGAAACTAAAGATCATCCCGATACCTCTAATCAAATTGGATTTGAAGAGATATTGATCTGATATGGACTTTTAATAGAAAACAATGTTCTATAAGTGTGATTATGTAGTAAATCTCTCGAGATAAGAGTAGCAGGTTTTTTTAATTTTTTTGTAATCATTTCACCTCAAGAAAGACTCGACCGTCACTCGTGCTCAGCAGGTTATAGTGAGCAAAAACAAGATCCAGGGGATGTCGAAGAAAATATAAGAGATGAATGGGAATCAAAGAGATAGAAGATGAAAATTGACGATGCTTTTGAACTTTCAGAGATTGTAGCTATCAGTAAAGTAAAAACGGGAGGAAGTTCCACAACTAGGAAGTGTGATAAAAGAAACTATTAGAATATTTCGACAGTAAAATGGTGGGACCTTGAGGTCAACTTAATAGCATCGGTAAATAAATGTGGTCGGGTAACCAGGCCAAAAAAGCTTGTGGGAGCACTTGCCTTGAAAATACTTATATAAGCAACAGACAGAAGCCACATCACGTCGGTGAGAAAATGATTGAAGGCAGGCTCCCAAGTATAATGTGAGCTTTACTACTGTACATTAAACAGTCTATTGTACAAATAAATCTAATGATTCTTTCATTTCTAGCCGCTGAAACATGTCACTGACATTATAAAAAATTATTTCCTTGGAAGTCTCTATGTCTCATTTAGTAAGGGAAATAACTTGAGTCGTCAATCATAAATAAAGTGGTCGCATTGTTTCCCAGAAGGATCCCCATACCAATATACTGTCTTCATCATTTCCTTGTTTCTCCATGATGCGATCGCTTCTACAGAATAAGGAATCAGAGCTACGCATTTCTACACCTTTTGCAAGTGAAAGCAAGGGTGACTGGACCATAAGATCCTCATCCATGGACATAGAATATATAGACATTGGTTTGTATAGGAATTAATCCGTATCTCTATTTATGCAACACCAGAAGCGAAAGTTGTGTTATGCTGCGTCATTTTGTTGTGCTTTGTTCTTTCGTTCATATTTATCAATTCTATACTCATTCTGTCTCTATAGACATTCTGTTGGTTTGTAATTGGCAGGAACTATCATAGTTTCTTGAAACGTATGGACCTCAAAAGCCGCGCAATTTTGTAAATGCTCTGATCTAGTCTGCTGGTCATAACAGCTTGATATTTGTCAGAGTAATTAAAATCTGTTTATTGCCAACAGCTAGAGTGTTCCCTAGTTAAACATAAAATAAAACACTCGACTTACGTTTATAGATATTTCTGACTCTGAAATTCGCAGTTGTTACGAGACAGTAGATTTCTTTCACGCTACACGCTATTGCTCATAGTTTCTCTTATAAATTTATATCATATTACAGTAAATATCAAACAAAGTAATAAGTTTTTCCCGTTTGAATCCATCCTGCACATATATAAATCTACTATCCGCCGGTGCATTGAATACTGCTGTAATATCTGGTCGAGTGTTCCTGCTATTCATCTCTGGCTTCTTTACGAAATCCACCGGAGAATCTGCAATGTAATCCATCTCGACCAAGTAGCTCAGCTCCAATCACTTTCTCACCGACGTAATGTGGCTTCCTTCTGTCTCATCTACAAATACATTCATGGGTACTGCTCCGATGACCTTAGCGCCATGGTGCCCACTCTGCATGGATTTACTCGAGCTACCAGACTAGCAACTAGGATCTACTCTTTTACAGTGAATCTATTTAAATGTAACCACAGCTTCTACTCTAGCAGTTTTTTCTCGCACTTCCGCCTGTGGAATTCACTTCCATATACTTGCTTCCTTGAGTGCTGCAATCTCCAAGAATTTACATGTAATGACAATTGCCATCTCTTATCTTTTTGAATCTCATCCTTTCTCTGACAACTATTGTATTGTGTTCTTTTCCCCGTCTACTCTACTCTCATGCAACTCTCTTCACAAAAGCTTTCTCATTTTTCTCTTATCCATTTTCTGAAACCCCCCAGTAACATGTTCCTCTTTCTATTCAATCTCCTCTTATATAATACCCTGCATACCTGTGACAGTACTACCTTGCTTGGGGTGAATGATTATAAAAATATACAAAGTAACTAGTCGAAGTATTTGGCTATGGTGGTCAAATATCCGGTCACAGATCACAGTTGAATAACAGTACATTATCACTACTCGAATCAGACTGAATCTATCTATCTATCTATCTATCTATCTATCTATCTATCTATCTATCTATCTATCTATCTATCAAATACAAGCCCTCGAGCCTATCAGTTTAAATTGTTACTTGGTTGATTATGTTTAGCAGAGAAAAGAACAAAATTTAGGAGTACAGAGCTGAAGCAGATTTTAAAAAGACCCGGACAAAGAATCTTAAACAGGAAACAAGGGAAACAAAAGGCCAATGAAGATATTAAACCGGACAATAAACAACACGATCTAATCCTATTAACGAAGGGGGAAATATAATAAATATCAAATAAAATTTCAGTGTCAGGCACAAATGTTGATGGCAATATTAATTTGAGCAATTTCTATAATGTGTTTTATTTTTTTAATCATATCACCCCAAACAAGGCGGTAACGCCACTGAAGCGCAGGGGGCTACGTAAAAAGTGAAAAGATTGGAAAAGAGAAAGCCGGAAACCACATCCTAAACAGGGAACAAGAGATGAGCCTCTTCACCTGTTCAATAGACGTGGGTGGAGTGTGAACCGGGCGATAGATTAGTCTATCTACTCCAATTTTGCCCATAATGGAAAAATATTCTGGTTAAAATTCTACCCTGGTATATTAATTGTTTGATTGATTTTTTTTCATATATTTAGATCATTTAAAACGGAAAACAGTTTCAGATTGTAAGAAGCTTAAATAATGATTTAATGATAAATGTTTTATTATTTAACCCATAGCGGGGCGGAGAAAACGCGAATTTATACATTTCACATAGATATTTGAGCACAAGTGCAATTGGATCACGGATCTCTAATTAACAATTCCAAGCCGTAGAGTTTTAACTTAGTAAAAGACTAAGGGTTGTTCACCGCTAGCATTTGCAATGATACCCATCCATGCACAACATGGCACTGCAAGAACTCCGATATTATTCGTCTTATGATCAGAGCAGCTTATCGAGACGCAACATAAGAGATTGGACTCAACAAAAATTAAAACTGGCAAAGCCATACGTCTGAAAAAAGACAATCGATTTCATTTTTAGTTAAATAATTTCTTTGAATTTGTAGTGAACAAAACAAGTTTTAGATTTATAAATTAGATTGCTAAGCACTGACTCATTGAACTACTACGAACTCTTGATGCCCTCATTGATTTTACTAGAAATAAACAAATTTTATCGAATTTGCAAACTTTGCTTAGCACACACAAAACTTGCAAAATGTTTTTCGGGCAATAGAAAACTAAGAAAATCGACAATCAAAATAAAAAGGGCAGATTACATCCGGAAGTGAATTCCCAAATGACCTGTTCGGAGCCCCGAAAAGGGAATAAATTGCTATTATTTTTTTTAATCATTTCACCCCAAGCAAGGCATTCCACTGCCACTATAGCGCATGGGGTTATATAGAGAGATTGGATAGAGGAAATGTCAGAAGGAGGGTGATAGACGAGAAAGGAGGTACATAGGAAGAGTGTTTGAGAGAATGGGTGCGAGTTAGTGTGTTAGGAGGTGTCTATTGACCTTACATTTAAACTCCTGTAGGTTGTAGCCGTCGAGGAAGCAAGCATGCGGAAGGGAATTCCACAGACGGGAAGTGCAAGAAAAGAAGCTGTTGGAGTATAAATTGCGGTTATATTTCATCGGTTTCACTGTAAAAGGATGGGACCTAGTTGCTAATGTAGTATCTCGTGCAAATTCGTACCTAGGAAGCACCAGTGATCTAAGTTCATTGGAGCAGAAGCCGTGAAAGTATGTATAGAAGAGGCACAGGGAAGCCACGTCACGCCGGTGAGAGAGTGACTGCAGGAGGTCAGCCAGGTCGGTATCAATCACATTACAGATTCTCCATTGTATTTTGTCAAGAACCCCAAGGAAAATAACAGGGGCACCCGACCAGATGTGGCAGCAGTATTCAATACACGGGCGGATGGTAGATTTATATATGTGCAGGATAGATTCAGACGGAAAGAACTGCACAGAGAGCCGACTTTCATAGCAGCGGATTTAGCAATGGATTTGACGTAGTCATTCCACTTGAGGTCTGCTAAGAGTGTCAGGCCAAGCTTGCGTAGTGTTTTATTCTCTGCGAGGAAAGCCTGTTCCATGCTAATGAGAGGTAGGTGCGGTTGTCTATGGTGGTTAATTGATACCGGCTTTGTTTTGGAAGAATTGAAATTTACGAGCCATTTCTTACCCCCAATCCACCACGGATTGGAGGTCCTTTTCAAGCTCGGCAGCGAGGTTAGCCTTGTCGCCTATACCAGATGTTTGATCGAGGCGAGAGTAAACTGTGGTTTCATCGGCGTACATGCCTATTTGGGATGTTATGGCATCGGGGAGATCATTGATGTAGATCAGAAAGAGCGTAGGACCTAGGATAGAGCCTTGAGGGACACCCGCGTTTGTAGGGTAGTTCTGAGAGGCATGTCCGTTTAATACCACCTTCAATGTGCGGTTAGAGAGGATTGACTGGATTAGGTCCAACAAAAGTTCTGTTATATCATAGCTTCACAGTTTCGTAGAAGGCCAGCATGCCAGACTCTGTCGAACGCTTTGTAGATATCCAAGGCAACGGTTCGGGCTTCAGCATTCTTGTCGAGAGCCTGGTATATATACTCGGGGATAGTCGTCAGCATATCAGCAGTAGACCTGGTGAAGCGGAAGCCATACTCTTTGTCCGAGCGGAGCCTTTGGGCTGTGGGATGCTAAACGACCTCGGCGTTGATAATGGCTTAAATATTGAAACTACAGAAGAAGATTTCCAACAGGCAGGAAAGCAGGAAGAAGATAGCAGAATTTGTAGAGTTTAGAAAGGACAGAGGAGTTCAGGGACACATTTCTTCAGGACTATGATTGGGATTCCGTCCCACCACTCGCTTTGTGAGGGTCAAGTTTTGATATTATGTTAGAAATCAGCGAGAGCGTGATGTGGACGTCATTCAGTTGAGCCTCAGTTCTAGGTGGAAAGTCGGGTGTTTAAACTCCAGACGAATCCAGGCTTGAATTGGCCGAGAATCTACGAGCAAACCATTCAGCCTTGTCTGCTCAGGAGGTGAGGACCTCAAATTCATTGATTAGTGAGGGTATTGAGGACTTACTCTTGTTAAGCAGGCTTTTACATAGACACCAGTAGTATTTGGCGCCGATCTTAGATATTGTCTCTATCTTTCTCACTCACCTCTTACTTCTCACCTCCTCCCTTTTCACTATTCATCTTGAGCGATAACTTCAAAACAATACTACCCTACAATAAACGCTCATACATGCATGCACATATACTTTTCTGCCTACGTACACATAAACTCATACCCACAAGAACTACTACGAACACTTGATGCCCTTAACTTCTTAATACTATTTCTTGATTAACATTAAATTCTACCAGTTCATTTTATTGTTTACCTTTATTAAATTTCTATCTCCCTACTTCTACAAATTTCCGCTCAAAATAACTTATTTGGCCAGTTAGATCGGCTGCAAACAGATTTTTTTGGCCATGCAATATTTAATGAACATTCTAAGATATTAATCTGAGTGATACGAGAAACAGGTGAATTCCAATAAATAAGCATAACTGAACAGCTTGTACAACAACAGAAATAATAGGAAAAACAAAGAAAGAAAAAATTAATATTAAAGTTAAGTGATTTTACTAATTATCAAGATTAATAATGGATATTTTCTGAATTAACAAACGAAATACTAATGATTTTAAGAAAATATTAATGCTTATGTTTCTAAGATTTAATTTTTTTCTTTAAATTCTTTTTTAATGTAGTCATGGGCAAACGAGCTTTACTTTTTTTTCTAATTCTGAATGGCAGACTTAACTTTTTAAAGATAATATTTCTTTTAGATAATACTTACTAAGCAATAAAAATATTTCTGGATATAATAATGATCTTGCCATACAATTCTTAATTTTTAACCCATAACTGAGAAGAGGAAGAAGTACATTATTATCATTCATAAAAGTATTTGTACTTAAATGAATATTACGAAGCCAACAGAAATTAGACCTCGTCACTTAAATTATAATTTTGAGTAATTACACTACTTGCTAAACTAATAAGTTTAATTAAACTTTCATGTCGTTATTAATAGTAGTTTCGCTAAGTCTGATCACAAGGGTAATAATCTCTTCTTCAGAAAGAAAAAAAACGCATAAATGAATTAATTCAAAAGAAATCACATGCAGCATCATATAGATCATACCAGCATTACTGATAATATTATACCGAAATCTCATATTTTTTATTAATGAAAGCACTCCTCGTTGCGAAGTTAGATTCTGGAACGTATGGTATTCTGCCGTTAAAATGGCGGAGGTATTTTACTACTTAAATATTAGCTTAAAACATTTGGTAGTGCATCCTGCATAATAAGCTGCTGTATCTCATGTGGGCTAAATTTCAGAATGAGTTGTGCCTGCTTGATTTTATGGCATTCGGTCTGTAAGCGATGCAAAGAAAATCATAATAAAAGAGATTCTCTGTTGTCGTGAATGAAGACAATACCTCCTGATGGAAGAAAAAGGAATAAAATACAGAATAAAATTGAATATCTATGAGATAAAATAGTTGCCAATATTAGTTTTAAAAATCTTGGTAGACAGTGGATTTGACGTGTAATCCTCATCTTTTCAACGTAATAAACCCCAAAGTGATTCTTATGCAACATGATCTTACATCAGACAAAAAAGAGAAATTGGCAGAGTAGTAAACTGTTAATAATGATAAAAAAGCGAATCCAAGGAAACATTTGATAGAACAATGTAAAGATTGAAAGATTCGCATCTATAACAAGCAGAAAATCTCTCACTGTTAATGAGGATAAAGAAAAAATCAGATAAATATATTTAAGAATAACGTTTCCAAAAAACACAAAGAAACGTCAGCAGCTGATGTTCTTCAAACATTGGTGTTGATTTGTTGCCGATTGTATAATAAGACATTAAAATAAAAAAAAATTAAAAACAAAAAATGTTTACGTATTGTCAATAATTGCACAACTTTTCATTCCATTTTGCTAAGAGATTTCTCGTTTTCCTGAAACACTGAAATGAAATGTGCATCGTAAACCCAAACAAAAGTTTTAATAACGCTTAAAGAAACACAATCATTTATTTATATATAATGGCATAGCTTAATTTACACACAAACAAAATAACAATATATATATATATATATATATATATATATATATATATATATCTTAATTCTTCCACCTCCTGCAACGCCTTACGCTTTTCTGCCTGTGATACTGATTATATATATATATATATATATATATATATATATATATATATATATAAGAGGTGCTGGTTGTACTAGCAAGCGGTAGATCAAAAAAGTTCTCACACACACACGTACACACATATATATATCTATATGTATATATACTAGCAGTATAGCCCGGAGTTGCTCGGGTGTAATGAAAGCTTTAAAACGAATCCACGGACCTGGAGCTCAGACTCAGCCTAAAGAATAATTGTGTGAAGTTTGGTGAGAATCGGATAAAAATTGTGGATGTGTATAAAGGACATACGGACAGATAAACAGACACACACACAAACATCTTACCTTTTATATATATATATATATATATATTATCGATTTTCTGCACTATTATAAGAACTGCAACCTTGAAACTTCCGAATATCGTTTCTTATGTCTTTGTCTATGAGTGTATCAAATTTGATTAAAATCGGACCACCCCTTCTCTAACCTGGTTTTTTCGATTTTCGATATTTATCGTCGGTACCTAGACACAAATCCTAGCTAAGAACACTGGCAGACGCTTATAGTACAACTGTGTAAATTTTTAAGAAAATCGGTTCAGCCGTTTCGGAGTCTATACATAACGGACACACACACATACACACAAAGTTCCATTTATAAATAAGTTTAGATATATACCTACTCATATATATATATATATATATATATATTAGTCATCCACATACAAGACTGTTTTGCTGTATCACAGCTCATCAGTGTGGCTAGACGCATCCACTTGCTTCTGGCGGGGATCGAAACTCGACCGATTTGGTGTCAGTCGGAGTCGCTACTCTCTAAGCCATCGACGCATGGAATCAGAGAAGGGAAATTTTAATGTATTGTATATAAGCAGTGTATACACACGCTAGTCACTGAACGAACTCAATTCATTTCTGAAGAGTCACGCATATAGCAGAAGTGGAAAATGTTTTTAAAATTTTCTTCTCCAGAGAGCTCAATCGTAATGAAAGCATAATATATTAGAGAGATTTTATATATATATATATATATATATATATAATCTCTCTCTGCACACAAAAAATAAATAAATATATATTCATATAGATATATGTAAAGGTTCAAAGATAAACATTCAATCCTCGATATCGAAAACTCGTTTTCGATAAATATAAAAATTTAAACAACATATATACACTCCTGATCAAAATTTTAAGACCACTTAAAAATCTTTAAAAAGAAATATTTTTTTACGGATAGATTTTAAACTCCTCCCACGTAAGGTTACCAATACTACAATCTAAAAGGTTATGGAAACAAAAAGCTATATTCCAAACATTTTATTTAGAAATTTACATTTTTATAAAATGAGACGATTTACACATGATCAAAATTATAAGACCAGAGACAAAAATTCTACGACATTGTACAAAGAGTGTATGAAAACATTCAACAACCAAATTTAATAATGAGTTCTACCTCCACTGCTTTTGATGACTTCAGAAATTCTGTCGGGCATGCTAGAAATAAGCGTTTCCATTAAGGTGCTGAGGATGTTGGTCCAGCTTCTGAAGATGGTTTCACGAAGTTCATTTTTTGTTGAATATTGTTTGCCATTTCGATAAATATCTCTTGTCATCCATCCTCAAACATTTTCAATTGGGTTCAAGTCTGGTGAACATGCAGGATGTTCCAAGAGAGGGACTCCATTTTCTTGTAGAAAGGTCAAGGTCCGACTTACAGCGTGGATTGTAGCATTATTTTGTTGGAATAACCATCCATCCACACACAAACGATGGCCCTCCATCATCAATGATGCTTTTTGTAGCATGCTACCATAACCAGCCACTGTTTAACAACCCTGCACCACCTGGAACTCCATCGTCCCTCTGTAAGAAAAGGCACCCCATACCATTAGGGACCCTCCACCATTATGACGTGTGGAGAAAATTTCAGGAGGCATATTTTTGTATGCCAATATCGTTGGAAACCATCGGGACCATCTAGATTGAATTTTTTCTCATCAGAAAGCAGGACATTCTTCCACTTCTCAACGTCCCATGTTTGGTATTCACAACCAAACTTTAAGCGGTCCACCTTGTGACGTGGAAGCAGCCGAGGAATTTCTATACACTTTTTATTTACCATGCCTTTTTGTCATAAGTGTTGTCTGATGGTTACGGGACTGTAATCAGCATCTGTAACTGCCTTAATTTGACTAGAAGAAAGTCCCCCCTCTTTCGGAACAACCCGTCTTATTCTCTTACTCAATGTAGGAGAAATGTTTTGGAGCCTTCCAGAGGATTTTGCTTTTCCATAATTTTCACTGTTCTTTAGAAAGTTGCAAATTACATTTTTACTGCGATTTACCTTAGCTGCGATCACCCGCTTTGACAAACTTTGCTTATCGAAATCTAGAATTCGAGAACGCTCAACTTTGGTAAGTTTGTTTGCTTTAGGCATGGTAACACCTTTACGCAGTGATTGCTAATCTCTAACTGAACTAAAAACATTGGAATTACCATAGATCTAAGAATTTATACCCCTGGTCTTATAATTTTGATCATGCATAAATCGCCTCATTTTATAAAAATCTAAATTTCTAAATGAAATGTTTGGAATATAGCTTTTTGTTTCCATAACCTTTTAGATTATAGTATTGGTAACCTTAAGTGGTAGGAGTTTAAAATCTATCTGTAAAAAAAATTATTTTTAAAGATTTTTAGGTGGTCTTAAATTTTTGATCAGGAGTGTATGTAAGTATGCATGTATGTATATAAGTGTGTGTGGGAGACTTTGTGTATTTTTTGTGTGTCTCTAAAGTATTTTTGATACTGCATACAGCACATGTGCCATCATCAGATAGGCACCAGTTTATTAAAAAATAAATGCTTCTATATGGTTAGATAGACAGATAAATAGACAGATAGATCGATAGATAGATAGATATTGTAGAATAGGTATATATATATATGAATTAACAAATAACATAGCATATATAGATCGACAAATCTCCTGCCATTCTCTATTTCATACGCAACGAATAAGGGAGCCCTTAGCATCATCACATATTTTAATAGACAGGAGATAAACGATTGAGTATTCTTCAACCCGTCACTCGCCATATTACATCGACTGCCCGCATCAGCAGAAGGTCGAAATCACACATGATAGTGTCATAGGCTATTCTTATGACAACGGCCATCAGCAAATTTAATCCGTTTATTTCTTTTCATGAGTGTGGATGATTTTCAAGGTATTTGTATTCACTTGTGATTTTACTGTTGAATGAGTCCAGCTGGCTGATAATTGCATTTAAACTTCACCGCCAGCTACAAATGCTGACATATTTTGCTTTGACCTTGATCGAATGTGTATCATTGTCACTCTGATGTGTGGCTGACCTAACTGAAGAAATGTAGTCGAAACTTAAATGGAATGAAAATTTTGTGTAGTTTGACTTTCAAAAATATACCATATATATAAAACATATATAACATATTTAATTTTCAAGAAAGCAAAATAATTATGTATTTATGTTTTTAATAATTTCACCTCATGCAAGGCAATAAAGCCACTAAGTTACAAAAGGTTACCGAGTTTGAAAGTATATGAGAAGAAATAATATTAAAGAGAGAAAACAATAAATTAACAAGAATTAAGTAGACAGAATGTAACTACTACGTTGCACTTGAATGTTCGAAGATCAAAGTTGATTGGAAATCAGGAAGAAAATGCGAGAAAAGAAAAATTTAGCGAAGAAATTACGACTACATCGCGCCATTTCGACAGTAAAATGATGCCCGTAATCTAGTACTGCGCTTAAATCCATAATTTATCTTTCCCAATGTGTATCAGAACATCAGAACAATTCCTATGAAAATATTAATAAAAAAGTATAGGGAAGCTACATTACGGTAGTTGAAAATTTACTAAAGCTGAGATATCAGATCAGGACCAACAACATTGTAGATTCTTCTTTGGATTTTATCTAAAATATAAGCACCAAAGTGTGACAACAATATTTAATGTAAGGACAACTAGTTGACTTACTTGTAAGATAGATTTTGGTTAGAAAATATGTTTAACACGATTTAATCAATAAATTCATTGCCATTATATATAATTAATTTACTGTATAATATACCGATAAAACAAATGTATTTCTTATTTGATACATATTCTGTTTCCATTATTATTGGAAATAAAATGTGTAATGCCTCCGATGAAAAATCTGAGAATGTTGCGTTAGGAACATAGTTTCATTGATGTCAAAATTCTTTACGATTATCTCGTTTGCAATGCAAACGCATACGCTGCTGTTTGACTATTGATTGTTGGGGGTACCAAACTCGTGTTTCGAGTAACTTTCCTTTTGCCCCTCTGTATCTGTGGGAGTTAAACGCATTACATGTAGCCAATGCGAACGACACCGAAAATGGACTGATATAAATTGTATGAGACACAATATGCAAATCCTACTTAGCAGCCCCTTCCAAGAAGCCTATCAGATGAATCTTCATGTATACATATTATCGCTATAAATATGATACGTTCTCAGAAACCATGATTCGGTTTTCTTTACTTTTTTGGTTCTTTTATTTATCTGTTTAATTTCTATACCATTTAATTCCAGAAATTTATAACTGATATTCTTCTTTCCATCATCCCCCAGTTGATGACTGCTTATTTTTTGTTAACCATTGACATTTCCACCATGAACATATGGGAAAGCCAGTTCCCGTACGTTTATCAAAGTTAAATGAGTACCTAAATGGGGACATCTTTAAGGAATATCAGTTGTTCTAAAATGGTACGGGTGGGTTAATAAATAATGGGTCGAAATAGTTAATCGGGAAGTTGTGTTCGAATTTCAATTGAGTTTGTTATATTCAATTACGTAAAAATCCTTACAATCTGAAAATAATTTTAAGTTTGAAATTTTCAATTCCCGTCGATTGCTATCATAGGATAGAACAGGGTTTTGTTATGCACCCAGAAAGTGAAATGAGCAGGTTTGTTTTGTTCACTGTGTGACAGATAACGTTCAGAAATGTTTGAATCTAACCATTCTCTTACCCCAGTTATAGGTTAAAAAGTAGATAAATATAGGTTCCCAACTTCGTTTGCAACCATTTCAAAAAACGACAACTCTGAATACAAGTTGTACGTTAAACTGGCAACTCATAACCATAAAAAATATATTTTTTGAAACCACAGAAGCATCACATAGTCTGGTAAGGCAGTGGACTTCTACTTCACAGAGAAATATAATGTTATTACTTGGCTCTTATAGAGTTTTTTTTCTTCTGCAATTGTGTGTTATCTATCAGGTAAACGTTCGCGGATTTCTAACGTAGCCCTTTATTCAATCAAAGGAACGCATAATTCTCATTCGTTCGTCCATGGAACGTGACGTTACGTGTAAAGGATTATGATGTTTTTTTTTTTGCAGTGATTGAAATCTCAATTGCCAAGTAACGAGATCCGCTGGACCAACTCTGCGATGGAGATTTTCAAACTTTTTAGTTGACCATCTTTCCAATTATGTCTTTAGTTGCACAGAATAATCGAATTACAATGTTACCTAGGCGTAATATCTCAAGCAGCTATTCCGCTCTCTTAGCTTGTCAGTAAGTCATTTGCCTTTGCTACATTGAGACGTCATACCCGCGGCATTTCAGGCTGCAAGAGTTGCCATAAATGAAGTAGAGTTCACTACTAATGTGAATTACATAAAATATGTCAGAAGTTATTACGCATGTTTAATGTTCTCCCATGAACACAGATATTAAGGTAACGATGTCTGTAAAGCTATCCGGATATAATCATAAGGAGAATAGATCACATGAAAATAAGCTTAACATATCGATTTTTATCAAGCATAGTTGTTTATATGAGTCGGGGTTTAAACTAAACGCAAGAGAAATTTTTATTTTGATATGAACCCAAAATATATTAGCCATAGAAAAATTCCCACAATCAACACAATCAACATTTTATATGAAACTTAACAGTTTTTCATGCTGGGATGTTTTTAAAATTCAATATTTCAACTTTAACATTTTCATCAGTGTTTATTGCTTTACATATATATTCTTTAATTTTTCTATAATATAGCTTTTTATTCTCATATGACTTTTAACAATACACCACAAGTATACAGAGTCATTCGCTTGATTTTGTGAATTTGAAACTATATTTTTCAAGGTGTGAAAAAGCCAGCTTATCAGAAAACAAAAAAAAATGTCCTACCTGAATATTATCTATAGCTTAAAGATTTTTAGTGAAACCACTACTAATAAAAAACGTCTTCTCTAATAATTACGATATTTATTTACATTTATAATGTTAACTTGATCATTGAAGGCATCTGTAATATAAATTGTTCCAATAATAATCTAAAATTGAAGGCTTCTCGTTTTTAGTTTTATCAACTGTCAGATGAAATCTTGTTAAGGACCCACCTGCAAAGAGTCACAGAAATCAAGTGGAAAGTTATTTGAAAGATGCTCATCTTAGTAGAGTGGACTTTCCATGCATATGTATTCAGAATCTTTCTCACTCTCTCTCTCTCTCTGTATATATATATATATAGAGAGAGAGAGAGTGAAAGTCTGAATATATATACGAGCCAACAAAAATGAGAGAAATACCTAGTACCATAAATTTAAAAAATTGATTAAACTGTCAAAAGCCTTCTTTTTTTAGTTTGTTGATTTAATATGTGTGAATGTGCGTTGTGGTGCAGTGAATATTGGCTTGAAATCGAGGAGCCGAGTTCGAATTCCAGCCGAATACATTGCATTCACTTACGCGCAAATACTATTGGGAAAGGTATTAATCCGTCTATTCCTTTCAGTTATGGGTAAAATAACAGGACAGATTTGGTTCTAAAGCCTTGGTCGGCAATCAGTCTACCGCAGAAAGCAATGGCAACCTACTGTGGGATAATCTTCTGCCCAATCAGTCATTTCTCTTTCGAGACATGATCGCCCAAGCGTGTATCACGTATGGCAATGCCTAGTACTTCATTTATTTTCTAAAATTGTTGTTTTTTACAGATGTTATAACTCAATTTACACTATTAAAAATGTTTAAGTGATTATCTTTATTTTGTGGTTTAGGAACAGTTTCCGGAGGAAATGCTATTTTTCAGGATGATAATGCACCCATTCATACTGTTAAGTTGTAGCTGAAAGATACGAGGAAAACTTCAGTGAAGTCAAGCATGTTCTCTTTCTGCCACAGTGTACAGATCCAAACATCACTGAACATATATTTTATTTTAGAAAACAAGTAAAGAGTCGATATCATCTACCATCATCACTGAAATAAATGGAGATTATATTAGCTGAAGAATGAATAAAAAATTTCTCTGGAAATTATTCCAACTTTGTACAAGTCGATCCCCATGAAAGCCTAATCTGTAATAACTGTCAAAGGCTGTCTTACATCATATTGAACGACAACTGCTTGATATTTCAAGGAGTTTCCATTATTTTGTTCCCCCATATATATATATATATATATAGTCATCCTCAGACAGATCTGTTTCACTCTATATATATATATATCAGTTTGAATATTTTCAGCAATCAATATTCATATGATCTCCCTTGGGATTTACGTACATGCCAAATTTTGGGATTTATATATATAAGAGAGAGAGAGAGAGAGAGAGAGAGAGAGAGAGTATCACAGTTCATCAGTCTGGTTAGACATCCGATTGCTTCCACCCAAAATTAAAACCCAACTGAACTAACATCAGTCGGCGATTCTATCTCTGAACTATGGGCGCTCGGTCTAGGAAGGTGGACTTTATAGTGTTATGTACACACTCCATTAGCCGAGAGTGTTTAAATTCATTACTGCATACGTAAATACGTGAGTAGCTACTGTTTTTAAATATCATATATATATTATTTTAGTGATTTCACCCCAAGTAAGGCAGTTTCACTGCCACTGATGCGCAGGGGGTTACATAGGGTGAAGTGTTGAGAATGAGGGGCAGGTTATAGGGGGTCTCAGGAAGAGGGTAATAGAAGGATGAGAATACTGATTTGATGCAGTTAGAATGGATGGATAAAAGAGCTTGCGAGGAAGTCAGTGATATAGGAGATGACTACTGACCTTACATTAAAGCAAGAAAATAATCCGCTAGAGTAGAAATTGCGGTTACATTTTATCGGTGTCACTGTAAAAGGGTCGGACCTTGTTGCTAATCCAGTATCTCAAATAAATTCATACATAAGGGACACTAGTGAGATAAGTTCGTTAGAGCAGAATCCGTGAAAGTATTTATAGAAGAGAACCAGGGAAGTCACATCACGACGGTGAGTGAGCGACTGCAGCCGAGCTGCCAAGTCAGGGTCGATCACATTTCAGATTCTCCGATGGATTTTGTCAAGAACCCTCGAGATGAAAAGCAGGGGCACCCAACCAGATGTGGCAGTGGTATTCAATACTCGGGCGGATGGTAGATTTATATATGTGCAAGATGGATTAAGATGGCAAAAACTTCCTGGCGCTACTCAATCAGCCGACCTTTCCAGAAGCGGATATAGCTATGGATTCGATATAGTCATTCACATTAAGGTTTGCTCAGAGAGTTAGGCGAAGGAGGCGCAGTGATTTGCTTTCAGGGAGGAGAGCCTGATTCAGGCTAATGGGGAATAGGAGCGATTGTCTGTGATGGTTAACAGATAGCAACTTCGTATTGGAAACATTAAATTTCACGAGCCATTTCTTAACCCAGTCCACCACTGATTGGAGGTCCTTTTCAGGCTCAGCAGCGATGTTCGCTTTTGTCTGCCTCATCAGAGTTTTGATCGAGGCGAGAGTAAACGGTCATGTCGTCAGTGTATATGCCTACTTGAGATCTGATTACATCAAGAAGATCGTTAATAAAGATCCTGAAAAGCGTAGGACCTCGAATAGAGCATTGACAGACACCCGCATTCATATGATAGTATCTGGAGGTATGTCCGTTCAATAATACCCTCATTTGCCTTTGCTACATTGAGACGTCATACCCGTGCAATTTGAAAGGAATGTCTGGATTAGGTCAAACGTTTGTCCAGTTATACCATATTGCGTAGAAGGCCAGCATGCCAGACTCTGTCAAACATTTTGTAAATATCTAGGGCAACAGTTCGAGCTTCGCCGTTCTCGTTGAGAGCCTATATATATATATATATATATATATATATATATATATATATGTACACACGAAAAAAATCTAAAGCGAGCCAAAACCTACCGCGGTTTCACACTACGGATCGTCAGTGTGAAACCGCGGTAGGTTTTGGCTCGCTTTAGATTTTTTTCGTGTGTCTTTGCTCTACTTTTGTATATCTTTTGTACTTTGTATCGAGCACTTTTTCTTGTGGTTGGTTCCGTTTGGGTTTTTTTTTCTTTACTGCGGAGTATTGAATGTTTTGTTCTTGTTCCGCGGCTTTCTTTTTTTTCTCCACATTTATCCGACGCCTCAGTGCACCGGATTATAACGGAATTAGGTTCTGTTTGTTAGTGGTTTTTTGAAGGTTTATCTTAGTATAAATTTACAGCCTATATACTTACAGAGTCTATTTAGTTATTATTTTGATTTATATATATATATATATATATTCAGCTATAGAAGAGTCTGTGAGCTGTGAGATGCTGCTCCGCCTCGGCGTTGATAATAGCTTCGAACACTTTGCCAAAAATCGGTAGGGGATTTATAGAGCGGTAATTAGGCCCGAGGATTCTCCAGTATTCTTAAATATAGGAACCTCATAGGAAGACTTCAAGCAGGCTAGAAAGCAGGAAGCAGAATGACAGGAGTTATAGAGTTTGGAGAAACAGAGAAGAGTTCAGGGGCACATTTCTTCAAAACTATGATTGAGATTCCGATACTTCTGCTCGCTTTATGAGGGTATATATTGTGGTCCAAAGAGTGGTGAACAGGAAATAAATGATAGCATTTTTTTAGATTATTTATAAATCATACTTACAAAACAATTATTACATTAAAAATTAAATGTTATTGTGTACAGTAACACAAAAGCGCTTAAATTTTATTAACGCAGGTGCTTAAACAGTTGACTATCACAATTTACAAAGATTTCAATACTAATACTCACGCTTCAGCTAACATGTTTCCATAGGTGTATTAATTACTTAAAATGCATCTCTCATGTAATCTTTCAAATCGCTAACACATATAAACAAACACCATTTTAATAATATAACAAGTACAAAAACCGATTTCATCTATTGATCCCCTATTTTGTGACCAAAGTTTTGTATACCCCTGTTAATTGTATATAGAATATAAGAACAATGCATTTAATTTTTCTCTGGTTGGTTGACGTCTTCAGATCTGAATGAAAGAATAAAACCGTGTTTTTGACCTTAAAGACTTTAATGGTTGTTCAACTTGAAATTAACTCCTTCCATGTCGATCTCTATTATTCTCGCTATTAGCTTGTATACAGCACTGTATTGTTCCTGCTTTGGCGTTGATCAGTGACAGTATGTATCATCCCGGTTTTAATCTCATCAGCACACACTACATAAATTTTTCCTTTTTAGTGGATCATTGTCGTAGGGTTTTTCAGGAAATTTCCAACGGTGCCATATACAGGGATCTCCTCCCCAAAAGGGAGAACTTTGCTTCTTGATGAAGTGTGAAAAAAAACAACAATAAAATAAAATAAAATAAAATAAAATAATAATTTTTTTACTACTTACTCTGATAAATTGGAATTTTTTTTCTGTTACCGTTACCGAAATAAGAATTATAAATTCCAAGAGTCGAATCTAAAACACAATTTTATTAAATTTAAAGGAATGATTATATACAATAACTTTGCATAAAAGGTCCTTTATGAGTACAGTCAGTGAATTAACAGATATTTAAAATGTTAAAAAAATGAAAATTACATTTAATAACAAAACTTACGAAAATCAGTTGTATTACAGCTGATAATAATTTTTATTTACGTTAATTTTCTAACGTAAACATTTCGCATTGTCTTTTTATTATTTAAAAAAGACAGTATTATTAAAAGATCTATATTTATTTTCGCGCTATATTATATTGAAGAGTTTACACATAGAAAAAACTTTACTGATGCTTTTTCTAAATTAATATATTTACGTAAAATTGAATACGTAAATGTAAACAAAAGGGTTGTATTCACCTGTTATTTAAATATTTAAGAGACTTTAATTATGCTAAAAGTCTAAAAAGCAATTTACATTCAAGTTATTAAAACAATAATTTTAACTTGAATAAATTACATATTAGCGCAGTTAATATGTAAAAATATTGATATAGAGGCTTTGAAATATGCCGAAATAGGTACCAATAGTTCTACCTTTAATTATTAAGTTGCTAATTATTTCACAACTTAGAAAATTACGATTTTATTTTAAATTTATGAAACCGGAGAAAATCAGATACGTCTGTTAGTTTAGGACGCTCAGAATATTCTGGTTTAATTTGATAAACTTACGCAAAACGAAAACTATTACAGACGATAATTTTACCGCTTGATGCGAGATATGGAAATTAGTGCAGATGTTCACGTAAGCGTTCATTTCCAAGGACGTACCAAAGAAACGCCCATATTCCATATAAGGAATTTTTACAATAATATAAAAAAAACGCTCATATTCCAAATAAGGAATTTTTGGAATAAATCCTAAAACCTTCAGGATTAAAGCGTTTATACAATTTAAATACAATTTTTTTGCTTTAATAAGAGCGAGACAACTTATAATTGTAAAAACTTCAACCGACAAAATATTTTACAATAAAATATTAAAATATAATTACCATTCAGTTGAATTAGAGAAAAATAATTTTTACAAGTTGCTACCATTTTTCGCCATCACCTCCGCAATACGAGATCCGTAACAAGAATGCGTCCGACTCGATTCCAACGTACCATCCTCTTTGAAGAATTTGGCAGCTGCAAGAGGCTATGCCAAGGCTCAAAACAACGCTTCAAGGATCAGTTGAAAACATCCCTGACATAGGCCAACATCGAGCCTGAGACCTGGGGAAACGTTGCTGTAAATAGTTATTTTCTGGTGTAGGACCGTCCGAGTTTGGGTCTTTCGAGCCTAACCTTCAGCATGAAAATAATCTACGACATGAGTCTTCAGGGGGATGTTTAGCCTGCAGTCTTCTCAGTCACTACTACCAGAGGTAAACAAAGAAATACGATGTTCGGATGCAAACGGGTGCCGACAAGCATATATTCAGGCGCTACACACATGTATATATATATATATATATATATATATAGTCATCCGCAGACAGATCTGTTTCGCTGTATCACAGCTCATCAGTACGGTTAGACATCCGATTGCTTTTAACCCAGGATTGAAACCCGACCGAATTGGCGTCAGTCGGCGATTCTAACTCTGAGCTATGGGCGCTCGGTAGACAGACTTTTAGCGTATGATTTATCATACGCCAATATATATATATATATATATATATATATATATATATATATATAAGTTGAGGGATACTCTCTTATAATAGAGTATAAACATCAAAACACATTTTTATACGTGGTTAGGTTTTAAACATAAATAGTTCTCAAAATAGCCAAACTTTGGAAACCTCTGGAACAATGTTAGCACACATTTTGTTGTTATTATGAATACATACACATACATGCACACATAGAGGCACTCATTCATACCCACATATGCAGATTCTTGTATATGTACATATACCTATACATGCAACAGATAAGAGTTAATTGATCAAAAACGCCGCATGTATACACATTCCACTTTCTATCTCAAGAGGCCGCTTCCCTTGAGATCTAGCCTCGCTTCAGACTAACTCGAAGCCATCTTATTTCTTCAACGATGAGGTCCCAACTGTCGGCTGTGAGTTAGACCCGCTAATGCTGTTATCCGTGGGAAGTGACATCTGCTTCTAATGATTAGTGATTTATATCTTTCCAATTCAAAGATTCTGAGAACCTATTGATCGACTCCGTTGGCAGAAGAAGGAAGAAAGAAAAGAAAGAAGGGAAAAAAGAAAAGAAAAGAAAAGGATATGGTCGGCCTATTTGTCTGTAATCTACTCACGTTCTTAACAATCTGGTATAGCAAATATCTAATTGATTTTTAGACAGGAACAACAACTCTTGTTAATTCACAACCGAATTTCTTTAGGTTAAAAAAGAATAAAAAAACAACTTATTCTCCCTCTTTAAGTTTCTTTATTTTTTGCATTCTTTCTTTGTTTGCATCTTCTTACCTTCTTTTTGTATCTTCAATAAAAGTACATTAGTTAAACGAAGACAAAATTTGAACATTGATTGTGAATAATACAACACGTCATAAATACAATGCGTTTATTCTTACAGTTATAGAACACTAATTCGTATCTTTTAAATAGTACAGAAAAAAATCGTTTTTTTTTAAGATTTTGGATTATTGAACGAATATTTGCAATTAACTAAAAAATCAGAAAGAAAGGTGTACACATAAACTACAAGAAAAAAGAATGTACATTAAAAACAGGAGCCCGAAATGCCAACTAAAAATCAAAAAAGGCTACAGAAATTTAAATACCTGGGAAGTGTTCTAACCTAGGACGAAAAGTACGACACTGAGATCGGAAGGCGTATTGGCGGGACCAAGGGTGCATTCCAAAAGCTAAGCAGTGTATTAAGAGACAAGAAAATTTAGCTGGAAACATATATTGGATTGTTATGGCATTTCTCTCCTTCAATATGGCGGCGAATCTAGACAATCTCATCAAAACCAACCAAAATGTGGTTTTACAAGAGTTCTGAGGATACAATGCAACGAACACGTGAGCAACGACACGGTTTTGGAAAGGATAGAACGGAAAGGAAAACTGAAAATTAACATCAGCTGAAGTTTCTGGGACATGTTGTTGAGGAAGGATGGATTGGAGAACCTAATACTCACGGGAGGGATAGAGGTAAAGAGAGACGAGGAAAAGCAACTTGATAGACATAAGCAGATGAATAGCGGAGCAGGGTTTGGGAGGAGTATCAGGAGAATATATGTTAAGAGCAATAAGGTATAGGGATGTTTGGAAGAACATAATCGCCTACACCCTGAAAAAACGCGACACATAGAAGAAGAGGACTTGTATATTTGTCATATTTATGACAATGTTCCGGTTGATATGTTCTCCGGCTTTTTTTAGGTGAATGTTGCATAAAACAACTAAATCGTTGAAAAATGATTGAAAAAATCATTGATATATGTCGTTTTATTACGACCGAGTCTCGTAAAAATAGTTTAGCATAGCATGTAACGGCTTCTTACTACTATTAAACTCTGGATAATTTACCCACAAGAAAAGTGTCAGTTGGACAACTACTCCCTTGCCTATATTTTTGCCGTCAACTATTGTGTTATCACAAGGACACGAATCTTATTAAAATATATTCCTATAGAATAGCAGAATTCTGTTTGGGTTAAATACTGACTAAACCATAGTGTGCTTAACTGAGATGACTTAAGAAACATTATCTCGCCAGTTGTGTTTTGTGTAAAATATAGCTTAATGTGACAAATACAATCCCGTCTTGTGAGTATTATGCATAAATTGATTAGATTGAAACTGAAATTATTCGAACAAACGTATACGCTCTACGCGACATAGTTTGGTAATCTTATTTAAAAAATGGATGTTTAAAAACGTTATTTATTCACAAACATTACTTCTTTTTTATTTACAAATGTACATATATGAGGCATCCATTGAGGAACAATCACGTTACTCATTAGTAAGGATGTACGAAATTTGCAATCGAATACCTGATTCATACACCCACCCTGCCTTTTTTAATAGGCGTAGAGGTTTATTTCTTATTTCCTGTTTAGTATTCGGGTTTCTGGTTCCTTCTAAAATTTTCTTATCCTCATTCACTCGCAATAGACACTTGCGTATTAGTGAGATCATTTCCTTGCTTAGGATTAACTGTTTTATGGCTGGTAACACTCCCTCGCAAGACGGCTAATGCCTGTAAAACTTGCTAAAATGCAGCAGATTTCATACAATCTAAATGTTTCCATATTTTAAGCTTGAAACGTTTCTTATATATATATATATATATATATATATATATATATATATATATATATAATTAAAGAGAGTGCTTTAATCATAGCTTGCGCAGCTGCTAAAGCTTTTCCTTGTTTCTTATTATTACTGCGGATAAATTATTCTGCGGACCTCACAGACCGGTTTGACAGATGTTGAAGCAACGGCCTTCTCCTTGATAATGCGTTAAAGTACAATGGAACATGCAAATAGGAAAAAGTGATTTGCATAAAACTAAATTAATCGGCCTCACAGTCACAAAAGCTGCTTGCCTGTCAGATGAGATAAGCGAATGCACCCGCGGATCCAAATGTTGTGGAAAACCGCGTTCTGAAAAAATGGTATGTAAAACATTCTCCCGCATTAATACTTCCATTTTGAGTTCAGTCCTTGCTTTTTCCCTCTCTACAATAAACTTTGGCTAGAATAACGCACGGCGAATGGTTATATTCTTAATGAAGACGATAATGCAAAGTGAAACAATATGCATTTGGAAGGGAACCGGCACATGAAAGGTGGTGGAATTCCCACGCGTTTCTGTAATAACCCTAATATACAGAACTCTAGATGTACTAGATGTCTGCTTTACCCCCACCTCTGACTCTTGCAAAGTCAAGCAACTTCTGCAGTCTCGGAAACTCTGACCATGCTGTGGTTTCCGATGAACAATTTTTACATTATTTAACTCCCACAAAGAGGAACATAACTAGAATGTTGGAAAAGCTCAATAAATGATGGATTAAATAATTCTTGTCAGACGTATTTAATGAAAGATACTTAAAGGAAAGTTTGCTGATATATATATATATATATATATATATATATGTATGTATGCATATGTGTGTGTGCGTGTGTTTGGTTATATAGATGTAAATTATTTATAATTAATCATAATTTTTTTAAATCGCTAAATTATTTAGATTAAACAGTACCTAACCTAATTAAAGTTGAAATAATTTACGAAGACAAATGTATTTAGAAAAGGATGTAATCAAATACATCATGGACATCCAGTTTCTTACAATGTTTTATTTATATTCTTGGCAGATCATATATGCTAACAGGTGGGATATTTAATAACAAATGCGGTAGAAATTTCAACAGAAAGAACAAGAATCTAAATATAATTGGCTTGATTATTTACCCAAAACACATAAAAATCTATTAGAACGTTTTTACTTAGGAGCGTCTTTCTTTCATTCGTGCGCATGTCTAGCCGCATCAACGTAAATATAAACTTAGTCCAATACGCTTCTAATTGACAAAGTACGCCACACGAGACCTTTTTCACTTCCCTAATGTTGTTTCTTATATATATATATATATATATATATATATATGTACAAACATACATATACACATACACACACACACACACACACACACACATATATATATATATATATATATATATATATATATATATATATATATATATATATATATAATAAAATAATAAGTAATATAACAAATATAATTCAAAATGTTAATCATTATTTTACTAAAATAAATGACGCATACAATTCTTAATTAGTTTTCTTAACTATAATATCGTTTAATATAACATAATTATTTAATCGTAACATAAACATTCCAGCCCTTACCAACTTGGTGTCAAAAATTATTTACCTATTTTAATATTTTCGGTCCCACTATGTACCTTACTCAGAAAAAATAATTTTCTTTAAAATTTAATTAATTACAATGTTTCTTTTATAACTTACATTTAAAAATATTTTGACCGAAAGATTCCAGCCCATTTACGCATGAAATATTAGTAAAAAAAAGTTTATTGTTCAATAAAAAAAAACCTAAAATCCATCTTCCTGTTAAAATTATTGTCTACCCATTTAAAAAATCTAAATGTCCTAAAATGCATCTTATCCGTACAAAATTAAAAAGTGACATGTCTAGATCCAAGCCATCCTGCTCCTTTTCATAACCCAAAAATTAAACCTACATGGTTACATAATTTTTATTTTTTATTGAACAATATTGACACACCTAAAGCATTTTTCCAACTACCATTATCCAAATTTCTAAATAACCATGAATTTATCTTATATTGAAAAAATAAATAATTTTCAGCATTTATTTTAACATATCATCTCAAGAAGAACAGTTTTGTTCTGAAACATGAAAATGTTTGTGTAGTGATATTATGCTTTTATAAACCATTGTAATAATTATATATATATATAAATGTTGTCTTTATTTAGTTTAATTTCAAATGACCTAATTTTTTTAAAAATAATTTTATTTTAAATCCTATATCTTTTTATTCCCTTCTATTAATAATTATGCCTTTTTAAGTAAAGGCCTTTTTCTAATACTTCAACGTTTTGGGGAAATTAGGTTTTTGAATTTGTCCAGCGTCTGTAATATTTAAAAAAATTTTTTTCTTTAGTTTCTTTCTTTTTCCCTCCCTTCCTTCTTTTATCTCTCTTACCACCTTTTTTCCGTGTTGCTTAAACTTACGTCGATTTAACACGGCTGTCTGTTAATTTTTAGTTACATTCTCCCTTTTTTTTGCGAACCCAGACGATGTCAATTTTTTTTCTTTTCTTATTTATTTGATTTTATTCTATCTTTTTCTTTTTCTTTTTCTTTTTCTTTTTCTTTTTCTTTTTCTTTCCCTTTATTTTTATTTTTATTTTATTTTATTATTTATTTTTTAATTTCTTTGCAATCTATTTAAAAAGGAAAAGTAGACTAATTTTTCTCCAGTTTCTGAAAGGTTTTTTCTGTTGCTGAGGTGATGTGTCGTCCCCCGTGGGGATCTTCATATCGAAATGGCCATTCAACATCTTTGAATTAATTCTTTTTTAATATATATATATATATATATATATATATATATATATATATATAGCTTGAGTTTGCTCGGGGATTTTAGTAAATGTGTTGAAATGGTAAGAACAATTGCTTATTCAAAAAGCTCTAGTATGAGGTTGCCATGACGCGTAAGTTAAAATATTACGAAGTAGGTATTGGTTTTAGTTGTATTTGTAAAACGGGATTCATGGTTGATCAATTTCGCCAATAAATGGGAATGAGGTATTTACAATAGAAAAAGGCAATATTTTTCGTTATTTTTGCCGCACACTGTGGGTCAAATAAATTTTTTATTTGCATATCAATTAATCGGATCTTGACCTACAAGTGACCCGATTTGGGTTGAGTTTAAATGAAGCGTCATTGAGAAATTCATAAACATGCGCAAACGACCACTCAAAAATATGTGTGTCATTGATTTTTGACGAACTCTATATACTGATTCAAAAAATTATTGTGTACATAAAAGGATCAGACCTTGACCTAAAAGTTACTCGATTTTGGTTGAATTTGCATAAGGCGTCTCGGACGAGAAGAGTTTGTTAATTCTAGGCGTTTCGGTGATTTCTGCGGTACTCAGTAAATCGATTCGATAATTTTTGCGTAGATCAATGGTTCATGTCATGATCAAGGCTTTCAGAGAAGTAGGTTTCGTTAGAATGGAGAAAGACCGTCAGATGAACAAACATGCATTATATATATATATATATATATATATATATATATATATATATTCAAGTTGATAAACTTATTTCATAAGACTGAGCTTTTTTAAATGATGTAAATTTCTGTATATCTGTTTGTACTTTCGATAGTTTAAAAAAAGCGATTAAATTAATTATTAAGAAAAAATCATTCATAATTTACATTAAATGTTATTAGTTTATATACAAAATATACTGTCAAATCAAACAAAGTATCGTCTGTGCATTTAATGCTCTTGGCATATCTGTTCATTTCATAAGGATTTGCAATATAATCAATCTTGATTTGTTGTCTTGACGTCTTTTCTACAACTATTTTTATGGCGACTGCTCTGACGAGCTTTTCTCCCTGGTAACCCCGACCACATGAATTTAATCGCCCTACTAGGTTAGCATCTAATTCCTACCCGTTTAATTTTACCTTTGCCTATGTAATAACAACTGCTATTTTTATTCAAAGTGTTTCTTTTCTTAAACTTTCCGCCTTTGTATCTCTCTTCCTGTTTTCTTTCATAACTACAATCTCCAAAAATTTAAATGCAATATCAATTGCTATCGTCTATCTACTTGAATACTGTTAGTCTTTTATCCTTTTGTCAATACCCTTTTATACCTAGTCTTTTCTCTCACTGTAAACCCGTGTGCACTAGTGGCAACCTCACCTTGCTTGGAGTGAAATGATAAAAAACATTCGGATTATAATTTCAATGACTTCATTCTTCACACATTCGCTCTTCATTTCACTCTAAGATAGTCGATAGTGCCACTACTGTTATTGAGAATGAAAGAAAATGAGAAGACATTAGGAAGGAAATTCGACAATAAAAGATCAGATTTGGCGTAGCTTTTAAATGATTGATGATTGCAGACGTCTGATGTAAGTTTAAAACTATTAGAATCAAAACTGATGTTATATCCTGCTATTTTAACAGTGAAACTATGAGATCTAGGACGATGAAGCACCATTACCGCAGTGGAAATATGACGGAAATGGAGATGCCAGGTCAGCACCGGTACAATGACAGACTCTTCTATAGATTTTATCGCATATTTTGCGACATAACACAGCACTCAATAAATGCCGGACCAAAATAATAAAACAACTTTTAAGCAAAATTCAACTTTAATCATCAACATGGTCTTCTTCTATGGTGATACAATGATTTCAACTCTTCTCTAACAATTCGAAGCTTTTTTGTAGAACGATTTGTCTTTGATCTCAAAATACGCATCAGTATCTGATATCACTTATTATAAGAGCCAAATCTCTTTCCCTGGAATCTTTTTTAAGGTCTGTAAAGAGCCAGCCGTCGCTGCGGGCTAGATCTAAAGGACAGGGTGGATGCGGAAGCAATTTGAAATACAATTCATGTAGATTTGCCATTACTGCAATCGACTTGTGACACGGTGCGTTGACTTAGTGAATAATCACATTTTTCTTCTTCGTTTGGAAACGATTGTTGGTGATTTCTTTTTTCAAACGCACCAATAATGCTATATAATATTCGCTATTGATAGTTCTTTTTTTTCTCAAAGTAATCGATGAACAAAATACTTTGCGCATTTCAAAATACAGATACTTAAATCCTGCCTGCTAATGTTTGCGTCTTTGGTCGCTTTGGACGGCTTCCATCTGTTGATGTATATTCATCTGACTGCCTATTTGACTCTGGAGAAAAGGTATTGGATCCATGTCTTATCCATTATCACATATTTACGCAAAATATTCTCTAAATCGTTGATGAGTTGGTTTTATGGTCGACTGTGTGCAAACGCGACACGTAATTTGAACACAGCATTCTCGTCAACAAATATTCATGCAAAATCGTAAATACACTGCCTTCTGATAGATTCAACACCTCTGCTAAATCACGCAACTTCAATTTACGATCAACCAAAAGGAGTTTGTGGATTCTTTTGGTGTTTTCCGGGACTAGTGCCGATTTTGGGCGACCTAATATTTCAGCATCAAATATTCATGCAAAATCGTAAATACACTGCCTTCTGATAGATTCAACACCTCTGCTAAATCACGCAACTTCAATTTACGATCAACCAAAACGAGTTTGTGGATTCTTTTGGTGTTTTCCGGGACTAGTGCCGATTTTGGGCGACCTAATATTTCAGCATCATTTGCGTTTGTACGACAGCGTTTAAAGTCAGCATGCCACCACTTAAGCTTTGTTTTCAATGGAGCAGAGACCAAATAATACTTATCAAATCATTGCTTTGCTTGAACAATATTTACACATCAAAAATTAATCCTTTATCAACACACAAAATTCAGATTTTTCATTGTTTTAAAAATTTGCAACAGTAACTTCACTTAAATAACTGTAATTTGCCCAAATTTAGTCACGTGCTATTTGAAAATTAGTACTTCATAAAAATTATATACATCTATATTGATGGTGCTATTTATGTGACAGGCTTGGGATATATTGAGTGATGTGTTATAGCAGCAGCATTAAATCATATATGACGGGAATAGTCAATGCATAGAAGAATAGTAGTTTTATAAACGTGCAAAATCTTCTCTGGCATGAATGATTGTCTGGCACGACACAGTAAAAAAGCTTTCCTAACAGCAGGTGTAAGAATTGTTTCAATATAATCATGTCAGTGAGAAAAAGTGAAACTAAGTACGCGTAATGAGTTGTTCTTCTGAAGATCAGCGGCAACCATTGCTTGTCCCTGTTATCAACTAATTGTATGTCATTTTCGAGATCAGCACGTAGTCCTACTTTATCGAACCTGTAGGATCTGCTGTTAAGACAGGAGTAAATAATTGTATCATCAGTACAGATACCGTTTTTAGTAACGTATGGCAACGGAAGTTTGGTGCTGAAGATAAAAAACAGCGTAGGTCCAAGGATGTAACCTTGAGATTTTCTCACATTAATGTGAAAGAATCTAGATGACCGTTCGAGCAATATTTTCTTTACAATAAATTTGAAAAGTATTGAATCAAGTCAAATATCTGACTACAAAAAACCGTATCTCTTAATTTTAATCTTGTGTAGAAGACCATTTTGACATCGAGATATCTAAAGGCAGAGAATGAGCCTAGCACTTTTCCTCAGAAATAGGAATTACAAAAATGGTTTCTAAGAAGATGAAATGCAAGATACTGCAAGGTATTTGTGGTGAACTTTTGAGAGAAAAGGAGCTAGTTCAAGAACGCAATGCCTGAGAACATAAACAAGGATACACGTCCAGTTCTTATGGAAATTCTTTTCGGATTTGATAGTAGAGACTACGGACAGCGTTATATGGTTATCCCCATAAAAATGACTCTAAATAGTTGTATTAAACATGGAAACTAAAATTAGGTATTAATTTTAGATTTCTTAAAAATGATGGAATTAATTAATGATTTATAATTTTTAAAAATACATGAATAGTATAGTTTATAAAAATCACTTAACTTTTAGAGTATTAACCCATCATCCGAAAGGCAATGTTCGATAATGAAGAAACGAAACATCAGATCATTGTAGGGCTCCCGTGTTTATGTAAAAGAATGTAGAAGAGCGGTCGTTCGAAACAACTCCCTTTACACTATATTTAAAAAAGATGAATAAAGGCAAATACTTGACCCCCAAAACTATAGCTCTTCAGATATGTATAGATATATTACTCAGAGATTCCGTTCTTGTTGATAACTCAGGTAAAAATACTCATAAGTATATTAAGCTGTATCTTCTTTGCTTACAATGATACGTTTAAAATAAAATATATTAAAATATATTATCTTCTTTTAATAAAATATATTATGTTGTTTTATTATATTATATTCTTTTATTTATATATTATTCCGTTTTTATTCTAATTTAGGTCTAACTTTGATTTTAAATCACTTTTTAAAAATAAATAATAAAATGTGTGTATTAATAAACATTAAATTATATATTATGTGAATAATATAATTTACGAGACCTATATATTTTATTATGGTAAGTCGAAACCTTATCATGTAGAAACGAAACGCAAGTTATGACGGAAGTAATCAGATGTTGGTATGTGATTTCGTGATGTCAGTGTGTAGCTAACCAATCTTTTTTTTTTTTTTTTGTTTTTTTCACCTCTGTTAATTTGGCTTGGTTTTCAGTCAGAAAAGATATTTGAAAATATTTTGTTTTCCTTATATTCTTTCACTTACAAACGGGAATAATCACAGAGACTCTTCTAACAGATTCGTTAGTTAAAGTCGACAACATTGGAATGGAATGTCTTCTTTCGACCTCATCAGTAATTTTAAACTGCAGACGAAAATGGCTGAAATTTGGCGAGTGACTTTTTGACATTCTCCAAAATATCTCAGTGAGGTTAATTTTTACTGTCTTTCATGATTGTTTAAATGATGAGTCTTATAATATAGCCTTCGTGTTTTGAATACATAAAGTTTCTATTTTAAATAAGCGCAAACTTTTCAGAGACTAATTGTGAAAATGAAGGGAAACCAGAAATGAAAGTTGGACACGCCAACTAAAAATATTTATTTGATATCAAGAAAAATATTCTGTCATACAATTTGTATGATAGAGTTTACGAATATCCTATTTATTTCCCGACTTTGAAAGAAGCAGGATGAAATTAGAATGAAGGAATTATTAAAGGTAGAAATGTCTCCGATAACTATTTATATATTAATTAGCAAGTCATATCATATAATAGATATGTAGAAGATAGAAAATATTTACTGTATCACCTACAATGTTTAATCTCTTAAATGTTCGCGCTTATTTAAAATAGAAACTTTATTCAAAACACGAAGGCTATAGTATAAGACTTATCATTTAAAAATCACGAGATTCAGTGTATTTTGTGCGGGACATTGTGCTTTTTTCGTAGTTGAGCCTTCTTGCTTTAGTTACAATTTTAACTTGAAGATATTTTTTAATTAAAAGTTTGTCGTTTTACTTTCATGTTTTAATTACAGTTATGCAGTTGTGCATTTTATTCTATTTTCTTACATAATTGTTGTTGTGATTTCTTGTAGTAGTTACAATACTGTTGGTTTTAGTTATCAATTTTGTGATTTTTGTTTTAACTACAATTATCTTTCTTTAATTAAAATTGTTCCATTCTTGTTTTGCCTTTAATTCTTTGTTAAGCATTTTTATTGATTACGAATACGATTGTACATTCTTGTTTTACTTACAACATTTTTGTTTGGCATTCTTGATTTATTTAGAATTTTGCTGATGTGCGTTTTTGAATTTGTTGCTAGGTATTCTTAGTTTACTTGGAAAATAGTTACTGTAAACTTTGCTTAAATTACAATTGTATTATTGTTGTACCGTCGTACTTAATTACAAAACTATAATAATAATTCTTTATTGACTCTGCTTACACATGAACTACCGAAGATCCATTAAAGGGGTCTATTCATTCGAGCGATGAAGGTAGAAGAATATATAAATGAAGTTGGCGTGACAGGGCTCAATTGGTAGTGGAATAGCAATACATAAATACAGTTGGCGGAAACGGGTTGAAGAAGTAAAGGCGGAATAATATATAAATATTGTGCGCATAACAGAGATTAAGAGAAGGATGAACAGGAACATATAAGTATAGTTACCGGAAGATCAAGCAATATGTAGAGGAAAATGAATAAGTACATAATTTTGACAAAAAGGCTACAAAAGAGGAGGAAGAAAACTATAAAGATGAAGTTAGCTAAAAAGTGTTCAAGTGGCAGATAAATAAGTTTATATACTTATATAAACTATATAAGTACAGTTGGCGAGACAGCGTTCAGTATGTAGTGGAAGAGAAATGTATGAATAGATTTTGCAAAATGCGTCAAGAGATAGAGGAAGAGAAATATATACATTTGGAAGAACAAATACAAGATGTAGCGGAAAGGGAATATATAAATAGAGTTGCCAGAATATAGTTCGAGAAGAAGAGGAAGAAGTATATATAAATACTGTTGTCGAAACAGGGTTCAAGTGATATAGTAAGCTGAATATATAAGTATTGTTGTCGGGATAGGGCTCAAGAAGATGAGAAAGATGAGGACAAATAATTTGGCGGAACAGGGTTCAAGAGACAACGAAAGAAGAATATATGTCGAGACAGAAGAAGAAAATATTAGCGGGACAGTTGTCAAGTGAAATGGTATGAGTTAATTGTATATACGGTTGGCAGTAGAGTGTTGTAGACAAAGAGGAAGAAGAATATATGTATGCTGTTGGCTGGACAGAGTTCAAGAATTAGACGAAGGAGAATATGTAACTATTGTTGGCGGAAAACGGTACACAACATTCACGAAGAAGAACATATGCATAGTGTTGGTGGAACAGGCTTCAAGAAGTAGAACAGGGTTTAGGTAGAGAATAACGAATATATGAATACTGTAGGCGAAACTGGTTTTTAGATGCTAAGGAAAAAGGATATGAAATACATTGGGCAGAATATCGTTCAAGTGGAAAAAGAATATATCAATCGTGTTGGCGGGGCAGGGTTCAAGATTTAGGGGAAGACGGACATATAAATACAGTTGGTTTAAGAGTGTTATAGATTTAAAGAAAGAGCTATATTGAGATATATTTTTCAGAACAGTGTTCAAGACAAAGAGGAAAAGGATTATATAAATATTGTTGGCGAAACAGGCCTTAAGAGGTACTTGGAGAAGATCATATAAATAATGTTTGGCGGAACAGTTTTCACGAAGTAGAGGAAGAAGTATATAAATATACAGTTGGTGAAAGACGAACCGCAAAAAGTAAAAAATATATATAGCAGTAGCATATATGCATATATATATATATATATATATATATATATATAAATACACACACACACACACACACACACACACACACATATATATATATATATATATATATATATATATATATATACATATATATATATTGCTGACGTAATCAGAAGCAAGGTTTAGAGAAAGAGGTATATAAAAATATTTTTGACGGAATAGTGGCCGAAAAGGATCGGAAGAAAAATATATTATTAACATTGATGGGATAGCGTTCCCGAATTAGAGAAAGAGGTATCAATATATATATATAGACTCTTAGTGCAACAGAGTCCAAATTGTTAATTAATTGGAATATAAAAATACCGTTACAGAGTTCAAATGTAAAGAGAAATAAATAAATAAATTTCGTTACGGGAAAACATTTTAATATTTATGCGACAAAGTGTATATAAAAATATTATCGGATCAGGTTTCGTTGCAGAAGAGGAATATATACATACTGTTTGAGAAACAGGGTTCAAGACGCAGAGGAATATATGAATATTGTTGTTGATAAAGGGTTTAAGAAGTAGAGGAAGAGGTATATATTTCTGGATTTCATAAGATTTATTCCACAGAAAATATGAGCACACCCACCTACACCTTAACATAAGCTAATAAAAAGTATATTCTTTTATACATTCACCAACAAAAAGCATATCTCATAAGTTGGTTTACTTAATTGTACAATGTTCTGACGGTTTCTTAAACAAAATAAATACCTCTTATTTTTTGGCCAATTTTGAGCAACGAAAAATCTTAAAATTTGATTCATTTATATTTTTCACAAACATATAAATAAGTTTGAGTTTTTCTTTTCATGCAGTGACTCACAAATTGTCAGTCACTTCTCATCTAGGCGACATGCTTTTTTTACATTCTCTTACTCACTTTTTCAAATCGCACTAATTAATTCTCCCCTTTCATGACTGACTTATCAGCAATAAAAATAAAGAGGAACATCGACATCAGATTTCTCTTTTTTCAGAAAAGACACACACCGACATCAGATTAGTATTTTTTCACAAAAGATAAACAAAGACGTCATACACATCAGCGACACAATTTTGCATTTTTTTCACGAAATAAGATTTTCCTCTGATCTAAAGTGTACGTGATTTATTAAAAACATATAAAAATTATGCATGACTTTTCTACATAATTGTTACTTCAAAACAACAAAAATTGATGTCATATTTCCGTTAAATAAACCCATATTTATGTATATAAACTGGACCGTTTTATCATTTGTTCAACCTTGTAAACCTTCAAATGTTGTAGTCTTGGTTATGTTTGACAAAATGTCTTTTTCGCAAGCATAGCCAACGCTTCCTAGATTATAAATACTGTCGGCAGAATAGTGTAAAATATAAATCTAGTTGGCAGAACAAGGATCAATTGGTAAAGAAAGTGCAGTATATAAATACTTTTAGAGGATGAGGGTTTAATGGTAAATAAAGAGGAATATACAAATACTGTTAGAGGAAAAGGTTTAAGAGTCAGGGGATAAAGAATATATAAATATTGTTCTGGGATCAGGGTTAAGTAAGTAGCGGATAAGATATATATGCATACTTTTGACGGAACAGGCTTCTAGAGGTAGAGGAATATATGAATATTGTTGGCGAAAATGGAATCAAGTGGTAAAGTAAGAGAAATATATAACTACTGTTGACTGAAAAAGTTTCGAAAATGTAGAAGAGAAATATTTAAATACGTTTTGTTGAACAGCGTTGAAGAGATGAAGAGAGAGAAATATATAACAATGGTTGAGTTTTGAGGAAAAGAAGTATAAAATTACTGCTTGTGTTACAAGGTATATATATATATATATATATATATATATATATATATATTGTTTTTCTTTATACCGAAATGGAAGAGTAGGAAGGTAAATTCGAAGAACCTGATCCTAATTAATATTTAAAAACATTTTAATATTAAAATGTGATGCAGGCAGAGAGCTCAATGTATTAAGAATACAGAGCCAATATAAATTAGAGAAAATTTTCAAAATTCAAAGGTGTCGGATGTACATTTCGACTAGAGATTCTAGGTCACGTCAGCGACATTGTTTAGTTCCAAATGGCGAAGGCCCTGGGTTAAAGTGTGGAGGGGTTTCAGGTTAACAACGGTCACAAAATACAACAGGACAGAGCTGTTAGTGGCGGGATTACAGGGTGTTGAAACGGTATATTTAGGAAGGGGAGGAATAGATTTAAATGTAATATCTAAAATTTAGTTTTTTTTATATTTAAGTTTTTCCATTACAGGAAGTTATAGATTTAAAGTTATTAAAGAAATATATATATATATATATATATATATATATATATATATATATATATAGGGATTTGGTAAAGGAGAAAGGAGTTCATATTTTATAAAGATAGACAATTAAGGAGTTAAATTACTTTTTTAAGGTGAAGATTTTGGGCTGTTTGAAGAGGTGTATTTAGGCGGGAAGGAATGGGTTTCAATATAAGATTCTAAAAATTATTTTTATTATTTAAGTTTATGTAATTAAACCTTTTGGGTAGAAGCGAGCTAAATGCCAATTACAGGAAGTTACCAGTTTAAAAATTATTAGAGAAAAAAATTATTACATAAAAAAATATTAGAGAAAAAATATATATATACATATATACATATATGTGTTAACCAAGGAAAAATGGTTTAGCAAAAGAATCCATATTTTCTAATGATAGGCAATTAAAGGAGGTTGGGATAGGAAGGTCGGGGGGTTAAAATAGTTTTTAAGGCTAACGTTAGTGTAAAATTAAGATTAAAACTTAAATTGAATCCTTTTAATTTATATTCTAACATCTAAATTGAAATGGAGTACCTGTGGTTATACAGTCTTTGTTTGAAAGGACCGGTGGACATACCGATATAGGTCCGGAAGTCGTTTTTCTTTTTTTTGTTAGATGGAGAAATGCGGGCTTCATAAATCACCTGGGTGGATTTGCATTTTCCCTTCACCGGGCAGGCGTCCACAGAATTACAGCTGCCTTCGATTAGAATTTCGGACTTAGATTCAGCATTGTGCAAGTTCACCAGGAAGGTGGATTTAGATTTGTTTTTGATGTTGTTAAACCAGTGTATCGTATCTAAGGAACTTTTCCAAAGGTTTGGTTGTAGATTCAATAGTAGCTTCTCTATTAGGTTTTTTTTAGAATTTACCTGGAAATTATGCCTAACTCACTTTTTGTAGGATTAATTATTCTTTAGATACGAATTGGACAATGTCGCTGACGTGACGTAGAATCTCTATTAGAGATCCTATGTCGAAATGTACATCCGACACCTTTGAATTTTGAAAGTTTTCTCTTATATATATATATATATATATATATATATATATATATATATATATGCGTGTGTGTGTGTGTGTGTGTGTGTGTGTGTGTGTGTGTGTTGGTAGTCGTTCCAAAATTCCTATTTTGGCTTTAATTTCGGGTGAAAATAAAAACAAAAATTGTCTAACATTTGGATATTTCTTATTATTCTAGTTTTAAGCTTTCGGCTCAAATGAGCTATCTTCAGAATGGTTACAGAGACGTTAACATAAAGACATCCTCTATCAAAACTGATATTCTCTTCTGTTAACATAAAACATTGCTATTCGACGATAACTGTCACTGAGTTACAGATAGCGTTAAACACGTCGGCTTTTGTGCCAAACAATGTGTATTTGCGGGTAATTTGCTGCACTACTTTATTAAAAAACTGAAGCTGAAGCACACAGGATTCCTGTTGAGACTGACGCGACCATTTTCTGTCTGAAACAACATACAGAAATGTTCAGATCTTTCAAAAACAATGATTTTGATGTTGAAGATAAAGAATGCTCTGGCGCACCGAAAAAGTTTAAAGATAAAGAATTGGAGGCATGACTTCATGAATACTCATGACAGGCGCAAGTTAAACTTTCATAATTATGAAGTGTTGGTCATACAACAGTTTCTAAAAGGTTGAAAGCATTAGGGTGATTCACAAGCAATGATATTAGGTGCCGTACTAGTTGAAGCCAAGCGATATGGAACAGCGTCTTTTCACGTGTGAGCAGCTTCTACAACGGCAAATAAGCAAAGGTTTGTTTGCATCGTTACACTAATACATATTAATGGGCGTTATTAAATTATTGTTTTTTTAATTTATGATATTTCTGGCTTGTTTATAAATAGTTGCTGGAAAATAAAATCATTACATTCACCTGGATAAAGTCCATCTGTGGATGAGACACGTTGATTAAGAAGTTTTTTGTCTTTATTTATATATACAGAGTGCGATATCGTCTAAATTACACAAAAATGAAAATAACACTAACATTTTAACAGATATATTTACCTAAATTTCACAAAACTATCTTGAATACTAAACAGTAAATTTATTTAATAAAATCGCCATTTGCTTCATCTACAATCATCAGACATTTTCGGAATCCACCACATCTTTTCTAGACAATTTCCGTTTTTAATTTGGTTATTGCTGCCGTAATTCTTGTTTTCAGTTCATTTTTGGTTTGACAAGGAATTTTTGTGTTTTCTTCTTAACTACGCACCGCATAAAATGGCGAAGGTGGTTGCATTCTGGGGAGTTAGATGGACAGGTGCAAGGACTAATGTGTTCTCAGAAATTGTCTGTAAGCCATGACTTGGTTCTCCTGTTTGTGTGACATGGTGCAGAATCTTGTTTCCAGCATCCTCTATCTTAACCTAGGGCAGCAAACTCTCTTCAAGGCACTTGATGTAGGCCCCTGTGTTGAATTTGTGGCCCCGTGAAGAAAGAATAGAGGCATAACTTCACCATTACTAGCAATCACGCCAAACACCTTCAATTCTTTCCTTACCTTCTGTACTGTCCTCAGATTGACAGCCAAACACACTGAAATGTTCTTATTAAAGCTTCCGGCGCTAAGGCCAAGCAGTACAACATGTCATGTCATTAAAATGAAACAACGCGCATGCAATAAAGTAATAGTATAATTGGCGACAAATTACCCGTGTTTTTATATATATATAAACGATAACAAACAGTTTTAAGCCACGAATAGCGGAAAGGATACTACATGTAAACTACAAGAAATCAGAATGCTTAGTCGTCAATAAATAGAGAAGCCCAAAATGCCAATTACAAGTTGGAATACTAAAATCAAACAGGTTCAGAATTTTAAATACCTGGGAAGTGTTCTAACAGCAGACGGAAAGTGCGATACGGACATCCGAAGGCATAATAGCATGGACAATGATGCAATACAGAAGTTAAGTAGAGTATTAAGAGACAGAAAAATTTCGCTGGAAACAAAGTATAAAGTTCTGGATTGTTATGTGATGTATGACAGGGAATGCTGTATAATCTCATCAAAAATGAAGGAAAGACTTAAAAAGAAACAGAAATGTGGTTCTACAGGAGGATGCAGGGAATATCTTGGCTGGAACATTTGAGCAACGGCAATGTTTTGGAGAGGATGAACACAAGACGGAAACCTATATTTAACATAAGAAAAAACAACTGAAATTTTTTGAACATGTAATGTGGAAGAAGTACTTAAAGTACTTGATCCTCACGGAACAGATAGAAGAAAAAAGAGATAAGCGAAAGCAACGCATGACATACTTGACAGACTTTAGCAGATAGATGCTGGAACCGGAATTTAGTGGGATAACTGAAGGGGTATTATGAGCGACTAGAGTTAGAGAGATGTGGAAGTCCATGATTGCCTACTACTTGAAGAGACACAGCACATAGAAGAAGACGAATGATAATGGTTGCAATGATGGTCACATTAGCTTTTTCTCCGCAAGCAAATAATTGTTCCTGTCACTAAAAATTTACAAAATGTTTTTTGTAAAACAGTTTTGCAGGAAAATAGTTTTCACAAATCCAAAGTTATCGCACATTTTAATAATGATGCAAAGCACTTTTCCAAATATTTCTTAAATTGGACTAGCAGTATAGCCTGGCATTGCTTGGGCGTAATGAAAGCTTTAAAACTAATCCATGGTCCTGGAACTCAGACTCAGCCTAAAGAATATTTGTGTGAAGTTTAGTGAGCATTGGATAAAAATTGTGGATTTGTATAAAGGACGTACAGACACTATTGTAAGAACTGCAACTTTGAAACTTCTGAATATCATTTCTTATGACTTTGTTTTTGAGTGTATCAAATTTGATTAAAATCGTACCACTCCTTCTATAACCCGATTTTTTCGATTATCAATATTTATCGGGGTACTTAGACACAAAACGTAGTTAAGAACACTCGCAGACGCTTATAGTACAACTGTGAAAATTTTCAAGAAAATCGGCTCAGCCGTTTCGGTGTCTATACGTAACGGACACACACACACAGAAACATACACACAGAGACAAATTTCTATTTATAAATAAGTTTAGATATGGTAAGTCAACCTATTCATTGTTGCATTATGTTCTCTTTGAGTTATATGTGCTATCCATTTTAGTTTTTCTAGTCTTGATGTATTGGGTTTTTTTTATAGCAGAGTTTTTGTGATGCTCTTACTGTCAGATCAGATTACGTTTAAGTTATTGTTAATGCTATCTTTACCCAACTGTGCCTATTTTGATAAATCCTATCGGCAATTAAGTTATTATCAATTGAAAACAATTTTCTGTTGTATTTTGAAACGACACTTTTATGCTTATTTACTGTTTATTCATATTCCAAATCTATTAACTTTATATAGCACAGAAACAAAATAAAATAAAAAGAAATCCAACAAATTTTGGGTTCCTAAAATTGATATTTTTAAAAATACTTTTTAGCATGATACTTCTGGCATTTCATGCAACATTTATTACTTAACACAGTCTTTACATTTCTCTTCGAAACATATAAAGTTCTTATCAATTGAAAACAACAAGACGTCGTACTTTGAGAAATCTGAAAACAGAAGAATCACATCTTTTCCATTTCGTTAATTATAAAGACATGGCGCTCTCTTTCGTTTCTTCTTCTAGATTTAATTGCAAACAAATACTCCAGGAAATGCCGTAGCCACATGAATTCTAACAAATAGTAACCTCGTGTATCCTTGGTTTGCCAATTAGCTATTTAGACTCGAGCAATTAAGGATTCCTGTCGGTACGTTCACAATATGTTTCAATCATCAAATCCGTTGATCTCACATGATGTTATTAACTGGATATGTCTCAGTGATGAATAGGGCAAAATAGGCGAAAAGAAGATTGTCTTTTGCCAAGCAAAGCGGGGAGGATTTACGATAAAGATTATTCAATAATATTATTCCTTACATTTCCTCATTATTTTCTGTAGAGCTTAGCATCACCGTAGCTAAGAGGTTATTAACTCTTCTTTCTTATTTATCAATTCTCTATTGTAAAATCGTAAACAAGGTTTCAATTACGCTAAAGTAAACATTCGGGTAACAAGTACGCAATCAGAATCTTCAGAATTTCCAGATATCTAGATTCTCAGGAAAAGTTCTTGTACATTTTACAAGTGTATCACTATTATTGTTAATATTCAAGTAATCATTTATGACGAAAGTTTTTATTGCGGTTTTCGAATTACAATCTTTTCAATTGTAAATTTGTGCTTCTTAAGATAATAATTTGCATTCATATGTTGCATTGTTATTGCAACATTATGTTAAGAACGTTACATTAAGCTGAAAAAAATTATGAAGCAACACGGGAATGTGGGTATTTTATATTCTTGGAACTCGCAATTCTAGCTGATTGAATCATTAATTTAGGGATTCAAATTCATCGGAAAATTCAAGTAGAAATATCGAACAATTTATGCAGTTATTTCAAGCTGGTACATCGGCAGTTCTTTTGAAGTCTAATAAAAATGTGTATATATATATATATATATATATATATATATATATATATATATATATTGAACATTATTTTTAATCGAGACTCGTTTTTGAGTAGATATTCCGTTTTTAATTAAACGGTATATCTATATATATATTTCTACGGCCTCATTATTTATGATTTTGTAACGTAAATTTAATTCGGGAGCATTCAGACCTGCGACATATAACAATATAGGGGAAAACACTAATTGATCTTGTGTATCTTAGACTGCACAACAACGAATGATCCCACGGTTTAATTGAAGTTAAATCAATATTTATATTTGATTAGCATGTAGAATCGAGCTATGGAAGACTCACAAGATCAACTGGCGTCTTCCACAATGTTCAAACTAAATCTAAGATATATATATATATATACATATAGTTAGGTTTTTATAAAAATATGTGTACATATATATCGTCTATTATTAAAGTAATTGAATTATTCAAATCTAACATTTGTCTCTGTGTGTATGTGTCTGTGTTTGTGTGTGTCCGTTACCTATAGACTCCGAAACGGCTAAACCGATTTTCTTGAAAATTTTCATAGTTGTACTATAAGCGTCTGCGAGTGTTATTTGCTAGGTATTGTGTCGAGGTACACCCGATAAATATCGAAAATCGATAATCGTGTTATAGAAGGAGTGGTCCGATTTTAATCCAATTTGATACACTCATAGACAAAAACATCAAGGTTGTGGTTCTTATAATAGTGCAGAAAATTGATAATATATATATATATATATATATATATATATATATATAAAGCAAGATGTTTGTCTGTGTGTGTGTTTGTTTATTTGCCTGTATGTCTGTATTTTTCAGCCCTTTTATTTTAGTTTTTGCTTCGGGTTTGGCTCTAAGTAGGTATAATTGTAGTTTTTAGTCTCAGCCATGATACAATTTACTCAGAGGAGTTATTTAACCTTCAAAATTCAGTTCACGATGAAAAAAACTTATTTGATATCGATACCAGGAAATCAAAATTTGACTTACATCCATTCATTTTTTTCAGTGTACGGTTTCGCTTTAACTGGAAACAACTATTGCTTTTTAGTCTTTCGTGCGAACGTCCAAAGAATCTGAGGTCCAGGACCATGGATTAGTTTTAAACCTTTCATTACACCCGAGCAACGCCGGGCTATACTACTAGTATATATATATATATATATATATATATATATATGTATGTATGTATGTATGTATATGTGTGTGTGTATATAATTATAGATATCAATATATATATATATATATATATATATCTGCAATTTGTTATATATATTATATTATTTATATATTATATATGCGTGGGACTTATTTAAAAGGGCACAATAACAGTGATAGAGCAGGCATATTCATGTACATAGGTGTGAGTTTGTAGCCCTTGATTTCTCGCTCTTGCGATCATCAGACAAACTGATTAATGTTTTAAAAAATTGGTTATATTTAGGGTTGCCTATATACGTGTATTTTTGTGGAACAACAACTACAATATTACACAAATAATAAAAACTGCAATATTACACAAATAATAAAAAGCCACAACAAAAAATTAACAACCTACAACAATGCAATCGAAGAAGATCAATACGACTGGAGAAACGGAACTTCATGTCCACTCCAGAGAAATTGCCAGCAAACAAACATAGTATATAAAGCCAAGGTAAGTGCAAACAACAAAACTATGTACTACTGTGCCACTGAGGGACCATTTAAGAAAAGAAAAAACAACCACAATCTTTCATTCTCCAACAGAAAATACTTGAACAGCACTACACTATCCACATACGTATGGCGTCTAAAAGACAGAAATATTTCACCAACAATAAGCTGGAAAATACTGAAAAAAGCACCTGCCTACAACAACATTGCAATAATGCCTATTTGGCTACATGAAAAAGTACCAATTATATCTCATACCAGACAAAAGAACGTACCAAACTCGAGATCAGAACTAATTTTCAAATGCAGGCATGAAAATAAATACCTATTATCACAATTTATACCAAACAGATAAAAAAAGGAACCGCTGATACCATAATCCTATCAACTATTCTCTAGCTCAAACTACCACCATAATAATTGCATTTATTGTTATTATCATCACACTACCATTAGTAATCACTACTACCGTTTCACAATAACTATTTACTACCACAACTGTTATTATCAAAAAATATTTACTATCACAGTATTAGTACGCAATCATCATTAACGTAAATTACACATCTCTGCCGTAGTAAAATTAATACACCATACATAAACACTAACAAGCATACAAAGTAGAATTTCTACCATTTAAATATACGCAACCACAAAAAATAATTTAAAAAAAACTTCAAAATAAAAGCCTGTAGCCTGGTATTAAAATCACAACTTTTTAGGTTAAATCAATTCAGCTAACCAACGCCTGCATTTGTTGGTCCATGTGTTTTTGAAGACATCAGTTTATGAATTTCTGGGAGTTATAAACCTAATGTCGAGTAACCATTTTTACCAGTGCTTATATTGAAATCTTTTACTCTAATGATTTTTTCTGGCACCCCGTATTACTGGTGCCCATATTTTGATATTTCTATGTGTGGCTGGCTTAGGAAATTTTTGCGGCTTTACATATGCGCTGATTCATTAATTTAACGTAGTTCCCAATAGTGTTTTCTATCTATTATTACAACTTGATCCCATACGTGGCGGTGACCCCCTTTGTTCCTCTATATATTATCAGGTTTGCTTGATTTTTCTATCTCACATCTTATTACGCTCTTGCTATGTACTAGAGGCCTTACTTTAAAGGAGCTGCTAGTTTCTCCTGTATACTTCTTTCCATAGCTACATGTAATGTGTACACACAGTCCTTAGTCATATTCTTCTGTATTATAAGTTTTACTCGGGAGAGGTATCTGCAAAGTGTAGAAACATTTTTGAAGAGGTTTTCAAGGTAGGCAGACCGAAGCTTTTTTTCGAGAAATGCTATTCTCATGCATCTACCCTTCCATGTTCGTTGGAGCTGTTGTTTTTTCATGTTCCCTGTGTAATTGTTTCGTTATATATATATATATATATATGAATTAATAGTAATAATATTATTTTAATAATAATAATAATAATAACAATAATAATAATAATAATAATGTATATACATAACGTAATATATGTAACGTTGCATATATATATATATATATATATATATATATATATGCAACGTTATATATATTACGTTATGTATATACATTATTATTATAATTATTATTATTATTATTATGTCATTTTTCATCATATTTCGATTTCTGCTTTAGTCTCACTACTAACCAAGTCTGCGAGGAGACCTAAGGCAGGTAGTGGCGTGTTGTTATGGCTCCATTTCATGTTTTTCTATCTTCCCTATCATCCCCAGCATTACATAGATAAAGTTTTCCTTAGTGTGTGGGCTGTACTTAATAAGACAATTTTTTGTATATCTCTTAAGCTGGGGTTTCCAGGGATTTTTTCAATGTGTTGTTTTGTTCCATTTTTTATCATTCCAAGTGCACCTACTATCATTGGCACAACTCTTGTTTTCAATTTCCACATTTTTTCTATTTCAATTTCCAGGTCTTTATATTTTGACAGTTTTTCAAATACCTTCCGCTGGACAAGCCATATCAATTAATAGACAAGTTTTCTCCTTCTGGTTTTTAACAATAATGTCTGGCCTGTTTGCTTCAATTTTTCTGTCTGTGTAGATGGTGTAATCCCATAGAATGGTTACATCTTCTATTTCTGTAACCGGTGCTGGGTGATGTTCATACCAGTGTTTGCCTACAGCTTTTCCATAATGTTTGCATATTGCCCAATGTAAATATTGCCCAACTCTATCGTGGCGATTTTTATATTCGTTTGGAGCAAGCACAGAACAGCCTGAGATTAGGTGGTCTATTGTTTCTTGGTGTTTATCACAAAACCTGCATTTTGGATCCATATTATTATGCATAATATTTGCCTGAAAGTTTCTAGTGAAAAGATTTTGGTCTTGTGCTGCAAGAATAAAGCCTTCAGTTTCAGACTTTAATCCAGATGCACGTAACCATCGATAAGTATTAACTTTGTCAACATTGGATTTATTGGCACGTTCTGGATATTGGCCATGCAGAGGTTTCTCTTGCCAGCGCTGTTTCAACTGTTCAAGAGCTTTATCTTTGGCTTTCATTTTCATATTTTTTGCCGCAATAGTTTGTTCTTGGCTTCTGTTTTGCTTTTCTACAGAATCTACTAACTGTAAATCTTGTTTGTATTTACTGCCTTCTTTTATTATTGAATATTTTTTCTTTCTTTCTTCATGTTGCCTTACTAATTGTATCATCTAATCCTTTGTTGTTTCTATGTATGTTAGTAAGCCAATAGTTGTTGTCTTGTATGACAATTCCAGTTGAATAAGACCTCTTCCACCTTCTTTACGGTGTATGTATAGACGGTCTACATCAGCCTTTGGGTGATGCATCTTATGCTTAGAAAGAAGCTTTCTTCTTTTACCATCCATTCGCCTGATGTCGTTTAGAGTTCAGTTTAATATGTTAAAGCTATATTGGACAATTGGGATTGCAAGGCTATTAATGGCCATAACTCTGTTCTGTGAATTTAATTCAGTTTTTAATATCATTCGTAGCCTTCTATAGTATCTTTACGCACTATCTCTTTAATTTTTTTATGGTGAATGTTTTCGCTCTCATTTACACCTAGGTATTTATAAGCTTCTTCTGGTTTCAATTCTTTTATTGTTACAGCAGGGTCTAGGCTAATTGAGGATGTTTCTTGTATTGATCCACGTAAAACTGTAGCTTTAGCACATTTATTCAAATTAAATTTCATTCCAATGTCTTCGCTGAAGCATTTTACAGTTTGCAGAAGACCTTCCAGCTCATTATCATTCTTAGCATATAACTTTAAGTCATCCATGTAAAATAGATGGCTTATTTTCTTTTGTCCTATTTTATAACCACATTCTGTCTTATTAAGTTGACTGCTTAGTGCTATTAATGATATGCAGAATAGTAAGGGAGATAAAGAATCACCTTGAAATATACCTCTTTTAATGTTTATTTCATCAGACTTATAGGTTCCATTTATATGATTGAGGTAAAGGGTTGTTTTCCATATAGACATGCACTGTGTGATGAAATTGATGATGACGGGCGATATCTTGTATATATTTAAAGTCTTTAAAATCCAGGAAATTGGCACAGTATCGAATGCCTTTCGATAATCTATCCAGACTGTACTAATATTTTTCTTTGTACTGTAGCAGTTTTCCAGGATCATTTTGTTAATTAGCAATTGGTCTTTACAACCATAACAGCCACCTGTGCACCCTTTTTGTTCAAGCGGTATCATGTCATTTCTTTCTAAGAATAAATATGTCTGTTTTGTTAAAATAGATGTTAATAGTTTATATGTTGTCGGAAGACATGTAATTCGTCTGTAGTTTTTCGGGTTGTTTGTGTCACCATTCTTGGGTAGAAGAAATGTAATTCCTTTGGTCATCCATGCAGGAATTTTAGTGGGATCGTCAACCATTTCTTGAAGTTCTTTGGCTAGTTTTTTATGTGCTGCATTTAAATAATATAGCCAAAAGTTTGGAATTTTATCTATACCTGGGAATTTCCAATTGTGTGCTTTTTTTAGTGCAAATTTAACATCATCTTCTGTAATTCCAGATCATGTCTATTCTGGTTTATTTTTCATTCGTTCTATCTCTGGTGCAATCCAATGTACTTCCTTGCTATGTTCTTTAGGGCAAGCCCATATCTTTTCCCAGAACTGTGTGACTTCTTCCATTCTGGGGGGGATTGTCACTTCAATTCTTTTTTTACCTATTTCCCTGTAAAATCTCTTTGTATCAGTCTGAAAAATCTTGTTTTGTCTGTAAAATCTTGCTCTTTTTTCATAGCGTCTTATTCTTTGAGCCTTCAGTTGGATTTTTTGCTTTATTTTTTCTTTATTTGATAAGACTTCATTTTCATTCCTAATGTTATATTTTCTTTCGGCTCTTCTGCTTTTCCTAGTTCTTACATTTATTCCTCTACTCAGTTCATCCAGTACTGATAGTTCACTTCTAAGTTGTTCGATTTCTTTTTCTATTTTTCTTTTCCAAGGTGGATCTTCATGTCTGCGAGACTGCCTTGTTTTTATTTTGATATTCAATTTTTTTGTTGCTGCTGTTGCTGATGCATATATTACTTCGTTGAAATTTGTATGAGTGTCTTCATCCGGTATTAATTTCAGTGCTGCATTGTAGAGTTTAATAGTTCGGAGGTTATGTTTATTATTATTATTATTATTATTATTATTATTATTATTATTATTATTATTATTATTATGTCATTTTTCATCATATTTCGATTTCTGCTTTGGTCTCACTACCAACCAAGTCTGCGGGGAGACCTAAGGCAGGTTGTGGCGTGTTGTTATGGCTCCATTTCATGTTTTTCTATCTTCCCTATCATCCTCAGCATTACATAGATAAAGTTTTCCTTAGTGTGTGGGCTGTACTTAATAAGACAATTTTTTGTATGTCTCTTAAACTGGGGTTTCCAAGGATTCTTTCAATGTGTTGTTTTGTTCCATTTTTTATCATTCCAAGTGCACCTACTATCACTGGCACAACTCTTGTTTTCAATTTCCACATTTTTTCTATTTCAATTTCCAGGTCTTTATATTTTGACAGTTTTTCAAATTCCATGATTGCTATGTTACAATCCGCTGGACAAGCCATATCAATTAATAGACAAGTTTTCTCCTTCTGGTTTTTAACAATAATGTCTGGCCTGTTTGCTTCAATTTTTCTGTCTGTGTAGATGGTGTAATCCCATAGAATGGTTACATCTTCTATTTCTGTAACCGGTGCTGGGTGAAGTTCATACCAGTGTTTGCCTACAGCTTTTCCATAATGTTTGCACATTGCCCAATGTAAATATTGCCCAACTCTATCGTGGCGATTTTTATATTCATTTGGGGCAAGCACAGAACAGCCTGAGATTAGGTGGTCTATTGTTTCTTGGTGTTTATCACAAAACCTGCATTTTTGATCCATATTATTATGCATAATATTTGCCTGAAAGTTTCTAGTGAAAAGATTTTGGTCTTGTGCTGCAAGAATAAAGCCTTCAGTTTCAGACTTTAATCCAGATGCACGTAACCATCGATGAGTATTAACTTTGTCAACATTGGATTTATTGGCACGTTCTGGATATTGGCCATGCAGAGGTTTCTCTTCCCTGCGCTGTTTCAACTGTTCAAGAGCTTTATCTTTGGCTTTCATTTTCATATTTTTTGCCGCAATAGTTTGTTCTTGGCTTCTGTTTTGCTTTTCTACAGAATCTACTAACTGTAAATCTTGTTTGTATTTACTGCCTTCTTTTATTATTGAATATTTTTTCTTTCTTTCTTCATGTTGCCTTACTAATTGTATCATCTAATCCTTTGTTGTTTCTATGTATCTTAGTAAGCCAATAGTTGTTGTCTTGTACGACAATTCCAGCTGAATAAGACCCCTTCCACCTTCTTTAAGGGGTATGTATAGACGATCTACATCAGCCTTTGGATGATGCATCTTATGCTTAGAAAGAAGCTTTCTTCTTTTAACATCCATTCGTCTGATGTCGTTTAGAGTCCAGTTTAAGATGTTGAAGCTATATTGGACAACTGGGATGGCAAGGATATTAATGGACATAACTCTGTTCTGTGAATTTAATTCAGTTTTTAATATCAGTCGTAGCCTTCTATAGTACTCTTTACGCACTATTTCTTTCATTTTTTTATGGTGAATGTTTTCGCTCTCATTTACACCTAGGTATTTATAAGCTTCTTCTGGTTTCAATTCTTTTATTGTTACAGCAGGGTCTAGGCTAATTGAGGATGTTTATTGTATTGATCCACGTAAAACTGTAGCTTTAGCACATTTATTCAAATTAAATTTCATTCCAATGTCTTCGCTGAAGCATTTTACGGTTTGCAGTAGACCTTCCAGCTCATTATCATTCTTAGCATATAACTTTAAGTCATCCATGTAAAATAGATGGCTTATTTTCTTTTGTCCTATTTTATAACCATATTCTGTCTTATTTAGTTGACTGGTTGGTGCTATTAATGATATGCAGAATAGTAAGGGAGATAAAGAATCACCTTGAAATATACCTCTTTTAATATTTATTTCATCAGACTTATAGGTTCCATTTATATGATTGAGGTAAAGGGTTGTTTTCCATATAGACATGCACTGTTTGATGAAATTGATGATGACGGGCGATATCTTGTATATATTTAAAGTCTTTAAAATCCAGTAATGTGGCACACTATCGAATGCTTTTCGGTAGTCTATCCAGGCAGTACTAAGATTTTTCTTTGTACTGTAGCAGTTTTCCAGGATCATTTTGTTAATTAGCAATTGGTCTTTACAGCCATAACAGCCACGTTTGCACCCTTTTTGTTCAAGCGGTATCATGTCCTTTCTTTCTAAGAATAAATATGTTTGTTTTGTTAAAATAGACGTTAGTAGTTTATATGTTGTCGTAAGACATGTAATTGGTCTGTAGTTTTTCGGGATGTTTGTGTCACCATTCTTGGGTAGAAGAAATGTAATTCCTTTTGTCATCCATGCAGGAATTTTAGTGGGATCGTCAACCATTTCTTGGAGTTCTTTGTCTATTTTTTTATGTGCGGCATTTAAATAATATAATCAAAAGTTAGGAATTTTATCTATACCTGGAGTTTTCCAATTGTGTGCTTTTTTTAGTGCAAATTTAACATCATCTTAAAAGGCGAATATGAAACACCTAAAATTAAATGGAAAATCCTCAAACAAGCAAGCACAGCTAAACCATTAACGGAACCATATTTCTTTTGTCTTCAAGAAAAAATTGAAATCATCAAATACATGAATAGCAACAAGCTTTTAAACCAGAGGCATAAAACCACAGTAAACCTCAAGCAAATTAAAGAAGTAACCATCATGCTAAAAAATACTACAAAAGCCAGAGCTGAGACCCCTTAGAAATGCGACAACTTCATAGTACTAACAACACTCTTACACCCAACACAAACCGTGATCTAATTTAAAATTAAAAAAAATAAACATTTTATAGAAAGAATCGATTTCCTAAATTCAAAATTAAAGCTAAATATACAAGATTAGATTAATTATAAAAATGTGCTTAAATACACACATTAATATTTAACTATTACCTTTAATACAAACATGCCTATTGACTATTTACGTTAAATACAACATACAATCTTACCTCCTACATTAAATTCTACCGATTACGCACCCATTACCTACTTGCCTATTACCTTAAATACTAACATAAAATTTTACCGCTTACATTATATCTTATCTATTACACACCACAAACTGTGAACTAATTTAAAACTTAAAATTTAATAGAAAAAATCGATTTCCTAAATCCAAAATTAAGATTAAATATACAAAATTAGATTAATTATAAAAAACTGTGCTTAAATACAAAAATATTCTATCCCCTCCCTCCCCAACCCTTACACCTTCCTACTCTGCTCCTCTAAGAAATCCAAAGGATAAAGTCTAGTCGCCATATAATAAAACTTCCATCTTGGCTGCTAATGTTAAATCAGTCTACAAAATTCCAAGACACTCATTAATCAACAATATTCACTACCCACACCACTTTCTTCAAAATTCAAACGGAAAATTCAAAAGACTTATTGCTTTATCAGTAACCCCCACCAACATCCAGCACACAGCTCACCAAATATAAGAAAAGAGTTTTTTCATTTCTGTCCACACCACCTGATGAGACATTGTTGTTTCAATGTCGAAACAAATGTACGATTTTTTGTGAATATATAAAAAAATCGTTCATGTTCTAAAATATATATATATATATATATATATATATATATATATATATACATATATATATGAAATATTGATATAAATTTCTATAAATCAATAACAGTATTAGAGTGATTGTAAGACAAAATCAAAAAGGCTTATTTGGGACGTGTTTTATTCATTAGAAATTCAGTAGACTGGATTTGCTGACGTTGTTTTGACAACACAGGATCATAAAAACGATGCAGTTACTTTAATCATTTCGACGCTGTGTATTGTGCTTGCAAACACTCAGATATTATTAAATATTTCTGTAAATAAGAAACATAAATCATGACAAAAGAAAAGTTTTCTCTACTGACACAATTTGTTCTGTACGGAATTTTGACAACGTAAACGTAAAGATTTTTATTTTGCAATTTATAAACAGAAGAAAAAATATCATGTTTTCTAGATTCTTTAGCTTAAGAAAGGTCAAAATTATTCAAAAGACTAAATGTTAAATTAAAGATAAATTATGGAGGGTGCTATGTGATATAATGTAATGCTTACAAACGAAATATCAATTTTTACGTACTTTCTTTATTATCATTATTTAGGCATTGCATTGCATCACATAAGATTATCCATAACTTGCTTGATTAATCCTGGTCTATAACAATGAATGCTGGAGAATTTCATCGCATTCCACAGAGAAGACATAGGGATACAGTGATGTGGTTATGTACAATACTGCTAATAATATCATGGACAGAGCATGTGAGTACTCTAGATGTTTTACGGAAAACAAAGATGAGTCTTAAGTATAAGACCAGAAAAAAGTTAAAATATAATGAACACATAATGAAGAAAATGAGCGACATAGTGAAAAAACGAGATACGAACTCAAATGGTGTAAGAGATTGCATAATCATAGAAAAGAAGGTACAATTTAAAAAAGACGAAATAATATGTATAACAGATGTTTTGGCAAGTAAAAAACTTCGAAAAATCATTAAAAAAGAAAAATAATTTAATTGATTAGCAAGTTCCTTCCTTGCTGAAATATTTCTTGCTTCTTGCTTTCCGTTTAACTTATCTTTAAAAATATAATTGCATTGGCAATACTTATCTTCTGTCTTCTTACATAGTGTTCTTTTATTGCTCTCACTGTTTTATAATGATTTTCTCATAATATTTAATACTTAGTATATTCTTACATCTTAGTGGCTTGGTTACCTTGCTTGGGTTAGAATTATTAAAAAGCTTCAGGTTTGGACAATTTCTTATCGACAAATTAAAAGAATGGCTGTATATTTGCGCGCTGATTTGTCAGGAGAAAGAGAATCCATAAAAACCAAACAGAAAAATAAATATAAATAGTTTATTCTATTGAAATCCGAAGACAATCCAATTATTTATTGACAAGATTACATCGATCATAATATGCTAAAAGAGCCTATCCTATTAAATCTATAACAACGTTGGCTTTACTCCAGATATATTGAAACTTAAATGTGGGTAAATATCATTGACATATTCTCATATTACTTATTATTCTGCATACGTCAGCTTTTATTAATCGATTACACCCAATGCAAGGTAGTAAAGCTATTAAGTTACAAGAGGTTGCAGAGATTGGAACAGAAACAATTACTAACATGAGCAGGAAGAGAAAAAAAGTAATTAAGATAGCGACTGATATTCTATTTTATTTTTTTACAGATTAAAGTGTGATGGAAAGCATGGAGTCGGAAAGGAGCTCCACAATCAAAAAGTCCGAGAAAAGAAAATAGGATTTACGGTTACATCTAGCCAGTTCAAATGTAAATTGACGAGATCTTGTCGCCAGTCTCGTACTCTGATTAAATTTAAAAAGTCTAGGTATCATAGCAAAGAGCTCATCCAAACTATTACCATGAAATTATTTATAGGAAAGTTAACCTCACGGCGGTGGGAAAATGACTGAAAACGAGCCGTCAGATCAGAACCAGTAATACTGCTGATTATTCTTTGGATTTTATCAAAGATCTTAAAGTAAATATCAGGGACACAGAATTATATGTGGCAATAATATTCTAAGCATGGATTAAGCATAAAAGTTATTAAAAAAATACGAGTATAGCAACCAATTCAAGCATCTTGAGAATAAATTTACACTAATATAAATATTAATTAGCAAGTAAAAAATAAAGAGCAGTAAAACAAAAATGTTTGTACGCAAGTCTTAAAATAAGGGTGAATTCAACGAATTTTGTAATGAGGTTGCACGTCAAATACAGATTAAGTGATGAAAAGATTAAATAAAATCAAAGTGAACTTTGATTTTAATATATATATATATATATATATATATATATAACAAGCATATTTTTCTTATATTCAAATGAAAATTCTTTACACAACAATAACTTTACATGGAGACACGGTGGATAGTGATTCGCATTGGGGAATCGGAGAGCTGAGGTTGAATTCCAGTCAAATTCATAACATTTATTTACGTACTAATACTCTTAAGAAAAGCTATGAGTACATCTCTTTTGTCCCAAGTTATCTGAAAATAGCGGGAAAATTGAGTTCTATTATACTGGCTGACAACCGGTCTTGGATAAGGAAACTCTTAATTCAAAACTTGCTTGGAGAGTGTAAATAGCAGGGCAGTTGGGTTATAGAGTTTTGTTGGCAACTAGTCTACCACAGAAAGAAATGGCAATCTGCTGCAAGCTAATGTTCAAGCATGTTGGAAGAGCAGGCTCAAGAGTTAACATGTGAAATCTATAACAACGTCTTATGTTGATGCACAATCTGCAACAACGCGATGTAATCGACCGATGATGACCTTCGCATAAAAAAAAGAAATGAGAACGAATATTCACAGATTTATTAGAATATATATAAGTTAGCCAATGACAGTTGTTTGCGTGCAGTTTATCAGTTCGGGACCTAATTCAGGATGTTGGCCATTTTATTCGCAGATCTTCATTTTGTCGTAGGTGGGCCAGCAATTATTCCTGTGTTTAGGTTGAGCGTTAAGCCTCATCAACATTGCATTATCGATGACAATGAAACATACAGACTGGATGATAGAGATAGTAAAAATAAAAACGATTATACGCTCTTTTTTATATCTTGTCTATCAAATGTTTGACCTTTAAAAGTAAGTCAAGAAATTTTAGCGTGGAACGAGCAATGCAAATCAACTCCGTAACAATTGAAGGATAGGAATTTATAACGAGAATGTTGTCTCATGCGTAAAGCATAAAAACAATGCAAAAGAAAAAAGTCTCTAGTTTTTCATACAATATTTAGACGAATATAACATCCTTTAAATAGTGTAATGAAGATTTAACTCAACGCCAGTGTTAAACTTTCAATGCGAGCTCTGGGGAATATATAACCTGAAAGATTCTTCGAAATCAACAATCATCGTTAACTGCAAAAAGAATGACTATAAACCATTTTATGGAATAGAAGTAGCGGGCTTCGGCATGGCAAGTTGATGAAAGGTCATGTGTTAATAAAACAAACGGCTTTAACACACACACACACACACACACACACACACACACACACACACATATATATATATATATATATATATATGCAAGAATCGTTATTTACGTGAATTTATAATTTATACATATGATTATATATACATATGATTATATATACATATATATATATATATATATATATATATATATATATAGCTGGCAGAAATGGTAGAAGTAATGACATTAGATTATCTGGAATAAAAGACATAAAAAGAAGAAGAATTTCTCGTATACGTCTTCACACACAACAAACATAACCCAGAATTATTTGCAAAGATAGAAAGACACCTTGAATTACTCAAAAACAATGATAAAATAAAATAAATCTCAAAGACAACTAAAATAATTAAAAGCAAAGCCAACCTCAAAATTAAAAAAAAACATACTAACCTCATCAAAATCCGAGCCACACTGAATACAGGGGGGTCACAAAATGAAACAAAAGAAGATGTGTAGTCTGCAACATAACAATAGAAGGAAACTACTTCAAATATCAGAACACATCGACATTCGAAATAAAAACAAATCTTAACTGCAACTCTAAAAACGTAATTTATGCTCTAAAATGCGATGAATGTGTAAAAGTATACGCAAGGCGACACAAGGCCTGAATTAAAAAAGTAGTCCTGCACAGAAGTAACATTAATATTGTGAGTAGCAGGAAATTGTAAGTTTCCTAACATTTACAGCAATTTACTGGAGGTAAATTCAGAGTAATGCCTATCTACTAAAATGCAGACGATGACACGCTCATGATTCATGACGAAGGATTTATAAAGAAATTCCCTCAACAATACAACATAAAACACTAAGACACACACACAGACACACTAAAATCAAGCGCGTTGTAAATTTTTAAAAAAATAATGAGCCACTGCGAAAAATAGTAATTCTGGATTTCAAAAGCAACAAGCAGAACTTGATGACCCGATTCATTTCTTTCCATAAAAAACTAGAATTGCACGACACGAAATTAAATCAAAATTGCTGAAAACAATTTTGTAAGAAAAAAGACGAAATAAAAGTTTGCTAAGATTCTGACCTTTGAAAACGGAATGATTCTGAAAACATCAAAAAATAATAAGCCAGTGTGAAAATAACCAGTAAACAAACATGCACGCATATGAACTTTCTGACCTGCTCACACAGTATTTTCGGTCGTCAAAAAGACAAAAGTATCTCGATTTGTAAAGTCAGCTTTTGACTGGAAAAACCTGTAGCGACACAACTACCATTATAGACACTCAATGTATTATACAAAAAGCAGGTAATAATAATAATACATCTACACACACACACATATATATATATATATATATATATATATATATATATATATGTAGGTTGATTTCTCACTTTTCTTAAAATATTAAAAGATCTCACTTACCGAAAGTTGTGTATGGACCTATTAAGTACTGATACAAAATATTAGATCAAATACTTCCACGTTTTGTTTTTAGCGTTTGGGATCAAAGATTGCAGAAAAAATATATTGAAAATTCCTCATTTTTGCAAGATTTCGCTTGAATATTAGTGAGAAAACCAAATAAGTTTAGTATTTAAATCAGGGAATGTCATTTTATTTTATAAAAATGATATTAATTACAAAAATGATGACTAATCTTCAAAATGAAAATCCGACCCCTCCATTTTCAGTATCTGCTTTAAAACACTGCCTTTTAACATTATGAATTAAGCAGTGATATTTGAATACATTAAATGATTTTTTTCTGTTATAAGTGAACATATAACAAACAAACAAATAAAGAAAAACAAACACTATTTTAATCGGGCTTAATATATAGAGTCAAATTGCTCCATATAAAAGCCCTTAGACAAAAATGCTGGTCTCAATTTCTGACTCAAAACTTTGGCTGTAATATGTTGATGCCTTGCTTCAAAACTATATACAGTTTGCAAAGCTTCTGTTGTTAACCTGACTGCCCATTCATGCCTTGGGAAAGTGAGGGTAAATTTGGCAAGTCAAGATTGGTTCCATTTAACAATGATTCCTGAAGTTCAGATTCAGAAAAACCATCCGTCATTGGTGGTTCAAAAATGCCACATAATGATAAATCTATCAATTGTATCCAGTGTGTGGCATTAAAATTAATGGTTTTAACCTTTTAACCTTTTCTTGGTTGACTCCCCACGCCTGAAAGAATATGAAAATTTATTTACTGATTCATTTAAAAACTTCCAGTCTCTACTACTTTAATAATTATAGTGAAATTAGATAAAATCTTTAGAAGGATTCTGTAAATTGCAATAAATAATTGAGTCATTGATATATAAATAAATATTTACTTACCTAATAGCCAAAAATCTTTTAAAAGTTTCTTCTCTTATTTCAACTTCATCAGATTTGACCACGGAATAGAGGTTTTCAGACAGTAAACAAAATGTACTTCCATGTATATTTCTTAAAGTGATCTGTTGGATTTCATGAGACTGTTTCTTGATCTTCTGGATCATATTAAAAATGTGCACTTGCTGATTGTGGAACTTATTATTTTTTTTAATTTCAAACCAACAACTGGCATACACATTTACAATAAAACTTATTAAACTGTGGAGTTTTGTTTTGAGCTCTTGTGGGTATGTTCCATGACTCCATAAACACATAAGCCTGATGGCCAAAGTTAACCACCTTGCCTGGTTTAAAGGACCAATCTTCCAGGAGGCATATTTAGGGTCAACCTTACCTCTAGAAATATCCACTGTGTATTCATACAGGAGTCTTCGATAATGTATTACATTAATTTTCAAAATTGAATGCAGAGGACTGCTAATTGTGGAAAAATGATGACAACTGAATGCTATAGGGCCTTTTGTGAAACCATCTATGTTTTTGAAAAGAGGTCTGAAAGTTAGTTCATTATGGTGCAAATAGCAACCAATTGCATGAAGATTTTTTTTAAATTTTTTTTCTAAAATTGCAACCATTCCACCTTCACAGCCTGTTGTCAACAAGGATAGCCTTGATAGTGCTCTCACTGTTGTATTCATGCAAAACATCCACTACTTGATCTGCATGAACAACACCTGCTGCACGACTATTAGGGAGAATTCTATGTATCAAATATTCACTTTCATATGGTACCGACTTTGTAAAAGTTAAATGGCATTCTGGTTCCTTAGTTTTTTCATAGTTTTCTGTCCATTATCTTCCACAATTTCCTCATACAGCAATGTGTCCTTATTCGTTCTCCCATCAACCGCAATACATATAATGTTTTCCACATTTTCAACATGTTTTTGTTGGGCAGATGTTTACACTTTAGACTTTGCATTTATCTATAATATCTTTCATATTAATATTTGGTATAAGAAGGCCCATAGACTTAAAATCCAAAAGCAAGGCATTGACAAGACTAGCTCTAAGTTTAGAAGATATGTTCCCCTTGACTAACTTGAAAGCCTATCTTGGAAATTATAAGGGCTTTTGGATGACTTCTTGGCTGCAAATATTCTTCTGGTTTTTCACTTGGGGAAGATGAGTAGGAGGGGGAAGAAACAATTGCCTGAACATTTGATGTTGAAGCTCTTGGTGATGAAAATTTTTTCTTAACCTCTCTTTCCATTTTACTTTTTTATAGCACTTCTATCAACAGGTCCAAGCTGGAAAGTGCCCTTAGGCCCTATTTTGCCCCTCTGATCCTTTTAGGTATTCACGATCCTGAAATACCTGAAAAAATATATGTACTATTAGAAATGAAATTCCACATATATTTTAAAAATAAATTTGATAAAATTTGAAATAAATACATTAAATTAAAAGTAATGTTTATAATAGTTACTTCCCAGATTAGCTCGTAAACAGGCTTTTTAATAAATAAATATTAACTTTAAAAATATAAACAAATCAGAATAATTATAAAAGCTGAATTTTTCATTAAAATAAAACTTAACTATTAAAAATATGTGTGTGTGTGTGTGTGTGTGTGTGTGTGTGTGTGTGTGTGCGTGTGTGTGTGTTAAAATTGACATACAAGTTGCAGGGCTTGAATTTTTATGTGATTTTTTAATGCGACCTTTAATTTATTTTCTTTCAGTACATAAATTATACAGAATTGTACACTTATTTTATTTATCAAATGCTTTCGGACAGACTTTTAGCCATTATCAAGAATTAATTTTCTTTTACTTTTATTTGAATAACTTGCATAAAAGTGAGACTGCTCCCGAATGTATCCCGAAGATACATCAGACGAAAATGAAATGCATGGCGCGTATTGACAATCTGCAACGCACAGGATACTCTCCTGGTGAGACGGAGGAAGAGCAGGGCCAGGATGCACACCACAGTACCCAGTCCTTCTAAGTAGGGGTCAATATGTCCAGCAACATAACATCAAGTAATTTTCGGAAAGCAGCAACAGGTACAAACTCTTGGCAAGCTTTTGATTTGGACGTCAGCGAGATCCTGACATTGATTTTGAAAGGGTCCGTTGATAAATGACTAGAAAGTATGTGCAAAATAATCGTGAGCTTTAGAGCAGAACGATTTGGAAACAGCGAAGGAAAAAAGTGGCGAATAGCACCACGAATCGAAGAGAAAATTGAATTAAAAAACACAGAGCAGAATTAAAATCACTAAAAAAAAACAATATAAGAATGCAAAGCCCGAAGAAAAAGAAGCCTTAAGAGAACAAAGAGACTCGATCCGATCGGATTTAAAAGCATTAAGAAGAGCCGAATGGCACCGCCGGAGGAGGAGAGAAAGAGCTCGGAAAAGAGCAGCCTTCATATCCAATCCTTTCGGATTTACCAAACAATTACTGGGTGAAACCCGCAGTGGAACGCTACAAAGTAGCACTGAGGAAATAAATGCTTTTCTCAAAGACTCCTTAAGCGACCCCTACCAGCAGCAACAACTTGGCGAAAACCATCTGCTTCTTACACAAGATCCTCCTTCAATTGATCTCGACATAGGACAACCTAGCTTTGTTGAATTGCAATTAGTGCTTAACAAAGCTCGGTCAAGCTCTGCTCCAGGCCGGAATGGAGTACCGTACTTAGTGTACAAAAGATGCCCAAAATTACAGCGTATCCTATGGAAGTTACTGAAGGTCATTTGGAAGAGAGGGAAGATAGCAGACCAGTGGAAGTATTCCGAGGGGATATGGATCCCCAAAGAGGAAAACGCCAAGAAAATCAACTAATTCAGATGCAATTCGCTTCTGAATGTTGAAGGAAAAAAATTCTTCAGCTTATTAAACAGTAGGCTGTCAAAATATCTAATAATAAATAACTACATTGACACCTCTGTTCAAAAAGGAGGAGTCCCAGGCATGCCAGGATGCATAGAACATACAGGTGTCATTACCCAACTACAAAAAGATGCCAAGGAAAATAAGGGAGATATTGCAGTCCTCTGGTTAGACCTTAAGAATGTTTATGGGTCAATTCCCCATCGTCTGGTAGAAGAAGCTCTAATCCGGTACCATATACCCGCTGCTTTCACCAAGCTCATTTTAAACTACTATAAGGATTTTAGATTTAGGGCAAACACCTGAACTTCAGCGTGGCACAATCTTGAAAGAGGGATAATAACAGGCTGCACCATTTCAGCGACTGTCTTTGCATTATCAATGAATATGCTGATAAAGGCGGCTGAAGTGGAATGTCAAGAACCAGTCTCCAGATCCGGTGTAAGGCAACCACCGATTCGCGCGTATATGGATGACATGACCATAACCAGCACGTCCGCTATTGAGGCAAGGCGGTTGCTGAAGGACATCGAAGAACTCATCAGCAGTGCAAGAATGACTTTTAACGCTTGCAAATCACGTTCCCTAGTAATGAAGAAAGGTAAGCTTTGGAAAATCGAAAGATTTAAGCTCTTTGGAGATGACATACATACAATACATCAAAAGCCAGTAAAGAGCTTGGGGAAGCAGTTCGATGAAGCTCTGAAAGATTCAAGATCCGTAATATTAACAAAGGAGGATCTAGAAGGGTGGCTAATCAGGGTTGATAAGTCTGGCTTACCTGGCAGATATAAAGCTTGGATTTATCAACACGTCATTCTTTCAAAAAATACTCTGGCCTGTAACTATCTAAGATTTCACTTCCTCCACGGTAGAACTAATGGAAAGAAGCATAACATCACGACTACGTAGGTGGTTAGGTTTGCCAATATCTCTATGCATCGCAGCGTTATACGGGAAAACAAACGCACTGACACTCCCGTTTAAAAGCCTACACGAAGTAGCTAAAGTGAGAGCTACAATCCAGTACGAGTGCTCGAAAGATCCCAAAGTAGCCGGTGCGGGAATATCAGTGTATACAGGTAGAAAATGGAACGCCTCGAAAGAACTGAATACAGTAAAAGAAAGAATCCGAGAAAAGGCAATACTAGGGACCATAGCTACTGGACGCGCGGGTTTTTTCCCTCAGAAAAATATGACACACTGCAAGGAAAAAGCCATCTTTTGCAGGAAGAAATCAGAAACGGCGAAGAAGAGAAACGAATAGCAATCCAAGTTGGGATGAGACAGCAAAGGGCATGGACCAAATGGAGCTCTATGTTGAAACGCCAAATCAAATGGTCCAAAGTATGTCACGGTGACACCAGATTAAAATTTCTGATTCGGGCAGTATACGACACCCTGACAAGCCCCACAAACTTACAATTATGGTATAAAACCCAGTCGCAAAACTGTCATCTTTGTGGGCACAGAGGTACCTTAAAACATATCCTGAGTAGCTGCAAATCTGCACTAGCTGATGGACGTTACAGGTGGCACCATGCCGAAATTCTAAAAGAGATCGTGAAAATAGTTCAAAATGCTATCAAAGAGAATGTTTACAACCCAGACACAAGGCAGATAAAATTTATTAAAGTGGGCGCGAAAATCCCACGAAATAAAAAGGTAAATCCAAACCTGCTATCTCCTGCAACAGACTGGGAACTAAGGGTCGATATAGGCTCAAGTTTGAAATTCCCAGAGCAAATTGCCATCACAAAACTTCGCCCAGATATAGTTTTCTTCTCACATAAATTGAAGAAGATAGTCTTGTGGGAACTGACGGTACCCTGGGAAGAAAACGCAGAGGAAGCTCATGAAAGGAAGAAGTTAAAATATTACGAACTGCTAGAGAGTTGCAGGATTAAAGGCTGAAGGGCTAGCTGCACTCGTATAGAAGTGGGGACTAGAGGATTTGCAGCAAGGTCCTTATGCAAAGTCTTAACAGATATTGGGATAGTGGGAGTAAAAAAAAGAAAAGCACTCAAGTCCATAACCGAAACCGTAGAAAGAACAGCTAATTGTTTATGGATCAAAAGAGAGAGTGCCTGGATTCCAAATTGTTAGCTAAAATTCCCCGAAATTCTGCGTCTAAATTAATGTTTCGGACGAGCTCATGTGCGGTTGGCCTCTAAATGGAAAGTGGCTCTGACCATCGCCAATCGGAAGCATTTGCAGGGTTTCGTACCGGGCCTAAACGTAATTTTCCAGTGTCTGAAAGCGCTTATCGAGGGTGGGCCGGAGGCTGATCATCTCTGGTTGGGTCGGCGCGGTGAAGGGGGTATGATGTTGAAAGACCCGAATCCCCCTAATGATCCTCGCGATGACATCACTGACGACACCCTCTAGCGCCCATATTACGGTGCGTATGTTTGAAATTATATATATATATATATATATATATCAGACAAAGATTTTCCACTTTCTGGTCAAATGATCTGATAAGGTACCTTAATTTATTTGACCCCTATCCTCAAATATATCAACGCACTTTCCTCACAGTTGCATTGTTCATTCTGATTTGATGAACCCGAGACCAAATATGTTGGTGAAACGAGTGGAACTTTTCCACTTCATCTCCACGCATACAAAAACATGCACAAGTACACTCACACACAGTGATTGTAAAAAATTCATCCCGATTTTAAAATACTTATAATTTATTTATAAACTATATTTTTGACAAGAAAAGTATATAAATTGAAAAAGATTTGCATCAGGTTTTAATTCAAAATTGATATGGGCAGCACACCGTCACCAGCTTCTCGAGCCGCCTTCAAATTATTTTATCATAAAGTCTTGTAGTATTGAAAACAAACATTTTGTAATCACCCTTGAATTTCCTCTTTGCTTTTCTATAACAGTCTTGCTCCTTTAACCAACCCCAAATTGACATGTCGCATGGTGTTATGTTTAGACTCATGGCTTGCAACTTACACATAAAATAGAGAGCTAATTTTCAATCTCTTAGTATATATGTCTGTGTCCGTCTATATGAGTCTGTGTGTACACACACACACACACGCACACACACACAGACACACAAACTGACACACACACACACTGACACCACACACACAGATATATATATATATATCACCCAAGGATATGTGGTTCAAAGCATTTGTTGAAAGAATATCCAAAACGATATATAAATATCTTTTAAACAATATATTCCATTCAGGTTTTTATACAACCCAGTTTTTTACTTGACAATTTTGTATCGATCTTAAACAGTTTTCCCACCAAAATCTATAATTACTCTTGCTTTACTTCCACTTGTTACAACCTTGTGCAAATTGACAGTCTTAGAATATTAAAAAAAAGAAAAAAAAACATAAACACAAAAATAATGCATGGTCTATATTTTTCATATTTAGTATTTCGTAGCTAACCAGAAATCCAATTGAACAGTCCGTTCAACATCCGTGCGCTGATGCTTTGACTTCCTTCTCATTGTGTTGTCAACTTCCGGCTGCCGGTAAAATTTGTTTTCTTCAGGTCACCGGAAACAATGACGCCGGTATTTGCTCACTTATGCAAAGAGACAAAGAGAGAGAGAAAGAGAGAGAGAGAGAGAGAGAAACAGACAGGCAGACAGACAGACAAACAGACAGACAGAGAGGAACGAATTAATACAATGGTAATTTATGAAATTCAAAATAATTAAAGAATCCGACTTGTTCGAATATCGTTTTAATTTATTAGTCCATATATTAATCTACAACTAAAGCGACTAAAATATGAGGTTGATATATTGTATTGTAGATGGATCACTATTCGATTTATTCATATTTTTCTTTTAGAGTTCAATAGAGATATCTGATTTGAAATAGTATAATTCTATATAACAGCTTCTATAATAATAATAATAATAATAATAATAATAATAATAATAATAATAAACCTCTGCATGGCTAATATCCAGAACGTGCTAATAAACCCAATGTTGATAATGTTGATACTCATTGATGATTACGTGCATCTGGATTAGGGTCTGAAACTGAAGGTTTTATTCTTGCTGCGCAAGACCAAGGTCTTTTCACTAGAAAGTTTCAGGCAAATATTATACATAATAATCAGTCAGTTAAGTGCCATACGTGAAACACGCTTGGGCGATCATGTCTCGAAAGAGTCATGACTGACTGGGCAGAAGATTATCCCGCAGTAGGTTGCCATTGCTTTCTGCGGTAGACTAGTTGCCGACCAAGGCTATAGAATCCAATCTGTCCTGTTATTTAACCCATAACTGGAAGGAATAGACGGATTAATACCTTTCCCAAGGGTATTTGGGCGTAAGTGAATGCAATGAATTCAGCTGGAATTCGAACTCGGCTCCCTGATTTCTCGTTCCATGCCGATATCCAATGCACCAGAACGCACATACATAATAATATGAATCCAAAATGCAGGTTCTGTGATAAATACCAAGAAACAATAGACCATCTAATCTCGGGATCATCTGTACGAGCCTCATATGAATATAAAAATCGTCACGATTGAGTGGGGCAATATTTACACTGGACAATGTGCAAACACTATGGAAAATATGTAAACAACTACTGGTATGAACATCACCTAGCACCGGTTACAGAAATACAAAATGTTACTATTCTATGGGATTACACCATCTATACAGACAGACAAATTGAAACAAATAAGTTAGACATTAGTGTTAAAAACCAAAAAAGAAAAAACTTGCTTATTAATATATACGGCTTGTCCAGCGGATTTTAATATAGCAACCAAGGAATTCGAAAAACTGTCAAAATATAAAGACCTGGAATTTGAAATAGAAAAAAATGTGGAAATCGAAAGCAAGTATCGTATCAATGATAGTGCGTGCACTTGGAATGATAAAAAATGGAACCAAAAACACATTGAAAGAATTAATGGAAACCACAGTTTAAGAGATATACAAAAATTGTTTTGTTAAGTACAGCCCACACACTAAGGAGAACTTCGTCTATGTAACGCTATGGATGTTAGGGAGATATAGAAAAAACATTAAATAGAGCCATAACAACAAACCACAACATGCCTAACGTCATCCTGTAGACTTGGTAGTTAGTACGACCATAGCAGAAATCAATTTATAAATACATATGAAATAATAATAATAATAATAATAATAATAATAATAATAATAATAATAATAAAGAACGCGGTTGGGATTACAACGAGAATGACGTGCTTTTCTGAGGCTCCTGAAAACGTAACGTTTTTTTTGTTTTTTTTTATGTAAACATTAATTTCTCATTTCACTATATTAAACTATATTAAACATAAACATTAATTTTTCCCTTCGTATATAATTTTAGTTGTATGTTTCTTCTTTTAATGATCCTTAAATAGATTTATTAACTAGTTTCCTAAAGCAAGACAACGATAAAAAATATGACGAAAAGCGCTCTGTTCGATCGACGATATTCTTTCTTAGAAAAAATATGTAATAATTTTTCTTAGAAAAAATTCTTTCTTAGAAAGAATATGTAATAATTTATTTATATTTGTTCGTTCATTTTATATATTTGTTTATTTTTCGATAATCTTATTCTCGTTGGATTTAATGAAAGAATAACACAGAATACAGTAGGCCAACAAATTATTTTTAAATTTTACGGTAGTAAACTCAAAGGTATGTCCACTTTTTCTTTCCTATTTAAAAAAAATTTTTTGAGATTTTTTTTTTTTTTTTTTTTTTTTTTTTTAACGTAAACATTAATTTTGAATTTCACTATTTTAAACATAAACATTAATTTTTTCTTCGTATATAATTCAAATTGTATGTTTCTTCTTTTAATGATCCTTTAAATAGATTTATTAACTAGTCTTCTAAAGCAAGACAACGAAAAAAAAAAATATGACGAAAAACACTAAAAAAATGTTCGATCTAGGATATTCTTTCTTAGAGAGAATATGTAATAGTAATAATTTATTATATTTAATTTGTTCGTTCATTTTATATATTTATTTATTTTTCGATAATTTTATTCTCGCTGGATTTAATGAAAGAATAACACAGAATACAGTGGGCGAACAAATTATTATTTTTAAATGTTACGGTAGTAAACTCAAACTCAAAGGTATGTCCACTTTTTTTTTTTTTTTTTTTTTTTTCATATTAAATTAAATTTTGAATTTTTTTTTTTTTTTTTTTTTTTTTTTTTTTTGCAAGGACAAAGGTTAATAGTAGCAATAAATGTTTTTTTTTTTTTTTTTTTTTTTGCAAGGACAAAGGTTAATAGTAGCAATAAATGTTTTTTTTTTTTTTTTTTAACAATACTCTCTAAGTGCAGTGATGTTTTTTTTTTCTCCGATGAACGGCCGTTACATCCAAGTTTGTTTGTTTGTTTTTTCAACCAGCGTCTCTCTCTTTGAATTTTTCTTTTTCTCAATATGAAATTCTGTTTTAATATAAACAGGATTTTTTCTTTAGATATTAGGGAATAATTTTTTTTTTTTTTTTTTTTTTTAACGAAATTCTGCTTTATTTTAATTTATCTGTTTGTTCTTTAAATTAACCTAAATAAAATCATCCGTATTATATTTCCTTTAGCTGTCGATATTTCGTGTAAATTATTTTTTTTTTTTAACTATTATAATTTTCTTAAAAACAAAACAAAACAAGAAAATAAATTAAATCCGATGAAAAACAATTTATATGGTATTATTTTATAGAAAGTCTACGTATTTTTTTGATAAATTTATTTTTATTTATTTATTGTTTTAATTTACTTATTTAATTTATCTTATTATGATAATCCAATATTGACCAACGACTTTGTTGAAAAAATGAAAGATAAGGTGGACGAACAAATTATTACATTTTTTTTTTTTTTTTTTTCAACAAACGTCTCTCTATTTGAATTTTTCCTTTTCTCAATATGAAATTTTGTTTTAATATAAACAGGATTTTTTTTTTCTTAAGATATTATAATTTTTTTTTTTTTTTTTTTTTTTTTTTTTAAACAAACTACTCTAGTAATATTGATGTTTTGTTTCGTTGAGCCGTCTTTCTCCTTGAATTCCAATCGCGTCTATGTCAGATGTTGCTTGGCAGCCCATTTAGGAGAAGGAAAACTCCGAACAACAACCCGCAACTCAAGGTGTTAATCGTGCCGAGGAGTGAATGGCTACTGCGTTATGAGGTCACAAACGATTCCCTACAGGCTTCGGGACCCTGTTTGTAAAAGACCGTTACCCAACGTGCCGGGCAACTTTGGGTGGACTTTTGGACCCGTGCGTCACTCGTGGGAAAAACATGAAAAACACAAATAGAAATAAAAAGTCCAGTATGGCTCTTCCAGTGGATAAACAGGGAGCCCGTCCTTCAGGAGGGAACCTACCTGAGGTCGAAAAATCTGCCATAGGAACAAACTCCTACACAAAGAATGTATCTTCAGGTCCCCACAACCAGGATAATCCTAATGATGGTCCTGAAAATTCACCAGCTAGATCTACAACCGTATATTTAAAGAAAGAAAAAATAAAATGGTCTCGTGAGGAGTACAAAGTCGTTATGACTGCATTTCATGAAGCGTTACTCAAACCTCAAAAAAACATGACTCGCCAAACATATGACATTTGGCGTGAAAAAGTTGGTCAAACAAATAGAAAGTATATTGACGAAAATAAATTGGCCAATGTACGTAGGTACATTATTCGTAATAACCGACTGACAGAGTCTGAAATCAATGTAATTAAAAGAATTGTAACAAGAAGAGTCGAATCAACAAAATATGAAAAGGAACCGGAACCAGAAATAAAAAGTAATAACATCAAACAAATCACAGGTCATAATGTAGAAACCGTGAAACACGCAAATCACTGCGAAGATAATGATGTAAGTCTAAAAGTGCTGGAAAGGTGCGATCTGAGTCTGAGTCAGTTAAAAGACAAAAATAAAATGAGTTCAGAACACATCGAAGATAATTATTTGACGGAAAATAAGAACAATATAAAGGAAGCCAAGATAGAAATAAAAAACCAGCTAAGTCAAATACAAAGTATTACAATGGAGGAACGTGAACAGCTCCCAAAATTCCAACCAACAAAACAAAACCTCCGAACTATTAAATTGTACAATGCAGCACTGAAATCAATACTGGATGAAGACCCGAATACAAATCTTAACGAAGTAATATATGCATCAGCAACAGCAGCAACAAAAAAATTAAACATCAAAATAAAAACAAGGCAGTCACGCAGACGTGAAGATCCACCTTGGAAAAGAAAAATCGAAAAAGAAATCGAACAACTAAGAAGTGAACTGTCAGTACTGGATGAACTGAGTAGAGGAATAAATGTAAGAACTAGGAAAAGAAGAAGAGCCGAAAAAAATATAACATCAGGAATGAAAATGACGTCTTATCAAATAAAGAAAAAATAAAGCAAAAAATCCAACTGAAGGCTCAAAGAATAAGACGCTATGAAAAAAGAGCAAAATTTTACAGACAAAACAAGATCTTTCAGACTGATACAAAGAGATTTTACAGGGAAATAGGTAAAAAAAGAATTGAAGTGACAGTACCCCCCAGAATGGAAGAAGTCACACAGTTCTGGGAAAAGATATGGGCTTGCCCTAAAGAACCTAGCAAGGAAGTACATTGGATTACGCAGGAGATAGAACGAATGAAGAATAAACCCGAACAGACATGGTCTGGAATTACAGAAGATGATGTTAAATTTGCACTAAAAAAAGCACACAATTGGAAAACTCCAGGTATAGATAAAATTCCTAACTTTTGGCTATATTATTTAAATGCAGCACATAAAAAAATAGCCAAAGAACTCCAAGAAATGGTTGACGATCCCACTAAAATTCCTGCATGGATGACAAAAGTAATTACATTTCTTCTACCCAAGAATGGTGACACAAACAACCCGAAAAACTACAGACCAATTACATGTCTTCCGACAACATATAAACTACTGACATCTATTTTAACAAAACAAACATATTTATTCTTAGAAAGAAATGACATGATACCGCTTGAACAAAAAGGGTGCAAACGTGGCTGTTATGGCTGTAAAGACCAATTGCTAATTAACAAAATGATCCTGGAAAACTGCTACAAGACAAAGAAAAATCTTAGTACTGCCTGGATAGACTACCGAAAGGCATTCGATAGTGTGCCACATGAATGGATTTTAAAGACTTTAAATATATACAAGATATCGCCCGTCATCATCAATTTCATCAAACAGTGCATGTCTATATGGAAAACAACCCTTTACCTCAATCATATAAATGGAACCTATAAGTCTGATGAAATAAACATCAAAAGAGGTATATTTCAAGGAGATTCTTTATCTCCCTTACTATTCTGCATATCATTAATAGCACTAAGCAGTCAACTTAATAAGACAGAATGTGGTTATAAAATAGGCCAAAAGAAAATAAGCCATCCATTTTACATGGATGACTTAAAGTTATATGCTAAGAATGATAATGAGCTGGAAGGTCTTCTGCAAACTGTAAAATGCTTCAGCGAAGACATTGGAATGAAATTTAATTTGAATAAATGTGCTAAAGCTACAGTTTTACGTGGATCAATACAAGAAACATCCTCAATTAGCCTAGACCCTGCTGTAACAATAAAAGAATTGAAACCAGAAGAAGCTTATAAATACCTAGGTGTAAATGAGAGCGAAAACATTCACCATAAAAAAATGAAAGAAATAGTGCGTAAAGAGTACTATAGAAGGCTACGAATGATATTAAAAACTGAATTAAATTCACAGAATAGAGTTATGGCCATTAATAGCCTTGCAATCCCAGTTGTCCAATATAGCTTCAACATCTTAAACTGGACTCTAAACGACATCAGGCGAATGGATGCTAAAACAAGAAAGCTTCTTTCTAAGCATAGGATGCATCACCCAAAGGCTGATGTAGACCGTCTATACATACCCGGTAAAGAAGGTGGAAGGGGTCTTATTCAGCTGGAATTGTCATACAAGACAACAACTATTGGCTTACTAACATACATAGAAACAACAAAGGATTGGATGATACAATTAGTAAGGCAACATGAAGAAAGAAAGAAAAAATATTCAATAATAAAAGAAGGCAGTAAATACAAACAAGAATTACAGTTAGTAGATTCTGTAGAAAAGCAAAACAGTAGCCAAGAACCAACTATTGCGGCAAAAAATATGAAAATGAAAGCCAAAGATAAAGCTCTTGAAAAGATGAAACAGCGCTGGCAAGACAAACCTCTGCATGGCCAATATCCAGTACGTGCCAATAAATCCAATGTTGACAAAGTTAATACTCATCGATGGTTACGTGCATCTGGATTAAAGTCTGAAACTGAAGGATTTATTCTTGCAGCACAAGACCAAAGTCTTTTCACGAGAAACTTTCAGGCAAATATTATGCATAATAATATGGATCCAAAATGCAGGTTTTGTGATAAACACCAAGAAACAATAGACCACCTAATCTCAGGCTGTTCTGTGCTTGCTCCAAACGAATATAAAAATCGCCACGATAGAGTTGGGCAATATTTACATTGGGCAATGTGCCAACATTATGGAAAAGCTGTAAAGAAACACTGGTATGAACATCATCCAGCACCGGTTACAGAAATAGAAGACGTAACCATTCTATGGAATTACACCATCTACACAGACAGAAAAATTGAAGCAAACAGGCCAGACATTATTGTTAAAAACCAGAAGGAGAAAACTTGTCTATTAATTGATATGGCTTGTCCAGCGGATTGTAACATAGCAACCAAGGAATTTGAAAAACTGTCAAAATATAAAGACCTGGAAATTGAAATAGAAAAAATGTGGAAATTGAAAACAAGAGTTGTGCCAGTGATAGTAGGTGCACTTGGAATGATAAAAAATGGAACAAAACAACACATTGAAAGAATCCCTGGAAACCCCAGCTTAAGAGATATACAAAAAATTGTCTTATTAAGTACAGCCTACACACTAAGGAAAACGTTATCTATGTAATGCTGGGGATGATAGGGAAGATAGAAAAACATGAAATGGAGTCATAACAACACGCCACTACCTGCCTTAGGTCTCCCCGCAGACTTGGTTGGTAGTGAGACCAATGCAGAAATCGAAATATGATGAAAAATGACATAATAATAATAATAATAATAATGTGTCCCATGTGGGTATCCATAATTTCAGTTTTAGTTGGATCCTCAGTTTGATTGGTAAAGCCTGCAATATACTCTTCAAAGGGATCTTTAGTATTCCATGAACACATATTACGAAGAGCATTAACAATGTCAAACGGTGAAAAAGTCTTGATCATATTTCTTAAGTCTCTGGGTGGAACCCGGACGAAAATGTGTACACAACTGGAATCAATAATAATAACAATAATAATAATTCCTATTGCATGGCAGTCCGTGCAGATTGTAAGTTTTGTAGATAAAACAGAACTTTTCACGAAAAGTCAGCGAAAACTTATTCAAGGTTTTAATATTATATATATATATATATATATATATATATATATATAGATAGATAGATAGAGAGAGAGAGAGAAAGCAAGAAGAAAATAATTTATATAAAATGTATTTTAACTCGTACTTTCGATGTTCTTATTGCATATTGTGAGTTAAATATATTTTTAAAATAGATCCACACATTATCGAATTAAACAGGTATTTAGACAAAGTACACAAAGAATACAATTTCCACAGACAGCATTCTACAAACTGTCTTAAACCCTCATTGTGACAAACAACTAGTCCTAAACTAGCAGACCTATTCGGTAATATAATACATGAGAAAATCAAATAACATCCCTGAAAAAGAAAGTCCAAGTTCATTATTTATTTTTTATTTCTTGTCTCGTCGAGACAAAAGTCATGATTTTCCGAAAATTAAGGTTTTAAAATTCTTTCTCATCATTTGGTCAAAAGGTCTAATAATATATGGTATTAATGGTATTAGTCTTATATATATATATATATATATATATATATATATATACTGGCGAGCTGTGATACAGCGAAACAGGGTTGTATGTGGATGACTAGTGTATATATATATATATATTATTTCAAATCCAAAAAGATGAGCAAATAGTTAAATCCAAAAAACCCAATCATATTATTATTAATTTCATTAATATTAAAATTGACCAAGCTGAAAAGCTCCATGTAAATAGTATGTTCTATTTACAGAGTCACATATATATATATAAAAAATTCGTAATTTAATTCCGTTAGATGGCCATTTCAACGAGGAAATTCTCGCTTCTTCAGCAACGGCAAAAAGAAAAATCTTTATTAATTCAAATTTTAAAATTAATACGTGAATTTCGATAATTTTTTAGAAACTAATATTTAAGTAAGTTATATGTGAGTATGTATGTATATATGTATGTATACATGTATGTACATTTAAAAATAGCAATTGAGATCCCCCATAAATGTTAAAATTTATCCTTAATTTTGTATATCCAAGATTTCCTATAACATTTGTTCCAGTTATTATTTATTTTATTTAAAGAAAAATCATTTTGGTAAGTTTTCAATAGTTAATCATTTTTCTTACACTTCCTTTTAACATTGAAGTCGCAGTCAGTCATTTTGTTTTGTTTCTAAGGGAATTTTTTATAACTTACCACCCAGTTAACCTTTCCCGGTCCACTCCTTTGCCTTTTTTCTATTTCGTTCCCCCTACCACTTCTATCCCTATGACATAGCCAAATTTTAACTTTTGAAATCTTGGCTCATACAGATGCGATGTAATCTTTTTCTAATATGGAGCCAGAAATCACTACCTACTTTCCCCTTTTCTTACTTACATTTAAAAATTGTTAATCAAACCCCATTTTAACTTCCTATCTATGGATATGTTTTTAGTCTTCTACCGATATAAAATCTTATGGCACATTTGAATTTATAAACTTTTTTTTCCTGTTGCTGAGGAAGCAAGGATTTCCTCGTTGAAATGGCAATGCAACGGAATTAAATGTCGAAATTATATATATATATATATATATATATATATATATATATATATATATAATGATTGATTGAGTGATTGATTAATACTTGGTTTTTGGTCATAATAGGCTTGGACCAGTGAGTGCACATTTGTATTAAAAACTTTTCAATATAATTATATTGTAGAACTTTTGAATATTTTCCATTTTTAAACGCAATCTAGATTTCTACCTGATTTTACCGTTTGCCGTCTTTCTTTTTAAGAACACTCTTGTAACGGTGTTTTATTTAAACGCTGATGTGGCAGGGAATTTTTGAACGCGCAATTTTAAAATTAAAACGAATTATGGCGTTTCTATCCATGGTTGTATGAACCTAAGAGGTATTTCTTAGTATGGATACACTTAGTCATAATTTCCGTTCTTTCATTCAACAGTTCGTTTTTGTTTGGGAATGACATAACCTCTATCTTTTCTTCTTGGCACTGACAACATACTTTGTCACCGTTGTAACGCTTGGCTGTTTTTACAATACTCCACGTTATGTCTGGCTCTTTTCCATATTTTGATTTTTAATTTTCACGTTTTAATTTTCAAATAGTCAATTTTGTACAGTGATGTAATTTTTCTATTTTTAATGTAGACCTTGATTAAACCATCTGTTCTTAAAAGTGTCTTTTGTTGAGCCCAAATATATTTTTTGGGCCATTTGGGTCATTTACCTTTGCCTTGTATATGATTTCCTTTGTGTTGTAGAGTCCTTGAAGTGGACATTTATTTTCGTCCCTGCAGCTGCATTCTTTGTTAGTGGTTTTTGTTTCGTACGATGCTATTTAAGTTTCTGGCGTTTTTTTGTTTTTTTTTGTATGAAACTCTCTAAATTACTAGTACAACTATAGCTTAGTTTGTTTGTGTTTCTGTTTAAAATTTTGTTTAGTTATGATTCTTTTGGAAAGTTTTTATTAGTTTAAAAAATATTTCTCCTAATTTTGGCTTTACCTCTCAATTAAATGGTGGTTTAAACCAGATAATGTTTCGTTTTCGATTATCGTTTTAATTTGACTGTTTGGTTGAGAATTATATTGTAAAATATATTTGTAGCCAGATTTTCTAAGTGCATCCTCATAGATATTTTTGCTTTTCATTAAATATTGATTTGTTTGACGAATTATTAGGTAGTCTGTGTTCTATTCTTTTGTAAATGTGTTTAATTATCCTTTTTGGATGATTGGATTTTGTATTTATGTATGATAACTTCGTGTTTGTTTTCATGTATAGCGAGACATTTCCAGTCTATAAATTAAGTTCTACATCTACATATTGTACTACTTGATTATTTGTATTTACTAAATCTAGTTATTTGATTAATTTGAAACGCTTATTCCTTTTTTTATCATTTTTCTTTTGTTGTCTGGTGCTATCATTAATCCGTCAGCTCTATATAATCCGTGGTTGTCAATATAGATCATTTTGTTGATTTTGTTTAAAATGTATATACCCATCAATTCTGAAATTTCTGCGTCATCATACGATCCTTGTTGTACATCGAATGCTCCGTTGGTGGATTTCTTGATCCATGATGTACCTTTGTGAAAAAGTATAAATTTGCGCAATGTAATTTTATGTGAATATGTTCAGATGGTATTTTGATGTATATTTTAGTAAAATTAAATGCTTCCTTTAGAGGGGTAAAAATTTTTATGTCACATTAAAAAATATTTGTGACATGCCAAGAACAGCCACTCAAGCAAACCAGTGAAAGAACACAAATGATTGCATTTCCTGTTTCGAAAAAATTAAAATATATGTTCAGCAAATATGAATTCTGAAAAGAAAATAAGTTATACGAACACATGAAAAACAAAAATTTATTGATAATACCTTTTCTGTCATTTCCGATGAAACTAGTAAAAATAAGGAATTGTTGCCCAAGTACACAATATATATATATATATATATGGAGCCGAGCTTAGAATATCACTGGGGTCGATTTGTCAGGAAGATGACCACTTGATGTTATCTGTCTGGATATAAGGTGATCTCATCGTAAGGCACAATTGGGAAGTGTCTGAAATCATGCTACGCCTTTTGAGTGAAATTGGGTAAACAGCTTCCTTTGAAGTGTTGTCAATATTTTGGCTAGCTCGAAGTCACAAGACATCCTGACCGACGGTCTGAGCGTCCTGATGTTCACGTTAGATAACGTCTTCTCTCTCCAAAATTCAGCATAATTGCAGTATAAACCACAGGTGAGGTCTGTGGGTGTTGAACAAAGACAAGTTTGCCTGAGCAGGCGTCTAAAATGAGGATTAGCTAGACGCCATGGTTCTATTCTCGAATACGAGTGGCCAGCCATTATATTTATATATAGAGTTACTAGTAATATATTTCTTATATACATAATCACGAGTCACATATTTACTAGATCCTAACTGTGATATCACAGGCTATATAAACAGTTAAATATAAAACCTTTTTTTTACTTTCCCACCATTCTTATACGCACAGTTTGAGAAGAACATGGTTGGCAGACAGCATCGGAAAACATTTTATTGTCAAATATCCAGTTATTTATTGTGTCAAATATATATATATATATATATATATATATATATATATATATATTCTGTCTGTATGTCTGTTTGTCTATTTCCCTCTGTAAATCTTTTTCCTCTTTTTTTCTACCTCTTCTCTGCTTGTAATATATCGAGGAGGGAATATGTGAATTTCCCTAAATTAAAGATACGTCCATCGATTTAATAACAAAACTGCCATCTTCTTCCAACAAACGCAGCGTTTGTGTTTTGAAGAAAACTAATGGCCGATCGTTAAGCATTGAATTGGGTTGAATATCGGAGCCGATCGCCTGAGAGATGCAAATAATCGAATTGTATCTGAGGCCTTTTCATGTTCTTTTTTCTGTCGTATTTACGATTCTATAGGTTTCTTATTTGCTGTCGGGCGAAACATTCTGACAAACATTGGCTCAGCTGCGCCAATCTGAAGTGCACTTTTCCCATTGGCATAAAAGGTGACATTTGTCGACACCTCGTCCTGAACGATTTGGAAACCGAAATCGAACTTTTATTTTTCATGATGGTGTTACACTTGCACTTCGAAAATCTTTTGTCTTTCAACATTCGCTTACCATTTTGAATCCTCTTAGGCATTAACACGTCACTCTTTGGTGTATTGTCTTTGTTGAAGATATAATGGTCATCAATATTGATTCTTCTTCTTACTATTAATCTCCTTCCTATTCCTCTTTCCGTTTACTTTTTTTTCCTTTCATTTTTACACAAGTAGTATCCCATACTTTTCACTTAAGATCAAATGACAGCAAGTTATTTTTCCGTACTACAGCACACATTCACATATTCAACTATTACTGCATTAATATGCACATCAGTAGCATAAATATTATTTTGCTATATAAAATCAAGTGACAATAGAGCTCTTCAGTTTTTGAAATGATTCAAATTATATTGTTGTTGTAATCAACGAATATTTTTTCTGTTGATATTCATTATTAGAATTTTTGCAAAACATATCTGTATTCTAAACTTCTTTTAAATGTTCGACAATTCTTAACATTTATGCAGGTCTGAATCCGTTGAATTCATATCTAAATCTGCTTCTAGGAAGGTCAGTTCTCTGTGTAGGGCCAGGACGTTATTCTCGTTTCAATACATCTTGCACATATATAAATCTACCATCCACTTGTTCATTAAATACTGCTATCACATCTGATCGGGTAGCGCTGCTATTCATCTTGGGAATTTTGAAGAAAATCAACGGAGAATCTGCAATGTAATCGATCCGGGCCACGTAGATCAACTCCGGTCACTTTGTCATCAACGTAATGTGGTTTCCTTCTGTCTTTTTTACAACTACTTTCTCGGCTTTTGCTCCGATGGGCTTAGCTCCCTGGTGCCCCCTAGCATGTATTTGCTTGGGCTACAAGGCTAGTAACTAGGTCTTATCCTTTTACAATGAAACCAATTAAATGTAACCACAAGTTCTACACTATGACCTTTTTTTCTCGTACTTCCCGCTTGTGGAAATTTCTTCCGTATACATTTTTCCCTGACAACTACAATATCCATAAATTTAAATGCAGTGTACATTGCCATCTCTTATCTTCTAACTCACATCCTTTCCTTGACAACCCTAGTATCATGTTCTTCTCTCTTTCTACTCCACTTTCATGCAGTTCTCTTTATACCAGTGTTCTTATCCTTATCCATTCTCTGACACCCCTGTAACTCGTTCATATTTCTCATCACTCTTTTCTTATGTAATCCCATACGTACCAGTGGAAGTACTTTGCTTGGAGTCAAACGATTATAAAAAAAGGAAAGATTTTCAATCTTTTCGAATTCATTCTATGGTTTGTTTGACCAGTGGTGTCAAATGATTGAAATTCTTCTTCTATTTTTGTTATAGGTTGATTCGTTTTATTTTAATTAAAACTATTTACTTTTTTATTACTATGTATTTATCAAACGATTGTTCTTTGCCCACTTTTCAGTTAATAAATTATAACCAATGCAATCTATGATGAATAAAAGTTCCAATCGTAAATCTTTCCCAAATACTCTGAGATTTTATCATTTGAGCAAATGATTCATTATTGTAAAAAGTTGTTTTTTTCTTCTGTCGCTGCAAAAAGTAAACGTAAACGTATCCTATGATCCACACACAAATGCACTTTTTTTCATGATTCGAATTTTAATTGTAATTTTAATTGTTCATGCGAACGACATTCGGGATAGAAAATATGCTATATTCACTTTTCAATTAACGCTTATATATTTTGCTTAAAACTAACCTAAAATGCATGCCCTTCTATGTAGATAAAGTCCTTCATAGTACATGAGCTGATGATGTTAAAATAAGTTTTTGGCTTTATTTGATGCATAGGGTACCAAGAAACTCTTTATTGACTCAATTAGAATTTTTAGAATTTTTTGTCAAACACAGACTCCCACTAGAAATATTAATGTCTTCATGTTCCACAAACCCATTTTAAATCATTGTATTTTAAAAGTTTTCTGAAACTATACAAAACTACATTACAGACTGCATGTCAATAAAGAAACAATAAAAAGGAAAAATAAAATAAAATATCTATTTACCAATAGTAGCAAATTATCATTACTTTTAAATAAGAAATTTTCTCCAAATTATTACCAATTTGCTCTTCGGATTGTCTAAATTTCTTTCAGATTCTAATATTTTTCATTTATATGTACACACACATACACACACACACATACATATATATATATAGTAAATTGTAGACATTTTATATTACCTGGCAGCATTCAGCATTTGTCTATAAATCTGAGGTGAGGTAGTATTTACACTATTTACGCTATTTGGACTATTGTGCTCACCTTTGTTGCCATTTTGAACGGAACCCTTTATTATGATCACTGGGGTATATCATTCTTGTTCCTTGTGCAAAGCCTCTTTTGGTAGTCATGAGTTATCACTCTCTAACCCGATTCTCTAAGTTACTTGTTCACTACTGATGTAGCCAGGTATTGAACTCACAAGTTATTGGTTAAGTCACTGAAAGTAACCAACGTCTATATCTATTGAGCCTTGTGTCCTTAATGACAAGAACAAGCAGTTCTTATTCGACTTATACACTTAATGTTCAGTAACCATTTTTTGACCAAAGTTCATATTGTTTTTTTTAGTATTTTTAGCAGAGCTCATATTGCAATTTTGACACTAATTATTTTTTCTGGCACGTCGTATTACTAGTTATTCATCTCTATGCTTCGTCGGTTTAGAAGATTTTTGTAGCCTTGCATATACGCTGATTCCTTAAAATGACGTAGTTACCAGTGGCATTCTCTATCTATTATTTCAACTTAATCCCATAGGTGGCGGTAGTGCTCTTTTCCCTCCATATGTAGTCAGCTACGCCTAATGTTTTTATCTCCTCGCTCCGTTTTATAATCTTGCCATGTTCTTGTAGTCTTACCTTAATGGACGGCATTTTTCTTCTTTATATTTCTTTCCACAGCTACATGGAATGGCGTACACACAGTTCTTAGTCTTGTCCTCATCTGTTGGGTTCTGAAGGTTGTCCTGATGTTGTATAGGCCGAAGACCCTTTGTATTTTCTTCGATAACTTCTTTATATAGAGTAGACAGATCGAGGCTGTTTTCTCAAAGTTGTTATCCTCATGCACCCTCCCTTCTGTATTTGTTGGAGCTGTTGTCATGCTTCCTGGATAATTGTTACATTGTAGGGTACTACTTATACTGACTATTCACTGTTTATATGTCTCAGGGCCGCCGCTTATGACTTTTGCTCAATGTTGCAGGAAGCGGACGATTCTTTTCTTTAGATTGTATGCGTGGTGGGAGTTGAAGCTGATGTATTGTCCAATGAATGTTGGCTTGCAGTATACGGATGTCTTGAAGTCAATTTCTGTTCTAGTTATTACTGTAGTGATACCGACCGAGCAAAAGCGATGAACCGGATGTTTGCACTCTCACAAACAAAAAGCAAATGACCAAAACTAGTTGGTGCGCAGCAGGATCGACGCAGTTGTTCCGGTTGAAAACTAAAAATTAATTAAATATTAAATTTCCAGTTCGCGAGCCTACGCGAATTTTATTTATCGGCCAATGAGAAGCCCAGAATCAAATACGGATATGAATTCCCAAATGATCTGCTGCGATCCAAAAAGTCGAAATAAAAAGCCGATACAGAAAGCATCGCCAGGCAGACAGACTCGAGAGAGATGATTGTAATTAGTATCTCCCCTTGACCGACGTCAAGTGGCTTACTATGCTCGTCGCCCTTACCTCTCTTTTCCTTCTTCGCTGTCTCAAAACTACTTACTGACCAAAAAAAGGATACATCAAAGACATTCCTTACTTACAACGCTCCCACATTCCTAAGCAATAATTCTCTTTTCAGCATTTATTGCCATAAACATTTTAACGTCCGTTGGACCCATATTGAAAGGATTACTTGAATTGTAAAACTTTAAATGATATGTGTATATATAAAATGTTATTTATCAACTCAATTTGCTTTTTTTGATTTATAATCTTTTTATGACTTATAGTGTGTTATCTACAACAAGGCCAAATTCCGTTAATCTGCAACAACATACTATTACCCTTCAAAAGAACGCCTACGGATTATATTACCACATCTAGGAATGCCAGTTTGTCTTCACTGATTTTTCCATAGTTAACTGTATGGATGGTCTTATTGAGTTCGCATGGTCCAGTAGCGTCTAGAAATCCTCCCAGCAGCATTCACGAAATTAAACAGAGAGACATCTAGAAAAAATACAGATGATTGCAAAATTGTCTGTAAGCAGAGCTTGAAGTCAATGGCAATTGTACTGAATAAAAATACTCTTTAGTATTTCAAGATGTCTTTGAGCATTTTGTTTAATAAAAATGTTAAAATGAGATATCAGTGCTATTTTTCATTTTTTAGACAACAATTTCTCCGTCGCACTATATATATATATATATATATATATATATATATATATTTGATCATGCTTCATCTCATGCCAAGGAAAGGTTGTAGTTTATATTATTAAAGTTCGTTGAATTCATGCCGGTTAAAGTAGCATTTGACTGAAATAGGTGTGTGATTTAATATAAGAGGTAGTGATAGACTGTGGCTATTGTGAAGATAAGAAGTATAACAACTGACCGCTGTATTCAAGTATTTAAGATGTTAATAATCAGTGAAATATCAACGTGGAAGTCGGTCGCACAAAGAAGAATCACTTGGAAAAATAACTATGTATAACTTTCTCCTTACTTAAAAAACACTGATAACATGTTTGTGATTGGAATCTGAAGACGTAACATGACGTACTCTAAAAAAAATGTCTAAACTGGTGATATAAGAGAATGGACACATCTGAACGTTTGCCGCCAATAATAGCAGTAGAATAGCAACAGACTTACAACGTTACATTCGGGAAAAAGATGCTACCGAGTGAAAGATAGTCATCAACTACATAAACCTGTAAACGCTTTTTAAATCTCTCAAAGCTGGGAAGTTAGGTGATTTAGTACACATATGACAGGAGTTACTTTTTGCTGTAAGTAGACTTTTATAAAGATATAGCATATCAAAAGCAATCAATACTTCCAGAAAGAACAGAAAGCGCTGGTCAGTTTTTCAGCCTTCTTTAGCAGTATATCGTATGCATGTATATTTTAATACGTACCAGACTATGTTGTAAACTTTTACTGGTTCACTCCTGTGAACCTTTTAGCAAAATAAACATTTCTCAATGTTTCATTTTCAAATCGATCCGAATTTTGGAGTGTATAACGAAAAGTTGTCATTTATTTTGTTTTTGTTTTTGTTGCTTTGAATATAAGTAGTTTGGTGACCGCCTCATAATGGACAATGTTTGGAGTATTTCACTTTCCCGCCAATTGGCATCGTATCACGTTTCGAATCCTCCTGTCTGGACAGAAAAGTAAGAAGGAAATTTTCTCTTATATTTGATAGGTTCGCTGGCATTCGACCAAAATGTCTTTACTGTAGCCAATGCAGATATTCGATACAATTTGTGTCGTTTTATATACATTCGTGTGGTGGAACGCATGCCTATTTGAGTGTAAATGCGTCAGCGCTTGCTTCCTGAATCCATTTCTGCGATTTGTTGTATTTTGCCAAAAACAATCAGGTCAAGTCACGCCAATCTCGATCTCTCTTCAAATAAATCACATGTAAATGCTTTGCCTTGTACACTTAACGTTATCTTCTTTGCTGTATTGAATTAAAAAAAATGACTTGTTCATAGTCTCATTTTAAGAAATGGCTATACTTAGGCGCTGTTCACTAAGGGATATATATCTATTTCAGTTATTTCGGCGCTTTTTTTTTAATCGGTATCCCTGCTTACAAGGCAATAAGGCCACTAAAATACAAGGGGTTAAAAAGTTTCGAAGAAACATTAATAATGAACGAGAATTAAAAAGCGTAATCAGGAGGACAGTAGATAGGGTTTGACATTGCATTTAATTGTTTCATATTAAAGTTGGCTGGAAAATATGAAACTGGAAGAGAGTTCCACGTGCGAGAAGTGCGAGATAATTAAACTATTAGCATAAGACTTATGGTTACATCCATCCAGCTCAACTGTAAATTGATTAGATCTCGACGCCACTACAACATTATTTTCGCGTTAAAAACAAAAAATTATGTTTTACTCATCGGAACAATTACTATGAAATTACATATAAAAATACAGAGAGGTAAACTTACGTCAGTTAAAAAGTTATTGAAGCCGAGCTACCAGATCAGGACAGATATCATCGCTGATTGTTATTTGCACTTTATCAAGAGGCTGAAGTAAATAAAAGGATGTTCTTTTATGTGCCGTCTCCCTTCAGGACGTAGGCGATCCTAGTCTTCTATATCTCCCTAATCCTTGTCGCGAGTAATACTCCCCTTAATATTCTTCATTTTATCTCACTCGATCCTCGCTCCATCATGCATCTGATCAAGTCCATCAAGTATGTAATATGTTGCTTTCCCTTGTCTCTCTTACTGTCTATCCCCCTCGTGAGCATATTCTCCAAGCCCCACTTTCTCACTACATATCCCAAAATCTTCAGCTGTCTTTTCCTGATGCTAAGTATTATTTTTCTTCTCGTGCCCATCCTCTTCAAAAACTCGTTGTTGCTCACATGTTCGGTTCACGTTATCCTCAGCATGCTTCTATAGAACCACATTTCGGTTGTTTCAAGTCTTTCCTTCATCTTTGATGAGATTACCCAGCATTCGCTGCCATATTGAAGGACAGATATCACATAACAATCTAGTAATATCTTCTTTGCTTCTAGCGAAATTTTCCTGTCTCTTAATGCTATACGCAGCTTCTGGAAAGCATCCGTGTTCATTCTAATACATATTTATATCGCATTTTCTATTATCTGCATCGCACCATATGTGGCAGCAATATTTATTTGAATTATCACCTTTTATTAATTATTTCTACTCCAAGAAATATCACCAAAATGGTTCAAACATGAACATTTCGTTTACCTTTTCGAGAAGTACCTGACTTCACGTATCTATGCAAAATCAGATCAGAATAAAAATGAAAAAATGTCTGCCAAATATTTGCTGGATCCACTTAATCCATACCTTTGCGCATTGACAAAGATTCCAAATCTCTTAAGCTAATTAGTGGGAGATTACTTATTTTCTACACTACATTCCTTTTCCAACAGAAGAAACAAAGCAAGGCTATCCCTACTGTATCGCCTATTCATTGTAAATGTTCTAACGAGGCACATTTTTTGTTTTACTAATTCAAATTTTTAAAAACTAAAATACACCAGGTTATTGTCAAAAGAGTTAATTCAGCCTGATTCTTTTCGTATTACATTTGTAAGCATGAAGTTCCTTCTCAAGAAGAGCTTCTTTGCGGAACAAAGTCCTGCGTGTATGTGTAACACTATTTTTAGCCTGGCTAGACGGAATTATATTATATTAGTGGTATTATTAATTGTTGTAAATTAAGCCGGAAGAAATTGTGTTGGTCCGTATTATTAATTTTTATAAATCAAAAGAACCAACTAAAAAAGTTGTTGTTCCTAATATGAACAGGGATAAATTTATTTAAAAACCTAAGCAAACTGAAAATTAAATGCGAAGCTAAGACAATTGCGGGTGTGCTACCAGTAACAGTGTTAAAAGAAGGTTATTGCTGACAATTGAAAATAGCACGACTAGGAGAAATACAATCTATTTCTGAACAAAGACACTGCAGATAAAGGTAGAATTTTAAACAAATAATTTTGACTTGTCGGTAAGGAATGTCACCATTAAAGGAAATATTTGATAAGTGAAAACAAAAGGAGAGAAAGAGAATTAAAATTTCCAAGCCTGAGTTACACCACAGATAAAAGTAAAAATTTTTAAACAAATCAAAATTTTGAATTATCAGAAAAGATTGTCCCAAACAAAAGAAAATATTAAAGTTAAACTCCATGAGAATAAAATGTTAAATTCCATGAGAATAGAATGAAATTTAAAATTTAGTTGGAAAGGATTTGTGGACATAAAAAATGGATTTTTTTTTTCAGAGGCAAAAAGAAAAGGCAGAAAAGAAATGATGTCGCCAGAGTAGAAGCTGTTTCATAGGTTGAGCTAGTTTAATTAAGAAGTTGCTAAAAGAAAAGAACAGAGAGAAAGTTGGCCCCGCCCAAATGCGTGGGCGAAAGTGATTTCATTGGCCAGAGATTAGATTTGCATGTTCGTCATCCTCCTACTAGTGAATTTGGGGCAAGCATAAATACAGGGCTTCGACCCAGAGATGTGACGACGAAAGTAAGGCACCAAGACACTGGGCGCCCACTGTAGAGCCGGTTGCATCCCATAGAGCTCCTGTCTGAAAATGGACAAGGACAGAGATATTTGCAACGCTGTTAGGTGCCAACCGTAGAGAAGTCTGTCGAAATAAATGCCACGCCGTTGGGTACCAAACGTAGAGAAGCCTGTCACTGACCGAGCAAAAAGTATTGAAATCAGATAAGAAGTGATTTTAGGGTATATTTTAGAAAATTATAGATGAAAGTTACTTCGCTATAAGCACTGTTTTGTTAATATTTTTCTTTTTACGATAGAATTTTTATTGGCTTCTTTAATTGCCAATAATAAGTAGAAAGTAATGTGACATTGCGGTAAATCGTATTAAAATATGGGATATGCTAATAATGGCGGCTTTAAAAAAGCTTGTAAATCATGTTTTCTATGTTTTTAGAAAAAATTCCGAATTAGTAAATTCCCAAAATTAAACCGGCTAAGCAAATGTAGTGAAGTAGCTTCGTATCACTTTTCAATCACGTACTCAAAGAGTTAACTTATTTCTAAGGAAACTTTATCTGTTATAATATAATTTAAGAAAATGGTGGTTGAGTTTTTTTATAAATGGTTTTAAGTACTCTGTAATCTTAAAAAAATCTTGGAAAATATACTCGTTAATCTAATTTCAGAATGTTGGCTTAAAATGTACTGTAGTCATTGCCCTTATTTTCTATATTTTCAAAAATGCATAAAAAATTAAAAACAATATTTTTTAAAATCTTGGTACAAAATGATTTGTATTAAGCTATTTCATTATAGATTTGAAATAGAGTGCTCATTTAGTAGCAATATCAGCTTACCGGATGAATGTAATGCACAATCTTTAAAGATTTAATAGTTTAATAGACTTGAATTTAAATCTTATAAAGTTAAGTTACCGCTTTTTATAACAATAGTAAAAATTTACATATTCTGAGATTTTTCTTCTTCATTACAGTTGCTTCAAGTTTTTCTTTCATCTTCGATAATATTGTTCAGCATTCACTGCCATATTGTAGAACTGACATCCTATAGCAATTCAGTACCCATTTCTTTGTTTCTAGCAAAATTGTCCTATTTCTTAATACTTTACTCAACTTATGTAATGCTTCCTTTGCCATGACAATTCGCCTTCGGATCTCTGTGTAACACTTTCCGTCTTCTGTTAGAACACTTCCCAGGTCTTTGATTTTTGTACCTGCTTGATTTTAGTATTCCCCAGATGTAATTGGCATTTTAGGCTGCCCTTTATGCTGATGACCATGCATTCGATATTTTTGCAATTTATTTGTAGTCCCTTCTTGTCGGTCTCTTTAGCTACCTTCTGTAGGAGGTTTTGTAGTTTCTTATTCGTGTCTGCTATCAGCACTGTATCATCTGCGTACCTTATGTTGTTTAATTTGTGGCCTCCGATGATGAATCCTGTCATAACTTCTAGGGACCTCAAAATAGTCTCGCTGTACAAGTTGAATAGATCTGGTGAAAAGACGCATCCTTGTCTTACGCCCTTTATGATCTTTGTATATCTGCTGAATTCGTTACTTGTCGGTATGCAAGCGGTTTGCTGTCAGTAGATATTCTTAAATACTCTTACATCTTTTCCAAATATGTCGAGGCTACCGAGTATCTCCATCATTTCTATGTGGCGTATGTTGTCAAACGCTTTTGCATAATCGATAAAACATAAGTAGATATCCTTCTTCATTTGTATTGTCCTATCGGATAGCATCCTAATCATAAATATGGCGTACCTTGTTCTAATAACTTTGACAAACCTGCACTGTTCTCGGCCTATTTTTGGTCTGATACTGCTTCTCGCTCTATTCATCAGGATTCGGACGATCAGTTTTGTTTTATGACTCATTACACTGATGGTTCTTTGGAGATTGCATTCGTTTACATCTGGCTTCTTAGTCAGTGCTATGAAGGTCGACTTGCTGAGGTTATCTGGTATCACACCACTATTATAAATTTCATTTATTCTTTTCTCTATGCCAAAATCTTCCAATGCTATTAGCAGCTCTATTACTACGCCGTCTGGTCCAGCTACTTTGTTTCTATTCAGTTTGGCTATTGAATATTCCACTTCAGACTTTAATAATTCAGGTCCGTCCTCATCTTTCTGTGTTATCAGTTGCTCTCACTTGTCGTGTAAAAGAACTTTTATATATTTTTCCCATCGTTGGAGTAATTCCTCTTTCTCTAATATGATTGTTCCATCCTTGGATTTTATACATCCTGTTGAAGAGCGGGTTTTTGTCATGTCACTTCTTTTATTTCTTTATGCATGTTTGCTTTATTATGCCTGCTCAATTTCTCTATTTCTTCACATTTGTCATTTTCCATTCCTCTTTAGCCTGTCTGGATTTTCTCCTTATTTCCTTGTATAGTTTCCTGTACTACATCCCATATCTTGATATCATTTTCTGCCTCCTTTGTATCATATCCAGAATTTCCTCAGTCATCCACTCGTTTTTTTCTGCGCCTGATTTTCTTTTGGGCAATGTTGTTTGTTGATGCCACTATCTCTTATTTTAGTGAGTACCATTTCGAGTGTCCTTTTCCAATTTGTTCTTCGTATTTGATTTTCACGCTGTTAGTGTATTCTTTCTGTAGGTTGAAGTCATTCACGGGCGTGTTTTATTTCAGTTTGTTTATTAGTAAAGTGTGGTGTCCTATTATTTGTAATGATTTTCGTAGTTACTCTAGGAGTATTTTGCGAAGGGTGTTGTCAGCGAATTCATCGTGCTAGGGAGTAGGTGATTAATTTTAGACATTTTCTAGAGTGGTGACTCTTGAAATGGAGTTATTGCTGGGTGTCTGTGGGTTTATAGTAAAGGTATGTGATGATGTAATTGTTTTGGATTTTTATTAGTATATCTAGAAATAGCAATTCATTATATCTATATTCTAGAGTGAATTTTGTGGTGCAAGTTTTGTAGTAGATTGTTAGTTTATTTATGTCTCCCCATGTTGATCTTCAAAAGATAAAACAATTTCTTCCATGATTTACAGAATTGTGGTTTTATGTCTTCCCCATATTTATGTTCTATTTGTTCTTTATTCTAGATATGCCAGTGTGAGTCTTGCATTTTGTCCCTATTGAGGTATCTGTGGTTTGGATTTAATTTTAGTTGTTACATTGGAATGAAATGTTGTCTAAAATTAGTTCTATACTTTGTATAATTAATTATTTTGTGTAGTGAGTGTGAAGTATTTCTGGGTGTTTCTTAATACAAAATGTAATGGCTTGTTTTCCTAGTTCATGGGGTATGTTGCTGGACAGGCAGTTTCCGTCAAATGTCACTATGAGTGTACCTGGGTCTACGTTTTGTGCTATAAAGCTTAGGAAATTAATCCTGTTTCTGGTGTAGCTTTTTATTTTGGGGGTGTATGGTTGTAATGTTTTATCTATTAATTTGCTCAGTCTGTCTTGCCCTGCTACAATTGGTCTGAATTTAAGACTACTAAGGTTTGGGTGTGAATATATTCCGATTTTTGTTTCTGGATAGTGTTTGATTTGTGTATTTTTAGGAGTCCGTAAAAAGTGCTGTTTTTTTAAACAAAAATTGTAAAAACATCTTTTTCTTTTTTTCGTTAGTATTCTACTCTGTCTAAGGCAGATTTTTTTTATTTTTGACGCTATGTTCTCATCTATATATTGGGTGATTATTCTGTAATTTTTTTTTTCTTATAGCATATCTAAAATATTTGTTTTGTAGTAAGTTTTGTCCATAATGACTACATCTCTGCTTTTGTCTGCTTCTTTTATTATTATTTCATTGTTCGCACTGATGTTTTCTAATCCTAGTTTTTGCTAGTGTGTAGATTGTTATGGGTGTTGTGATTTTTTTGAAAGTCTGCGTTCCAGATTTATTCAAAGAATGTGATCATTTCATTTGAATTGTTTTTCTTTTTTTGGTAATATTTAGATTTGTTTTTTTTATTGAGCTATCGCTAGTATTGTTTTTGTTGTTCTATAAATCTAAACTTCCTTCGAATTTTCTAAGGTTTATTTTTAGGACTGTAATGTTAAATTTGGGGCAGGACAGAATTTCCGGCCTAACTTTAGAAGGTTTATTTCTTCTTCTTTTAAATGATATAAGAAAAAATTAATAGTAATGGGTTTTGTATTTTTAATTTGGGCATTTCCTTTGGATCGGATGTTCTAAAAATGTTTTCTAATTGGTGAGATATCTCTTTTTATATATTTTGAAATTTCTAGGTGGTAGTTGTTTAGATAGACCAATGTTGTGTTGGCATATCTGGGTGATCTTGGGTGGGTGAGTATATTTCGATAATGAGATTTGTAGTCGTAGTGTCGTCCGTTTTGTGTTTTAGTAGTTGTGTCTGTTTGTGTTATGAAATAGTGGACCGTTACGTGACCACGTTAGAGGGTGGTTTGGTATGGTACGTCTTGGTAGATGTATTTAATGGCTTATGAAGTAGTTGTTTGTTGTGTGGGTCCGTTGGTATATATATATATATATATATATATATATATATCCCTCCTGTCACGCTCTTGGAGAAAGAGACAATGGCGGAACAGTTAATTTGCTTTACTACCAGCTATATATACACATCTCTCTCTATATGTGTGTGTGTATCATTCCTATCACGCTCAGAGTTTTGTATTACTTTTTTTGTTATGTCTTAATGTATAATTCTCAATAGTAAGTATATTAATTTTATTTTTCCGTCATTTTTTCTGGCATATCGATATAAATATTTTGCCCCTATCTGTTACGGCACAGACACACTATTTTAAAAAGTAATCGACATTTCTGTCGGTTTTAATATTATGTCCCGAAACGCTCGGTTTCAAACATGAGCTAACTCAAATACCTTTATTTCGCACAAGTGGCACCTAACTCGCTTAGCAGCAAACCAGACAACCACTCAGATCATTTTTGCCGCCAACCGGACAGGGCCTTCGTTTTGTTTCTTGCGTCTGAAGTGTTGTTAGACGTTTGTTAGTTTCGCATGTTGATTGGACATGTATTAAAATCAGGAGAGAGCAGATATGCATTTTGTGTATGGTTTTTGCAGAGAGTAACGCTGTACAAGTTCGTCGTTTCTACCAGAAAAGTTTCCCACATTGACAATGTTCCGATCGGAAAACATTTGTGAATATCCATCGCCAATTCTGAACATGAGACCTTCGTACCTCGTGTTGGTGACATAGGATGACCAAGGTCTACGACGCTTGAGGAAGAATAACCGATAATGGATATTTTGCATGATACACCTGAAATCAGCACACGACAGTTAGCAAGGCCAGTGGCTAGTCCCCATTCGAATGTCTTGAGAGTATTGCGAGAACAACAGCTGTATCATAGTCAGCAACAAAGTCTACAGACGTTGTAATCAGGAGATTACACTACACCAGTTGTGTTCTGTTAATGACTTTTACAGCAATGCAATTTTAAACGTTCTTGCCTTCGTTATCTTCACAGATGAATCACAGTTAACTCAGCATGGAATAGTCAACTTCCACAACCAGCAAAGGTCTAAGCAAAGGAAACTCCATATGCAATTGTTCTATCACATCAACAACAGCCGTTTTCAGTCATCATCTGTGCTGGTGTTGTTGGTGATAGGTTATTAGGAACTCATATACTTCCGAACAGGTTTACAGGTGATGTGAACAAGCGCTTTCTATAAAACAGCATGCCCGATTCCTTAAACGATGTTCCAGTGGCCATTCGTCGGCAACTGAACTTCACGCATGATAGTGCTCTCGCACATTTCACTCTCACAGACCTCAGGTACCTAGATAGAATGTTTACTGGTCAGTGGATAGGAAGAAGTAGACAAATTTTATGGCCTCGACGCAAACCGGATTTAAACTTTTTGTATATTTGCCTTTGGAATCATTTGAAAAGACTTGTGTATTCGTCTCCGGTTGATGATGTAGACACTCTTTACAACCGAGTGGTTGCCGGACGCGGAAAAATACGAAATACACCAGGAATTTGGGAGCTTGTACGCAAGTCCCTGAGACGTCGATGTGATGCCTGCATTAGGGCAGTGAGTTCACATTTTAAACACTTGTTATAATGAGCTCGAAAACAGTGTATGTATCGAATGTAGAAAATAAAGGCCTTCCGGTAAGCACATGTTTGAAAAGCCTATACCTCGGAAAGCAAGTGTTTCCGGACATATGTCCATAGGGACATTTTTCATTATTAAGATATAAGGAACACAGCACTGAAGTTGTACCCTCTATTTTATAAACATTCTTTATATATATATATATATATATATATATATATATATATTTATAGATAGATAGATAGATAGATAGATATGTTTGTGTGTGTGTTTGTTTGTTCCTATTTTATTAACTAATTCTTCTACATAGATCATATATTTTGTTCATAATCTGCTGAGGTACAGACCTTTCGCTTCAAGTCGCTGTTCCATTAAAAGAAAATTATATAACCTTCATTGGCAGATTTGATTTTTATATTATATATGATATGTTTTCGACGCTCATTCATGTTCCTAACAATATTTTAATTTGTTTTAATTCTTTGCTTATATTTTGAAAGGCAAATCTCCCTATTCCGTTGAGCCTTTGAATTTAGGTGACACAATTATTACTGTGTGTTTCTTAAAAGTATGTAATTGTATAGCCTTACAAGTGGGTAGAAATTGGAATAATGTGTTCCATATGAACTGACAAAAACTAGCTTCAAAAAGCATTTCAAAATTTATCTGTTATCACTAAACACAAAAAAATCTCATTTTTATCTCGATGTTAATTTGAGATGAAAATGGTTTATGAGTAGACTTTGGTGCAATGAAAACGGTTACTTGATCTTGAACAGCGTTCAACACAATCAAAGATAAATGTTTTCTTCTCAAATTTAGTGGTCTTTATTCATTAGGTGTTAATGCAACCTGCATATACCATTACTGTGCAAAGCTGGTTCGTTCGAATGATTCAATAAAAATCAAATCATAAACAACTATTTTGACCAACAATTTTTTATTAAGTATTGAAAAAGTGATGCAGCATACGATGAGATGTTTTTCCATATTCGACAATATTATTGAAAAGGGCAACTGCAGAATTTTCTTGGTTTTGTCTCACAAATTTCTTATCTGATCAGAATATACAGATAATCAGTGGTTTGAAAAATTAAATGGATAATATCTTAAAGCAAAACTGGAAATGACAATTTCAAGAGTAAAGACATACTTTAAAGGAAACGTGTTATAAACTCATAGAAAAACAACGAATGTTTTATTAACTCGATAATAAAGCCAGAAATTTATATAAATAAGAGATTTCTGATCAAACTGAAACCTCAAAACGATGATGGTCAATGTACTGCAAGTATTTTTCAAAAGTTTATTCCTATGCTACTTTTCTACTAAACATTTTTAGTACTTAAATATTTTTCAAATGTTAAATTAAAAGATTGACTAGCAAAGTTTGGAAAACTTTCTCATAATTGAATGAAATAATTTGTTCCTTTTAAGTATCTTGCCGCCGGAAAAAGAATATCTTCTAGTAGAGAAAAGTAAATCTATCGGATGACCAAAAGCATAAAAAAGCAGTGCTTTTTTAAAATATTTTTCTTGTTCAAGACAGTAGATCGACAGCCTCGACCACCCCACTAGCAATCTAGCCTACTAAGCTTACATCAGAAAGAAAAAAACATTTTATTAAAATAATGTTGAATTCTTTAAAACTACATCGCTTTGCAAGAGAGACCAGTTTCCAGGGAATTGTACAGAATAAAATAAAAGGAAATAATGTTGTATGACTACTTCATGCGAATTACACACTGAAGAGAGAAATTACGAATTTGAACTTGATAATAAAATTTCTATGTTACCCAACTAGTTACCATCCAATAAATACATACGTTTTTCATTGCGTCTTCTTTGCTTTATCCAAAATATTTATATACATTGTCATTACACTCAAACAAATACTTTTAGGCTTTTTTGGAAGACACAATTATGCAAGTTTACAAGAAGGTTAAGGCTTATTCACTTCAACCCTGCATTTTGACGTTAAAATATGTGAATGAACTGATCAACAGAAATTAATGGGATACTTGATATGGGAGAAAGTGTGTTTGAACCTGCCTTAAGTATATTCAACCATTAGTATTACCATTATCAAATGTAATCTGAAACGAACTTAGTTGAAACTTTGTATTATATGATAACTTGTTTCCCTCACTCTTCTTTTCTATGCAGTTCACCCTTCGAGTCGTCGGAGTTTTCCCCTCTCCATAACTTCGTATCCCTTTCTAGTTCTTAGCAATATTTGTCTGCAAACAATTCCTCCCTGTTCCACAGGTAATTTTCCTTTGTCTGATTTTTACTATGTCCTATAACTGATAAAATCTCTCATCCTGCTTTCCTCATAATACATTCCAGATATTTATGCAGCTTTTTCTATTCCTAAGCACAGGAGTCCGTTTTGTTCCAATTTCTTATAAAATATGCCCTTTGCTCATATGTCTTCTACACCGTACTAATACCGACATCAATATATTTTTTGAATTATATTGCCAATTTTCATGGTCGGCACATAAAATATTATTTACTTATTGTAATACAATATGCGAGAATTTTGCCGACTATTGGTGCAGAATCTGAACACGACGAGTTGAGGTTTAATTCCGAAAAAATGTTTTGGCTTCCGTTTCCATTAGAAAAGTCATATATCCATTTAATCCTCATTTTAGATTAATAATTAGTGTAGGCAATTATTTCTAGCGGCCAAATTAGGAAAAGATTAATCTGAATTCTACTCCATTATTTTATTCAAAGCCATAGAGACTCACAGCTAATAAGTAAATTCAGTCCGGAGAGTCAAAATCACTTACGTCCATAAAAAGAATGTCGAATTTAATATATATATATATATATATATATATATATATATATATATATATATATATATTATTGTCATCCGCAGATCTGTTTCGCCGTATCACAGCTCATCAGTACGGTTAGACTTCTATTGCTACATAACCCAGGCTCGAAACCCTACCGAATTGGCGTCAATCGGCGACTCTCTCTATATATGCATATAGCCTAGGGAGTAGTAACTCCGACTGACACCAAATCGGTCAAGTTTCGATCCCGGCCAGAAGCAAGTGAATGTGTCTAGCCACACTGATGAGCTGTAGTACAGAGTAACAGTCTTGTATGTGGATGAGTAATATATATATATTTTGTGATTAAAATTTTTTTTTTAATCATTATTAGGTTCTACTCTATATTTACTTCCTTAAGATAGATAGATAGATATTATTTATACTTTTTGGTTGTGTTATGAATAAAAGAATAGCAAAATATTGACAAAGTGCATAAAGAATAAGGGTCGTTTTCATTCAGGTTGAAACCTGCAGTAAATATTTTAGTTTATGATCTTTAATATTTTAACATTATACATTGTATGTAAAATATATTTTGTTAGGTTTTAATTCGAAACAGAAAAATAGTAATAAAAAGAACGTAAAATCAATACAAAAATCCATGAAATAGATGAGTGTTACAAACCATAAAATGATATCTATTTTCTTCACTGTGTAACAAATTTATATTTTAAAAAAGTGGTTGCTTATGTAGCATCATGGCCGACATGGAATTGTGTAAAGCTATGAAAAGTAGTTAAAATAACCTTCGATATGTATAGCGCTGGCGAAGAAACCTGGTGCAAACGAGTGCGAACTACACAGAACTATCAGCTTAATGAGTCACATTACAAAACTGATTGTCAGAATTCTGATGAATAGAGCGAGAAGCAGAATCAGGCCAGAGATAGGGCAGGAACAGTGCGGGTTCGTCAAGGACACTGGAACAAGGAACGCCATATTCATGATTAAGCTGAAAGGGCATTACAAATGAAGAAAGTATTGTATCTATGCTTCATTGATTACGCAAAAGCATTCGACAAAATACGACACAAAGAATTGATGGAGATGCTAGGCAACCTCGACATTTTCGGCAAAGACATAAGAATAATCAAGAATCTCTACTGTCAGCAAACGGCGTGCATACGGACAGGTAACGACCTCAGTAGATACACAAAGATAGAAAAAGGCGTAAGACAAGGATGTGTCTTTTCACCGGATTTGTTCAACCTATACAGCGAGAATATTTTGAGGACCCTAGATGACACGCCAGGATTTATTATTGGAGGCCACAACCTGAACAACATAAGATATGCGGACGATACATACTGATTGCGGACACGGAAAGGAAAATACAAGACCTCATACAGAAAGTAGCAGTGGAGAGTGACAAGAAGGGACTACAAATAAACTTTAAGAAAACTGAGTGCATGGTCATCAGCAAAAGATACAACCCAAAATGCCAAATACAGGTGGGGGATAACAGAATCAAACAAGTCCAAGAATTTAAGTACCTAGGAAGTGTTTTAACAGGAGATGGAAAGTGCGACACGGAGATCCGAAAGCGAATTGGCATGGCAAAGGACGCGTTCCAGAAGATGAGCAAAATACTAACACACAGGAAGATCTCAATAGAAACGAAGAAAAGAGTGCTAGACTGCTACGTGATGTCAGTTCTTCAATACGGCTGTGAATGCTGGACAATATCATCGAAAATGAGGACAAAACTGGAAGCGGCCGAAATGTGGTTCTACAGAAGTATGCTACGGATATCGTGGACTGAGCATACAAGCAACAACGAGGTGTTAGAAAGAATGGTAACAAAAAGTAAATTGATGCTGAGCATTAGGAAGAGACAACTGAAGTTCCTGGGACATGCAATGAGGAAGGAGAGCCTGGAGAGCCTGGAGAACCTGATACTGACTGGACAGATAGAAGGCAGGAGAGACAGAGGAAGGCAGCGGATAACATATTTGCAGGGCCTGATCAGGTGGATGACGGAACGGGGGTTGCCAGGAGCAACAGGAGCAAACATACTAAGAGCCACAAGGAATAGGAAGACGTGGAGAGCCATGATCGCCTACGTCCTGAAGGGACAGGGCACATAGAAGAAGATACAAGGAAATGAATGCTGGACTGCAATATAAGTACACATCTATTATACCGTTTTGGATTTAGACACGAAGAAAAAGCTTGAAACATTTGAGATGCTCTTCCACCAAGAAATGCTATAAAAAGACAGAAAGTTTTAAAGTGAATAGAAAATACAAAGAAAAATTTGCAGTTAAAGAAATAAAGCATTGCGAATTAAATGCTCACTTGTCTTTAAAAGGCCTAAAATAATTAAGGTGGTTGAAAGCAGGAAACTATTAGTGCTTACCCACAGAAAATGGTGATAAAGACAAACAGAATATATATCTCTGGCCTAAGAAAATACCGGAGCTAAAAGAACAGGGTCGAAACTTACAAAGCTAGCTGCTCGTTTTAGAGTACACCGTGCTAGTTTAGTTAGATAATACAGGATAATTGAAAAGTAATTTTCCGTTTTAAAAGACTTGTAATTTATATAGTAATTAAAATTTTACAAAAGAAGTATATGAGTGGAAAGTGTTTAAAATTAAATATGGGCACAAAATTTTGCTTCTCAAACCGCCCAGGAATTGCGTCAACTGATTTTACCGGTAACTTTTGCATTATGGGAGACAACTTGTTTTATTCGACCTTAAATTCTTCAAAAGTCTCGGTTTCTCCTTTAACCAACCCCGACGAAAAAATTGCAGAGTATAAAGTCAGGACTCTTGGCTACTCACACATAAAATAGTGAGTTACTTTTGAATCATTTTGTATTACATATTATATATGCCACACACAAAGTCCCACTTGTAGTTCATAATGAAACAATACTGAGCTGTTGTTGGTTAGGGGTTCTGTGAGAGAGAGTATATTATGGTGTAATCAATATTTTCAATTTTTCTCCAACCCTTGGTCAACATAACTTTCTTTTAGCTCAACCATCAAATGATTATAAAAGTTTCGTCGACTCAGTTTCTGCGTCAACTAGTGATATGATTTTTCAATTGTCACCGATTCCGTTTGCTGATATCAAATCTCAAACTACACAGATACTACAATTAAAATGAAAAGAACAACATAAGGACTATAAATTATACATTTATATATTAACACTTTTAGTTAATTGTCTGTTTAGTTTAACACCATGGACTATGTAAAATATATTTTGTTACGTTTTACTTTGAAACAGAAAAATAGTGAAAAATATATGGTAAAATAAATACAGAAATGGACAAGAAAGCTTAATGTTTCAATTAACTTGATGATAAATGTACTTATAAGTTCATCAACAGTTCGTCAAAATACATTTCTCCAGCAGTTAATTTTCATATTACGAATCATTTAAGGTCTTTTCAAAAAAGAAGAGGGTAGTCTCCAGATATTTCTCTTTTTTCATTATATGCCAGTAAAAGAAACCTGCTACAGTGACATTCTAAACTAGATCGCCTGCTCAGAATGCTAACTCGCTGTCCGAGAATAAGATTACAAGTCACACGGACATCTACAAATATATTGATTTGATGTGTAATGTTTTTTCATTTACATAACTTATCTTATGATTATAACAACAGAGACTCTTTCATAGAAAAATATATGAAAATGATCAAATAATTCTGGCGATATTTATATAAGAATCAATTCGATAAATCTATTTTTGTGAGATAAAATGTACAAAAATAAGAAAATTATGAAAAATATAGAAATAAAAATATTTTTTAAAAAGTACAAAAAGTATATTTAAATGATTTTATGCTGTCCTACAAAACAGACCATATTTTATGTTTACAGATTTCCATGAAGTCATGTACTTTTTATTATTATTGCACAAATATGAGAAAAAAAGCAATTGAGCTAAAAACGACAGAAATACGGGGAAAGAAATATACACATAGAGAGATATACGTACATATAGATAGGTATATATCAGAGTCTTATATGTTTGCATTAAATCTGAAATGAAATCACAAGCAGTGCTTCATTGCTCACAATGATTTTCATGATTTTTTTAAAAGTGGCAGATAAGAAAAATTAAGTAGAATTCACTATCTGATTTTCTGCCGGGTTTCCTACTTCAAACTGTCAGTCCAAATTAAGAGATATTTTTCAGCTTTCTATAATATTAAATAAACCAAAAGAGAGCAGCCATACATAGTGTATATACATAGTGTATTCGTTTTACATACATCAGTATATATATATATATATATATATATATATATATATATATATATATATATATATAATTATTAACAAGTTATATATATAATTATTAATAATTTATTGGTCAGAATCAAATTAAACTAGTATACAGTTGTATTAAAAAGTGCTCAATACATATATAATGTTGAGCTTTTAAATGTTTTATTTTAAATTCAGCCGATTACCCAACCTTAACTTTGTTTCTTTGTTATTTTCTGGCGTTTTATATTTAAAATATAATATAAAATTCTTGAAGATACCAAAAGATTGGAACTAAGTTTCTGTAACTGGCTAAATTCCGAATTAATTAATTATATATATATATATATATATATATATATATGTGTGTGTGTGTGTGTGTGTGTGTGTGTGTGTTAGTCATTTTACACCAAGCATGCCAACAAAGTCACTGACACGCAGGGGATTAGTGAGTGTGAAAAATTAGGAAGGAGCGAGAAGAATTAACTAATACACATTATTAAGTCACAAGATAACGATCATTCAAATATTTGCGGTTCAAACGTGACTGGAAATCAAGAAACCGAAAACGATAAGTGAGAAAAATAAAAATGTTAGCATAGAACTTACGGTTACATCTAACCATTTCAAATTTAAACTGATGAGATTTTGCCGTCAATCCATTACTAAGAAACAAGTAGGCTAATAAGAATTTAAGAAAACAAACAACCTTATAGAGAAAAAGAGACAATAAACTCACGATTATTTTCAGAAGATTTATGATATATGCCACATTTAAATTTTGAAGGTCGTAGGGGAGAAGAGAGCAAAAAAACAAAATTGAGTTTCAGAGGCAGGAGGTGCAAGAAAAAACGATGAAATCTACTTCCAAATCGTACCGTTAAATTCATTCGGTCGAGAAGCTAAGGTAGAAAGAAACGCTGGAACAATTGTCATAAAAATATTTATAAAACAACAGAGACATTCCAGATCCCAGAGGCTTGAAAATGTTATAGAACATATTTGGGATAATAAATATACATCTGCGTCTCATTCTTTATGTTAAGGTGTTAGAAAAAGATATAGTCATACTCTATTAACCACACGAGATCAATGTAATATGTGTGTGTGTGTGTGTGTGTGTGTGTGTGTGTGTGTGTGTGTGTGTGTGTGTGTGTGTTCACTAGAAATGTGTCCACTACGTGTGGGTCTACGATTTTTCCGTGCATTGAATGCTGTTGCTACAGATAGGATGGTGTTTCTGATTATTCTCGGATTTTTTAAAGAAGAAGTTACAATTATCTAGCATTTTGGCTTCAACAAAATTTCCACTGGTGCGACGTGCATTTCTTGTGGTTTTTCTGTGTATATGGCAATTGCCTTTTTTAGGGCTTTCCTCGTTTTTAGCAATTCCTTTTATACTAATTATTATTTATGATTTTAAGCGCAATACATAATTGGCAGTTAGGACTCATAATTTCACAGCTAAATGCAACAACCGTAAGTTCTACTCTAATACATTTTTTCATTTAAATTTCACGATCATAGAACTCTCTTCTGGCTTCTTGATTTACTGTCAACTACGATCTTCAATCTATGTAACGTCGAATATATTATTTTATTTCCTTGCATCCTGTTTTTTGTTGTCTTTTCATTTCAGAAAGCTTTTCTCTTTTTTGGTACACTCTCAGGAAATCCTTGATTCTTTGTGGATTTCTTGCCTTGTTTTCTGTCAAAAGAATTATATATATATATAATATTAACTATTAACTATAGCAACAACTATACCAATAGTAAGAGAACTAACTCTACCAAAACTAGTATTAATTAAGCTATAATCTAAATCGTCATGTATAACCCACCGAGAACAAACTCGGAGGGAAAATAAGGGGAAGCAAAAAAAGAAACAAACGAAGTACATGAACAAAATGTCAAGCACTTGTAAGAAAGAAAAAAGACTCTTGACGAAAACCCTAACTCTAAAGCGCTCAATACGAAAGTAGAGCAAACAAAGACACAAAATCTAAGCAAGAGCCAACAACCGAGCACGGTTTCGCCTAACGGCCTCGTCAGGGAAATTGTCTCTTTCCCTGACGAGGCCGTTAGGCGAAATCGTGGTCGGTTGTTGGCTCTTGCTTAGATTTTTGTCTCTCTCTCTCTCTCTCTCTATATATATATATATGTATAAGCCAATGCTGATTTTATTGAATAAATTCTCTTTTTAGGATTTCAAGATAGTTTTGCGTAATTTTAATAAGTATATTGATGTGGACCCAAAGTGGGGGACACGGAAGGAAAACACAGAACACGGGTTAAAGATAAAGAAAGATATACTGAACAGAAAGGTTACAAAAAATAGTGTTAGCTTAGGCGGTGCTTACTATCCAGTGGTGTCCAATATTGGTAGTCATACGCAGCTGCGCGCTACTGGTAATACTCCTCACATAATACTACTATTCACATATAAGAGTCCATGATGTAGGTAAGTATGGGTCTCACAACACCCCCCTTCCAAGAGATTTCGTCTGTTTTTCTTTTTGAAAGGAGAAAAAAAAACGAAAATCTGTTAATACTTCTTCCTCTTGGGATTCACGTCGGGCGGTTGGTAAATTTTCTCTTTCTCCCCGAGCGCCGTATTTCTCGAGAGACCTGGGGCGTGTCAAGAGCGAAATATTCGAATCTTACGTCGATCGGCTCTTTGTAGATATTTGGTGGTGATTTCTCAGATTCCTTCAAACGGCATTTCCTGAGTTGGTTCATCTGGCGTTTGTGGGTATTTTTCGGTCCCTGGAAAATATAGACCAGTGTGCCAATTCTCTGTTTGATTTTAACTACTTCCCAGAATGTAATGTTTTTGTAAGCCTTAAAATGGCTTTGTCGCCAGGATTGAAGTATTTCTTAGAGAACGAGACGGTTTTCTTGAACTTCGCTTGCCGTGGAATGAGTTTATGAAAGACGGACTTGATTTTTCTTGCGAATATTGTTTCCGCACGCGAGCTCCTATAGACGTGTTAGGATTAAGGATTATCCTATACACCTGCAGAAACTGTTGCAATGCTCTATACGTCGGTGTGTCTAGTGCCTTTTTAGAGCTCTTTTTAGAATGTCCACGAACCTCTCAGCCTGACCATTCGACCTGGGATGGTACTGAGGCGTCGTAATGTGGTCCACTTGATACGACTTGCAAAAGTTTCTGAATTTACTTAATGTGAACTGAGTGCCATTATCTGTCACTACACAACCTACCACGCCAAAACGCGCGAATAGCTCGTGCAGTTGGTGGTTTGTTTTTTACATCGCAGGACCTCAGGCCATTTTGAGTGGCTATTCACAACAATAAAGTAGTGCATGTTGTCTGGAGGCCCAGAAAATCCACATGAATTCTCTGCCATGGATAGGCTGTTTGGCCATGCTTTGCACGTCGTGGTCGGAGAATTTTCTGCAAGCGCGCATCCTTTACAAGATTCTATCGTGTCTGCTACGTCTTTATCCATATTTGGCTAATATACGTAGCAGTGCATGAGGCTTTTTGTACGGCTCTTCCCCGGATATCCTATGTAAAAATCAGTGAGGATTTATCTTTGTAGGCTATTTGGAATCACTACTCGGTCATTATACAGTAGAACAGCCTCACAGAGGGAAGAAGCTTCAGGCACGTTTAAGTGTTTGTTGCGAATTTTGTTTTAATACTTTAGAGGAATTCATCCCCTCGAGACTCTCTTTGTATGTCGGCCAAAGTAACTGGGAGATCTCTAATTGTATTCGCAATCATATTTTTGATTTCACAATTCGTTTTTAGTGTAGCAATGATGGAATCTTAAAAAAACTTCCGTATTTTTAGGAATAAGTCGCGATAAACTGTCCGCATGACAAATATTTTTAGATGTTAGGAATTCAATCTTGAAATTATAATTCAAGAGAATCGTTCCCCAACGAAGAAGTCTATCATCCGGTAGGCCTTTCTTGGAACCAGATTGTTATTAGAGGTTTATGGTCCGTCTGCAGTATGAGCAGTCTTCCATGTAGGTATCGATGGAACTTAGTGACGGCGAATATTATCACTAGAGCCTCTTTCTGTACCTGGAAATATTGTTTCTCTTATGGTAGTAAAGATCTAGATGCGTGTGCTATGGCTTTTTGCGAACCATCTGGTAGTTTATGGAGAATGCTAGCACTGATGCTGTATGGGCTTGCATCACTTGCGACTACGATGTCGAGATTAGGATCGTGGTGGGTGAGGGAATGATCCGAAGTGTTTACTAGATTCTCCAGAATGCGTCTTGGCATTCAGGGGTCCATAACCATGCTTTATCTTTTTTAAGGGCCTCTCAAATTTTGCATGTTTTTAATGAAACCTTGGTAGAAGTTAGCAAGGCCGAGGAAGCTTTGTAACAATTGAACGTTAACTGGGGCCGGCATGTTTCTGATTGCATTAGCTCTTTCTGGATACGGCCGACGACCATCTCTATTTATGTGACCTAGGTATGTGATCTCTGGTAAGAAAATTCACACTTTGCTTCCTTAACTGTATTCTTGTAGCTTCTCGAATACGTTTATTATATGGTTCCGTTGTTCTGCTGTCGTTTTACTGGTCACCAGCATATCATCCAAATAGACTTTTGCGTAGTCTAAGTCGCCCAGCATGGTGTCCATGACCTGCTGGAAGATTGCAGGCACAACCTTGATCCCAAAAGCCAGTCTGTTATATTTGTACGGACCTTTATGCAGAACAATTTCGAATTTTCTTCATCCAACTCTATCTGAAGTTATGCGTCTGAGAGGTCTATTTTGGAAAAGATTTTTCCGCCATTCAATGTGTTGAAGATGTCTTCAGGGCTGGAGAGAGGATAATGATGATCTTGCAAGGCATCGTTTAGCCCTGTGGAAAAATCTGTACATACTCGTATTTGGTTGGAATTTTTTTGACATATACCGTAGGTGCTGCTCATTCACTAAAATCAATTTCTGATAAAATACCCGCTTGTTCGAGTCTAACTAACTCTTTGTTGATCTGGTCTAGAGCAGCGAAAGGGACATACCGTTTCTTTTTGAAAACTGGTCCTGCACTGTTCTTCACCTTGAACTTAGCTTTTAATTTAGAACACTTCCCAACGCCGCCAGAAAAAATCCCGAGGAAGTTGTTGTTTGAGTTCCTTTTTGAGATTTTCCGAACTGAACGTTGTACTTTCTATTTTTTGGCAAAAAGTACCCACTGGGCAATCCCATAGACTGAATTTTTCTATCAAATCCGTTCCGAATAGGTCATCCGAATTTTTTAGTACGTAGCCTTCTAACTTTTTGGTAACTATTTAGTGTTACTGTAAGGATCACCTCGCATAAGATGTTAATATTCTCGCCAGTTACGGATTTTGCTGTTTTTTCTGTCTTTCATTGGTTCGGTTTGTTTAACTTTCGCCAAGTACGCCAGCTGATGACCGATAGGTCAGATCCCGAATCGAGCTAGAATTTTACAGAGTTATTGAAAATATCGATAGTCACATATTTTCTTAAATTCCTCTCGACCATGTTGTCTGATTGGGTTTGCCTAATTTTACTTTTATGTTTCCACGTTTTATTGGCGTACCAGCAATGAGGTAAGTTATGACCGTTTTTATTGCAATTTTTGCAATACGTTTTCTTCTTGGATGGACAGAATATCATCCAATGCCATTTTCCACAATGATAACATGGTCCGGGAGGTTTCTTTAGCCTATTCGTGTTTTGTTTATCGCGGGATTTAGAACATGAAATTTGCCTTTTGTTTTTGTTTTTTGCAGGCAATAAAAGGTTGGGTTGCTTCTGATTTTTATAATCTGAGCCACACCTGATTCCTCGATCGTTTTTGAGTCACACTTGAAAGTACTCTTTGACAATCCTCTTCTAATATTTGGAGAGTCAATCCCTGTTCGTTTTCGAGTTTGGTAAATACCCGACGTCTGACCTCGGCGTCTTCTACTGATACTAGACCTTGTGCAAATATTAAGCAATTAACATCATCGGCAGTCAGCTCGGCTAGTTTAGAATCATTTCAGAGCTTGTTTACCAACACTGCAAACGTTAGAAAATCTTGCTGGTTTTCCTTGACTGTTTTCAGGCATTTCCTTCGGTCGAGAAGCTACGTTTGTGGAACAAGGTTATGTTAGGCCCGAATAGTTCCGAAAGGAGCTTAATAGTCTCTGAAAATTCAGGTCTGTAGTTTTCTTGGATAATATGTATTCTACGAACCTACTATGTTCGATAGTTCCCATTTTTCTTAATAACAGACGTACGTTTTCCTCGCTAGGCCATTGTACACAGTCTACGATGAAAATATCTTCATAACATCTGTAAAAAGCCTCAAATATTTTGTCTTTTCTGGTGCGTATTCGAATGTTTCAATCGAGTTGTAGATTGTACTCTGGGAAAATGTATCTTTTTCAGAGATTTAGAGCCGTTAATTGAATTTACAAGTAATTCTTCAAGTTGTTTTTGCTGTAGTTCTGTCTTCTGAAGTGTAACCTTTCAGAATTCTATTTGTTGTTTATATAACTCCATAAACAATTGTTGCTATCTTTCGTCTAATTCTCGTTGTTAAAGTTTCTGTTCTGTTTGTTGGTCCGACTGTAATTTGAGGAATCTTTCTTTCATTTTCTGGTGTTTTTCATCTGATTGTTATTGGGAGAGTTGCTGTCTTCGCTTTTTTTGTTGTTGATCTATCTGGACCTTTAACATTTGGACAATTATTTTTTGGACTTCTTCCATATTTAGATAAAAAGAAATGACAGCGATTTTATATGTAGAATAAAGAGATGACAGATCACACCTAACAGAAAAAAAACTGACGGCAATTACTGTCGCTTTGAAAATTCGTGTACCAAGGGGAGGGTCCAGAAGAAAATCTAGACAGATTTTTTTTCCTTTTGTAACAAGAAAAAACAAATGGACAGACAATTAATAAAATTAAGAACGACTTACTAGTTTAGATCTTTCGAAATACCGTTGGTCCGTTAATTTTAATGTGACCGTTTAACTATTCTCCACACTTATTTTTTTTTCTTCTAACGAAAATAATTTCAGCAAGGGAAGGAAAAGGGAAAAAAATTCTTGGTAAGCGCTCAAGAGTTCATTTGCGTAGGTATTTGCAATTAAAAAGGTTCGCAGGGGAACTTTTGTAATTATTGAAAAAAAATCTTTTTCTGTTAGAAGTGTGGGGAGAAGAATAACACTTAGACAATGATAAATAAATGCACTGTATTTTTATCCTTCTTTTGGGAGAACTTGTACTTTTGTTTTTTTTTTAGAAAAACTCACCTCGGTGAATTTGAGGGGAGGATAATTTTATGCACCAGATTTGTAGGAATTCACATCAATTCCATGAAACTTTAAACACTTTGCTGAATTTGCAAATTGGTGAATAATTTTTTCGAAATTGAGTCAAACGTAGTACTTCGAGCTCTTGAGTTTATCAGTTTGTTTTTATGAACAAGCTGGGATTTTTGTAAGCAGGCCATCTCGATTCTTGGTTGCTCGTATTGAGTAACCTTGAATATTATTTGTAAAAGGTAGCTGTGTATTGCGTTTTTTCGCATATGTAGTAATTCCAGCTCAAATTCTATTTCCACAACCGATGTGGGAACCAGTGGGGTTAAACGAAACTTTTGTCGCTACCTGATGTGGGACTGGTCTTTTATGATTTCGGCGTGTGTGTCTCGAATCTCCGTCGCCACTGATGTGAACCCAAAGTGGGGGACACGGAAGGAAAACACGGAACACGGGTTAAAGATAAAGAAAGATATATTAAACAGAAAGGTTACAAAGAATAGTGTTAGCGTAAGCGGAGCTCACTATCCAGTGGTGTCCAGTATTGTTAGCCGTACGCAGCTGCGCGCTACTGGTAATACTCCGATATTTAATCGAACTTCCCCCTTAAGGCGAAATGTGACACAGGTCATTTTTATGTGGATCTTCAGGGCTATATAGCCCGGCCAAAAATATCGGTCTATCATTCCCCAGTCGTGACTGTACCCTTTCAGCGGTGCCACGACTGGGTTAGTTCTCTCTGCCAGAAGGTAGAGAGCTGACAGTGACAAAGGTAAGACTACTGGTAATACTCCAATATTTATCCTTCTCCCCCACTTGAGAGTGATGTAACACAAGGTCTTTTTTAATGTGGGGAACCTGAGCGCGTACACCCAGTAACTGGTCAAACATTACCTATCCACCGCGGTGGATAGGTTCAAAACCGGTCTTAACTTGTTTTAGGTGTATCAGCCTGGAGGCTGGACAATTCCCTACTGATAATACTCCTCACATAATACTACAATTCACAAAGTAATATAGTATTGGAACAGGTCATGATGCAGGTAAGTATGGGTCTCAGAACATATATGTATTAAAATTAGATATCAAAGCTTTTTCTACTTTCGCTTATTTGGACGACAACTCATCTATCGCTCACTTATGCCTATATATATATATATATATATATATATATATATTTTGATAGATAGATCATTGAAATCAAAACCCAGTGGCGACCATCTATTTCATGCCTAAATGCAATCCTTAGGTGATTGACTTTAAGCACGAAACAGACTCTAACCGCTAGTTGCTGATTTCAATGTCTACTTTTATATATACATACTTTCTATCCCTAATATTAAGCACTTTAAGCAAAAAATATGTTAGCATAGCTTAAAAGTATATTTGATCATATATATATATATATATATATATATATATATAGAGAGAGAGAGAGAGAGAGAGAGAGAGAGGGAAATAGTTATTATTTGTGTTATTATATATTTATATTAGACTACAACAAAAATGTTCAGTTTTCGGTGCTAGTGCATCACCAACCTGTACATCTGTATTAGGCGCTAAAGATTTTCGAAAAGTGGAATAGAATATTAGTTTATAACAGTTATATATTATATATATGCGTGTGTGCGTGCACGCGCATGCATTTGTAATTGACTATAATCAGGCGATTTATAGTAACTGATTTTCCAAGGTTTTTCAAACTTACAATACCGATTTTTACAAACGCGCGACTGGAATTTTTAAGAACACAAAATTAGGGAAGTGTTACTTAAGAAACTTAAAGCACTTTCTTCCAGATTTGTATGATCCTAAGATGTGTTTATAGTGATTACATCTGGACATTACTTTTGATCTTTCTTTTAGTAATTTATTTGTTTGTTCTGGAAACATGATGACTAACTTACCCTGTTAGCACAATTTTCTTGCATCTACACGTTGTACGCTTTAGCTCCTTTTCGTATACTCTGTGTTATGCCAAGGTCTTTACTATTTTTTAATTTAATTTTCCACACGTGGCTAGTCAGTTTGGTACAATTTTTAAGATTTCCCAACTTAAATGAATATTTGTGATTATTCCATCTGTTTTTACAAAAGGCTTTTGTAGACCACAAATATGCATTATTTGTCCATCTGTATCATGTATTTCTGTTTTATAAAGTCTGTCAGGTCGGTATCAGGTCCCTATAGTTACATTTCTTATTAGTGATGTTATGTTGTTTGTTATTATTTATGTTTCTGACGTTTCGTTTTTATGTAATTTTCTAAATTACTAGTGCAGCTATAACTCAATTTAGTTGAATTCTTATTGAATATTTTATTTAAATCTGTGTTTTTTGCAAGAGTTTATTAATTAATTAAAAAATATTTGCCCTATTTTAGATTTTACTTCTAAGTTAAACGGTAGCTCGAACCAAATAATATTTCGATATCTAGTATTATTTTTTGTTTGGTCGTTTAACTGAAGTTTTTATTCTAATTCATCATTATGTATACTTTCATTTAAGGCACCTTCATAATCATTTTCTTTTCATCGAAGATTGTTTGTGAGAAGAAATTTTGAGAGTCTGTGTTTATTCTTTTAGAGATGTATTTGATTATGCTAGTTGCATTGTTAGATCTAGTGTCTACGTACTTTAAAGTTGTGTTTTTATATATGGAGAGACACTGCTAGTTTGTATATAAAATTCTACATCTAAATATTAGACTACATTCTTATTTGTTTCGACTTGTATCTCATAATCGAGGTTTTTGAAGAGTTTGAAACTGATTGTGTCATTTTAATTTTGTTTTCCGGAACTATCATTAAACTGTCATTTCTGTAAAATCCGTTGTTGTCTATATAGATAAACGCTTTAATTTTATTTGGAATGCATTGGCCTAATATTTCTGAAATTTCGGCTCTGTCAAACGAGCCTTGTAAGAATCACTGTTGTGCGTTTAAAAACCGTTGAAAATAATTTATCAAAAAACGCCTGAAGATACCGAAATGTTGAAAGCTAGGTTGCGGAAATAACTCATGTTCAAATGAAAAATATCCAAACGTTTTGCAATATAAATGTATTGAATACTTTTTTAATAAAACTGGCTACAGATCTAATTTAATTATGAGAAAAACAGGCACACAATCCCTCTTCTTTATATATATATATATATATATATATATATATATATATATCCACACAAATATATATATATATATATATATATATATATATGAAACAGTCTTCACATATACAACAAATACGCACACATTTATCTACGCAAATATATATATATATATATATATATATATATATATATATATATATTGTAGCTTACTCACATTCAATCGCAGTGTTTTTATTTTTCTTGCAATCATTCACTATTGCTCACAGAATGTATTTTCTTGTCTTTGCACACACACACACACACACACACACACACACACACACACATATATATATATATATATATGTATATACGTAATTTCAAATTTACTTTCTGCAGTAACGATCATCATGATTGTCACGATCATATGCATTTTTTATACTAAAAGCATTCAGCATATAGATTAAAACCTTCTACTGGTAATCAATATTTACACATATCAGCAAGAGTATATATGTTATCAGCCTATTTACTTGAATTTGGAATTAATCTTCCTGTAAAATAATTCATCCAAAAGTAAGTATACTTTATTTTGTATAGTCATAAATCTTGTGTAAACCTCATACTTAACTCTTTCTACGATTGAGAAAAGGTTATTTGAAAACATTCTGAGATGAAACATTGAAGCTATTTTAAAGCTATGCATCTAAATTGTCACCAAATACGCTAAGTTTGCAAATATCGCAATGTAACCTTCAAAAAGAGTCTCTGAAACATTAAGAACTTTCTTTACATATGTATTCTACTTGCTTTACACTTCGCTATTTTGCTAAAATGTAATCTACAAAAATGTATTTGTATAAGAAATAAAATTGTAATTAAAATTTGTGGGCGCTTACACAATTTCAACAAGTCTTAGTTCACCGTTTAAGCTTAGGTAAAAAAATTGGCAGCGTTTTAGTGTTTTAAGGTATGTCAACCTCAATGAGTTTTTATATCATCAAGATTTTTTACAATAGACTTTTATAAATATAAACAAACAAGTATTCTTTGAAAGAAAAAAATTTGTAGAACAGCTTCTTTGATGTATTTTTGTAAACTGTTTTTTGTTGAATGTCAGATGTATTGCTAATATTTTTTGCAAAAATGTATTGCTGATAATATTTTATTTTCTTCAAATATGCATCCCTGGAATTTTTATTATTAATCTTTATTTTTACACTTTCGTCATGTTTTGACCCCACTTTGGAGATACACTTTTTAGCCATTGCTGGTACCTAGCAGGTGCTACAGGTAAAGGTGAACTTTGGAACAACAGCAATTATGAGATAGTTCCATGCTTCCTCACAACCTCTTAATCAAAGGCTTTTCCGTTGTGTAATGTTTATTGTCATACCCAGGATCACTAAGTAAAAGAGAATATATTTGAAGTGTTATGCGACGTTGTTGGTGTCAGATAGAGAAAGAAAACACCATGGACTCCTCACCAGAATAGTAAAAAAAAGTGGATAAAAGAACTATAAAATTTATGAAAAGATAATGTGAGGTTGTTAGAAAGAGAGTTAGCCAATGTTGGGAGCTACAATTTGAAAATATCAAGTAAAGCAAGTAGAGAAATGTAACTCTGCAAAATGTTATAACAGACAATTGGCACCGACATCCGAAGTTGAATTTGAATAGCAAAGCGTGCCTACAAAAGAGAAGCCAAGTATTTAAGAATCGGAAAATGTCTCAACTAGTGAATAATATGACAATAATTATATAAATATTTGTTTATAATTCTGAGAGGAGTTAGTATTTACGCTATTTACATTATTCGGACTATTGTCCTCATCTTTGTTGACATTTGTACGCCTCGGCCTTCTTCAGGTGCTATATCCTTAAAGACACATGGCCTAGTGGATATAGACGTTAGTTAGTTTCAGTGACTTGACCGAAAGTTTTATGAGTTCAATACCTGACTACCACAATTGTGAACAATAACTTAGAGAGACTGGTTACATGGAAATAACTCATGATTACCAAAAGAGCTTCGTGCAAGGAATGAGAATGATATTTCCCAGTGATTGTAATATATACGGTTCGATTCGAAATCCCTAGCACCTGAAGAAGTCCGGGGCGTACAAAGTCGTACAAATGGCCAAAGAAATGAGGACAGTAGTCCGAATAATGTGAATAGTATAAATAACTATACAATATAGTAATTGTAATAAAAATTCTAACAATGAATGCTAAAGATCTAATCAAAAAGAATTGAAAACCTGAGACAACAGAGATGTGGTAATTAAGAATTACACTGAAAGCACCATGAATTGAATATGTGAGAAAGGTGGAAGTTTTAACAGATACGAATAGAAAATTACACTTATATTTACAATCGGGAAGTGATACTTCACAGTAAAATAATGGAGAAGGAAGGCAGAGAAAATCGTAATGTGGAGGACATCTTGAAAGCAAGACGACTAGAGGTAAATATAATTTACCTTGTATAAAAGTAATAGTGATTGTGCGGGGGAAAACATTGCTAACATTGAACAGAAAATGGACACCGCATTTAAAGAAATCGTGGAACCGAGTTTGAATTTCATGAGATTTATTTATGTTAACCTCGAATAAATATCATTGAGAGAGATATCTATTCATACAAGATTGCTAGTTATGCGGCTAGCTGCTTTCTTCTTGCCCTCAGTATACACACTGAGGCTAAAGTGTCCCATGATTTTCTTCTTTAGAGTCCAAAAATATTCAGTCACTTTCTAATTCTGAGTATGAGTAAGTTTTGTTTTTGTTTTTGTTTTTGGTTTTCTTTTGTTTGTTTGTTTTTTTATAGCATTTCATTAATTTTTTCCAATTTGGTTACTCACTTCGTCCATGGAATTCTCAGAAATCTTCTGTAGAAGGACATTTCTGTTGTTCGTCGTTTTCTCTTCACCAGTGAGAAGGTTGTGTAGCATTGATTGCCATATTAGATGATAGATATCAGATATACATTAAAATACGATATTCAATTACGCGTTCGGTATTGCTGTTGCATTTTACATCCTATAAAACGATATTCAGATATTTAAACGTCTCTACATGCTTGATGGTGACATCTCCAATTCTTAGTTCGTGTATTAGGCGGTTTGTCTTGCAGATGACCATATGTAATCTATCCTTGCACTTAATGGTTAAGCTTTTTCTCTCGATTTCTTTTAACACCCCGTCAGGGAAGTTTGAATGTCTTGTTAGAATCCGACACAGTTTCATATACGTATCATATATTGTTAATATTACGCGCATCTGTAATATATATTGGCAGGACTTTTTGATTTTTCCAATAAGCAGTCGAATAAAACGGGATAAAAAACACCCCACTGTCTTACTCCCCTTTCAAATTTTGTGAATCTACTCAATTCATTTTCCATTCATATGCAAGCGGATGTAACGGGCTATCCACCAGATGTCACGACTGTCATTAAGAAAAAGTGAGCTAATAAGTGTACGATCTTTTCACCGTTGTCTATGCGATTTAATTGAATATGATGGGAGACGTTATTAATGTAAGTGTGGGTAATGCAACAGTTATCAACAAAGAAAACAAGACTGGCAAGGCTAGTTCGAGCTCAGACTTGATGTGTTCACCTTGCTTTAGATAATTTACATTACTTTTCTCTTCATTTTCTTATTCTAACATCCTTTTTAAATTAATCGAGTTTTCCTAACAGTTTAAATAGACCCTTCTGCTATCACTTGTCAATTGCGCTTGCGTAACCAATAAAACATATGAGTACATCGTCATACATTTGCATTGCTCTGTCCATTAACTATAATAATAATCTTGTCTTGGGAGCAATTGGTAGCTTAAAAATAGAAACGTGTGTCTTTTAAGTTTCATAAGCAAACCTAGTCACGTTTATTTGTGAGGCAAGCGTATTTGTAAGGAAAAAGTTAAATCAACTTCAAACCATCGTCAACTTGAAATTACACTGAGAGTCTGTGTGATTTACCTTCCCATTTTTTGTGTAGCTGTTCGTTTTAACGCCCACAGAGTAATGTGTTACGGTTCAATTATATACCCTCCCAAGCGTAAGTGCAGATTTGGATAAAGAGTTGTGTTATTTTTCAGATTATATTCATTGATCGGACTGTTGTTCTAATCTTTATTGCCATATTTACGAAGCTTAGGCCGTTGCACATTCCAACATTCCCCGTGTGATTAGAATTTTTGAATTGAACTCTTTTTCGATTACTGGGGCAAATCGTTCTCGTTCCATAAGTTATGTTACTTCCGGATGTCACAGTTATCTCAATGTTACTCAACTCTTTAAGTTTTTGTTGGCCACTGCTGTAGGTAGGTATTGAACTTACAAGTCGTTGATCAAGTCACTGGATCCAGTCAACGCTTGTATCTACTGAGCCATGAGGACACAAATACAGACAAATATTGGAAAGTTGTTGTTATATACTGGTTGGGTTGGTATTGTTACGAAGTCCACTCTCCCTTGCACTGTAATTCATAGCTAAGAAGACGAGGCGTGGTTTAATAGACATCCAAAGGATATTTGTGCAAAATTAAATGCAAAAATCTCATTCCTCATTTCAAGCCGCTTGTAACTATAACACCTAAACATGCACCATTTTGAGTATATGATAAAATTACATTCGACCCTATAATATTTCATTCACAGTAATAAATGGCGTCACAAATTTTTATACGATACAGGCTGAATATTATTAAAGTCAATTAACAATATTTTCTCATTATTTACAACAATTCTACTAAACTTTGTATGGACAGATTTGTGCTACCTATATAATTTCACTAACGACTAATCGGTTAATTATTAACAAACAAGAAAAAAAATAGTGCCGAGACACCAAATATTATTTTAGCTATTTGAAGACACTGAACCAGAGAATAACGTTACGTTTTCTTGGTTAGCTAACGTACTGAAATGCCACATTTCTGGAAAAAGAAAGTATTGTTTTCATTTGTTTTCTGAATATATGTTATTAACTAATGGTAATATTTCTCAAAGTAAAATAGATCAACCTTCTCAATTTATATTTAAACCATCAAATATTGGACCGCTTCTAGAGTAATATTATTTTTCAATAACAATCAGTTTTTACAAATAACACCATAAAAAACCAAGGCCAACAAGTATTTTTATCAAATAATTTGATAAACAACAGAAACAAAACTTTTGTGAAACTAAGAACTATAAAAACTTGTCTCTTTCTTGATTGTCTATCATGTTAAATGTTGTTTAAGTTCTTTTGATAACACAGAAGTAGTTAGCCATCATTCTATTTTGTCCTATCATCCCTGGTAGCGCATTTCCATTGTTTTGATATCTTGAGTGAATCATTCTCCTTGCTCATCACTCACATCACCACAATTATTCTGAAATTTATCTAAATGGAAATGAAAAAATGAACCTTAATATTCATATTAGCATATTACTGATATGGTGTATTACTAATTAAGTAAGTAAATTTTAATTTGGATGATAAATTGCAAAACTTAGCTACTTCTATTTTAAATTGTTTGACACAAAACCACTTTTTATTATTATGAAATAGATTATTTCTAGTTGTTGACATAAATTACTAGGTCTACCTGAAAATTAATGAGTTTCAACGATCTTTATTAATGAAAACGTTGTGATCAGCCAAGATCGAAAAATGATATTTTTTCTAAAAATAAACAAGTTCAGTACAACAAAAACTGTAACTAACCATGAAAATATAAGGTCATTTTCAAAATTGGGACCATCAAATTAGCTAAAAAACATTTATTGGTACCTGAAAAAAATAATGTTAACCAGTGTTATTAGTGTAAGAATCTCTGAATAATTACGCTAAGTTCCGATAGGCTGGTCTTCGAATTATAGCTGAACATCAGGCCTGCTCAGTACTGAGATGACTGATCGCTTGGGAATACCAGGCGTTGTAAACTTGGAGATGCGAGTTTTGTAACGGATAACGGCTCAGGACTGGAAAATTGAGTGCTGAGTATTAACGTCTTTATATTTGCACAGGAATCAAATTTAGAAATCGATTGCCGAATGCAATATATTTGGCTTAAACAAATGATTCGTCAGCTCAAGCAAAGTTGATTTTGTGTCCTTACCCTGACAAAAGGATTGATTCTCTTCCTCACGTATCCTTCGAAAGATCGATAATAAAGCGCAATATTATTGATTTGAAAGTGTCTGAATTGCTGAAAAGTGGCCATAATCGGAAAGAAAAATTCCACCGATTTTGGTCAATAATCAGTTGGATAGTGAAATTGCATTACTAAGCATAGAAGTCATAGATATTGTACAACCATTTAGATGATAGATTTAATACCCTGTAGCTATCGAATATTTTACACGTAAAAAGCACTGACAATATTTTTATATTGGGCTGCGCATATCCTTCCAAACGGAGACATAATGACCATTTCAATAAACCAGCATTTAAAGTACTAGCCTTTAGAATTAGAAGGAATGTCGAGGATGGTATGTTGCAATCTCACCCTCAGTATTTTACAATATGCATCGGCACTCATCTAACTAATTAAACGGCTAATTCTGTCTGTTCCCCTGTGTGTCTAAAACCACACGGGCGATCTTCGCTGTACATAGACGAATTATAACATTTTGTAATCAGGATGATTCTAAGATTAAAAATCTACTTTCATCTGGTACTTGAACATCAAACATTTGTGTCAGCAAGAGGAAGGAACATTTAAAATAAAACTTTTTAAAATAACTAAAAACATTAATGATTTTAAAAATTATTTAATTCATATTGAGTCTAAAGTAACGCTCCAATTTTCTAAATTTGAAGGTTTTTGTTTTAACATTAATAAAATATGTTCAAAACTCTGTGAATTTAGGGAACAATTTCATTTCTTCAAAATGCTAAGGAATTTGAGTTAATGGAGGAGCTTTTGCGATTTTTTTTGTTTGTTTTTTTGTAGTTCCGCAGTGTTTGTGATTTGAAGAACTCATCCCAGTCGAGGTTCAACAGATTTTGTGAACTCAATTTTTATATGAATTGGAATTTAGGCCAAAACTGAACTTTCTATCCAAATTGGACATTTATTCCAAGTTGGTCTCCTGACCGGAGTAGGAATTCCAGACCAAATGAGAGTAAAAATTAAGTTTTGACTTTTTATGGAATGAATTGAGGATTTCAAATAATTTACCAAAACTATCATTACTGTCTTCTTAGATAAACCAGGGAACCGTTTCGCCTTGAGCTGGAAGCCCAATTATCACTAGGCAGTAACTAGCTTAAAATTCATTACGGAGTGCAGCTTTTAAGCTAGTCTGGAATATTGTTGGATTAATAATCTATTAACTAATAGAAGATTATTTTGCCTACTCTTCAGCTATGGAAATAATGTTAGCAGATGTAGATTTCGAAATGAATTAATGTGAGATATGCATTTCTAAAATAGGATAATTGAACCTTATTTTGTTATTAATTGATCTAATTACAATGGTAAAGCACACAATGCTTAAATATGGTTTACTTCATTGAAAAAGCAAATACTATTTCGATTGTAAGACACGTTGTATTTTATACGATTTTCAATGCTTCTAGGGCGGTCGACATTAATTTCAATGTTTAAATATACAGAAATGCTTACTCAAACACGTATTCCTAATAGTTTTAACGTTTATAGCAGTAAGAATAATCAGACATGTCAACATAGAAAAACAACTAGCTCTAACGGCATCGGAAATTTTTTCGAACTCAAGGATGATGGAACTCTCTCCTATCATTTTGCTTTCCAGTCAATTTTGATCTTTAAAAATTTCAATGCAATGTTAATTGTTATCCTTTTGTCATTTTAATTCCTGTGCATTTACTTTACTCTCTTCTTAATAATGGTTTTGTTTTTTATATATTATTTCACACTCATTACTCTCTTACGTCTTAATGGCTTTGTTGCCTTTCTTGAAGTAAAATAGTTTTAGAATAGCCAAATTTACACCTATTTTCTGATTTTTTTTTATCAGAACATGGAAGATCATGCCTCGTTATATCTTTTTGTCATTTGTAGCTGTAAGAAGGAATGTCTGATTTTTACCATTCCTTTTTGTCTCTTCTCTGATATCTATTCACACTAATTCTTTTTTAGCTATTTTCTGATTATCTTTTCCATTATTGATTTAACTTTATTCAGTGACTTCTAAATTCTCCTTTTTTTATTTGTATAATGTGTCCTCAGAAATTTAAATTGCTTTTTTTTGGATTTAGAAATTAGTTCCTTTTAGTTCTCCTTTGTTTTATAATTGCATCGTTGCTCACATGCTCAGTCTATAATATTATTCGAATCTGTTAGTTGAACGACATCACGATCGCTTTGAGTCTATCCTTCATCCAAATATAAAATGTAACTGTTCAATATTTACTTGTATATACGAATATAGATATGACATAGCAGTTCAGGATTTTGTTTATTCTTTTTAAAGATTTTTTAAAAATCTAACGATGCTTTTAGTATCTTAACGGTAACATTCTCCATTCCAACGCATCTTTCTATTTCTACGTAACATTTTCGGTAAGTTCTTAGTCTGAGAGATAATCGACGATTAATTCTTCTTCGTCTTCTTCTTCTTCTTCTTCTTCTTCTTCTTCTTCTTCTTTGTGCTGTGTTATTTCAGGACGTGTGTGATTATGGTTCTTCGCAATTTTTTGTCCTTTGTAAATCTGATAATTATTGTCTTTGTTTTATCTGCTAAACCCTATTTTGTCATTCATCTACAGAAGCTCCCTAAGTAGATCATGAGTGGTTTCCCTCTTTCTTTCTTTCAATATGTCCTGTGAATATCAAATTAAATATCCTCTTTACTTGTCAAGTCCCGAAAAAATTCTGTGTTTTTCTGATTCTATTTATAATTCTTTTTGTCTTTATTTTCTTTAAAACATCACCGTTGTCCAAAGGTTCATCCTCATATAAAACTGCGTTTCTGTTGGTTCATGTCTCTTCTTTATCTGTGAGCAACCTTCACTGCCATAGTAGCGAACTGATATTGAATTTTGGATTATTACTCGTTTCATTAGTTTCTAATAAAAATTTCTTAGTTATCAATAATTTGCTTAGATTTGAAAAACAAATCTCGAAATTCAAATGATCTTTTTGAATTCGATGTCGCACATTACACTCTTTGTTAAAACAGTTCCCAGATATGTAATTTATTGTACTTGTTTGATATTAGCATCACCAAATCGTGGTCTGAGCGTACAGTAAAACTTTTCAAATTCTTCTGCTCTTTGTGCTATCAGTGAATACACATCTATGCAGATTCCATTGCGAAATAAAATTAGATATTTGAAGTTCTCTATTTTCTGTAAAATGTATTTCACAAGTCGCTGGTAGATGCTTTTTCTTTTATCCATACAATTTTCCCTATAAATTAGGGATTTCGGATCTGTGTCATTCCACGTGAAAAGGAAAATAGTCGAGTTTCTTGTTACACTGTCTTAAATATAGAACCAGTGATTATTAAGTTGATTTCAATCATATTATTTGACCGATTCCTAGTCACACTTTGCGTTAATAGCAGGAAGGTGTCCTTAAGCCGATGATATGTTCAGAGTGTTTAACAATTTTCGAAACAAAATGATCGGCAGAGATTAAGAACCACAAACGATAGAGTAATAAAGATTACATTTATAGAAAGGTAAAAGAATAGCATTTTAGGATCAGTGACTAGTTAGTCTCAAATATGAACCAAACATGTCAAGAATGCGCCGAACGGAAGATACTGAGATTCCAGGTTTTTGGTTCCTTAAAACATGTGGTTGACTCGCACTTGAGTACTGGTGACATTCTTGTGTGTTCGAATTGTTATCTGAATCATCTTTGGAAATGTGAGGAAATTAAACTTCTTTCTGCACCTTGCTTTATCACACTTAAAAACATTAGTTTCCTAATATGTCTTCACACGGTCGATCTTATGCTTCATCGTACAAGGCATAATTTCACTATATTTGTTTGAAAATATGGAAATGTCAACTATTCCCATGAATAATATGAAAAGAAAAAGTGAAGAAATAATCTTGAAAGACTTAGTTTCATTACATCTCTTTAAACATAAGATCCTCTGCTTTACTGCGCAAGGCATTATTTCGCTATATATGGTTTAATATATAAAAATGTTAATTATTTTCCAGCAGTACTATGAAAAAAGAAAGAGAATAAAGAATCTTGAAAGACTTAGTTTTGTAAAGTGTCTTCACACATAAAATATTCTGCTTCATATTCCAAGAAATGATTTTGCTATATTTGGGGGCTATATCAACATGTTAAGTATTTCCTAGCAGCAATATAAAAAAGATAGAGAATAAAGAATCTTGAAAGACGTAGTTTTATAATATATCTTCATACGTAAGATCTTCTGCTCCACCTCCCAAGGCATGATTTGGCTATTATTGGTTGACTATGTGAACATGTTAACTATTTTCTCAGTAATAATATGAAACGAGAAAGAGAATAAGAATCTAGACAGTCTTGCTTTCACAATAAATCTTCACACAAAAAGATCTTCTGCTAGAGCGTTCAAGGCACGATTTCGCTATATTTAATTAAATAAATGAAAATGTTACGGATTTCTCAACTAAAATATGAAGAAAGTGAATGAAAAATCCTGAAAGACTGACATTTGTAAAATGTCATCACACATGAGCTCCTCTGCTCCAGCGTTTTACGTATGATTTTGCCATATATCTTTGAATATAGCGAAATCATACTTAAGAAATAATATGAAAAGCGAAAGAGATAAATCACTATTGAAATACATACACTTGTAATATGTTTTTACACATACGAAGGCACTATTTTGCTATATTTAGTTAAATATATAAATAGGTTAACTATTTTTCAGGAATAACACGAAAAGAGAAAAACAATTTTGTAAGATTTTGTTTCGAAATATCTCTACACAATTCAGATATTTTGCTTTATAGTCCAAGGCATGATTTCGTTATATTTGGTTAAGTATACGAAAATGTTAACTATTTCCCAGGAATAATATGAAACGAAAACGATAATAATGACTCTTGAAGACATACTTTTGTGATATGTCTACATACATAAGATCTTCTGTTTCATTGTCCAAGGCATGATTTTGCTATGTTTGGTTAAATATATGAATATGCTAACAATTTTCCAGGAATATGAAAAGAGAAAGAGTATAACGAATCAAGAAATACTTACTTTTATAATAAGTCTTCACGCATAAGACATTCTGCTTCATCGTCCAAGACATTATGTCACTATATTTGTTTGAATATATCAAAATGTTAACTATTTTCCAGCAAAAATATTAAACGAGAAAGAAAATAAAGAATCTTTTAAGACTTACTTTTTTAATATGTCTTTACACGTAAGATCTACTGCTTCATAGTACTCATCATGATGTTAAAAATTTTCCAGCAATAATGGAAAGTGAAAGTCGACAGGGAAGAACGGAGACGTTTCAACAATTGTTTAACACCGTGTATTCCTAAATACTAGTAGTTGGTATTAAAATTCAAATGCAAGTAAAGATAACGAAAAGTGATACAGAATGTCAATAGCTGTTCCCTGATTACAATATTTGCGCAACATAATCTTATTATTCCTGTAAACTTTCTTTGCTATATTTATTACACATCGATCGCAAGCAAAATAATCTACTATTTGAGAAAACCTCAAAGGCATCACGCGAAATATTTTTTGTTCCCCTGTCTTTTCTCCCTGTCAAATATATATTGGACACGTAAATAATGATTGCAGTCGTAATATCAACGAGTGTTCAATAATGGCTGACAAGATATTCTGACGAATTTCTTTTTTATTCTGCGCTATTTGCATTGAGTCAGATATTCATGAAATTTCGGTGGTGGTGAGGAATTCACTAAAAGCAATGATTGGTCCGCAACAACCTAAAAGATATCTCCCGAGAAATGTCTTTGTTCTCGATTTCCTTCTTCGGCTAGCAATTCGAATTAATTCGAGGATAGAAAGATGAAATAGGTAAAAGCATTGACTGTCCTGAATCAGCTACCATGTTCTCTCTGGAAAGATGTGATATTGTTTTCATACATTATGAATCATAGCGTAATATTTGTTGGCGCTCATAATGGGATCGGAATAAAGAATTCAAATTATAGCGATGGGCATTGAGTTCCCTTTCGCACAAAATTGTTTGGGGAAGGGTAGGCAAAACTCCATTTTTCTCAGTCTGAGCGAGATGCTAAATCGTATGACAAACTGTGGTCTCTGACTTCATTCTAGGAGAGGATTTCGAAACTAGCTACGGAAAACCACATCTGAGTGTGATAAGTCTAGAGTTTTATATGGAGAAAGACACATCCTCACTCTCGCTCTCTCTGTCACGATTGCTCACACTCTCTTTCTTATTATTTCTTAAAAAATCAGATATATGTATAAGTAAATTTATAGAATGTGATAAAGGCTTTGAAAGCAATGATTATAGATGGATTTCTACTATTAAACATTTGATATCAAATATTCTCTCCCACAATCTACCTTACATTATTTAATAGAGGAGGTGAAGTATTGATTTTCTCATAGTAAGATGCTCGCGCGATTTCCAGTCGTATGCGGCACGTGAGAGCTTTGAAAGAACATTCTTTTTCAAAAACACATTATAAATTACGTTACAGCCAAAACCGGAGAAAAAACATCGGAAACTTAGTGAATAGGTTAAAAGCGCATAGAAAAATAATAATTACGAGACATTTTTACATTTCTAACATTTTCTTCTATCAAAGAGGAAATATGTAAAAATCCGGAAAAAATTAAATCAAAATTTATAAAATCTTCCTCGTCGTTTGTTTTCAACAATATATATATATCAATGGAGATAGAGGTATATAATGAACAATATATATATATATATATATATATATATATATATATATATATTACTTAAAAATTAAGGCATGATTAGCAATGAAATCTTTACCGAATAAAGATTAGGGTGTAATGCATAAACATTATACAAAGTTACAAACATTTACATAATAGATTTTTTTAAATAAAAATTAAATGGAACAAAGAAAATAAGCTACTACACAAAAGTTAAGGAACGATGTAAATAATTTGCATAAACGTTTATTTACATTGTTAAAAAAACTCGATGGAGCTTTTCAACAATAAATAAAAGTTCATTTATCATTAAGGAATTATTTTTAAGCAATATTGCAAATTCTACACGCAGAACGATCTCTTTTGAAGGAAAAAGCTCATTATCGCTATCAAGAAAAAAGTCAATTTCAGAAATTTCTGATATTGTTCAGAGGTCTAAAAATGTCCTTTATCTTGTAATTAGCAGGTATAAAACCGAAAAAACGTTAGATGCAAAACCAAAAATCGGCAGCCCTCCAAAAACATCGCAAAGAGAAGATCGAAAAATTGTTAGAATATCTACAAAAACCGTTTTGAAATTGCTACGTCAATTGCCCGTAAATTTAATGAAGACACAGATAATAAGACCTTAAGTAAAACAGTTGCTCTCAAATTAAAAAATGCATGATTGCATGCACGTATTCCAACTTCAGAGCCTCTCATTTCAAAGCGAAACCAAAGGGCACGCCTGAAGTATGCGAGAGAACATGTTGTTTGAACTGACACACAATGGGATACAGTTCATTTCAGTGACGATTCCAAGTTTACTATATTTGGTTCTGACGACAAAACATACGTACGCCGTAGAACAGGTAAAAGACTGTCCTCTTAATGTGTCAAGAAAACCGTTAGGTTTGGTGGCGGCAGTGTGGTGGTGTGGGAAATGATTTCATCTGCAGTAGTTGGCACTAACATTCACGTACATGGCAATATTTAATGCTGAGATTTACAAAAGGCTTCTTCAGCAGCATGTGATACCAGAATTAAACCATAATCTTTATGAATTCCCTATTTTCATGATGGACAATGCCCCCTCCCACAAGGCTAAGAAGGTTTTGGCTTTATTTGAAGAAGGAATCACCCTAATAAAGTGGCCAACCCAGAGCCCCGAGTTGAATCCAATAAAATATATTTGGAAGATAACTGGACAATGATCTCAGAAAAGAAACCCGAAAAACCCGGCTCACCTATGGGAGTTATTGAAAGACGAATGGGAAGGAATTACTGTATACTTTTGCAATAAATTAATTAGATCATGTGTTTGACGATGCAGAGAAGTCATTGGAAATAAGGGGATGTTTACCAAATATTAAATTTTGTTGATATTTGTTCACAATCAAGTATTGACAAGATCGTTCCTTAACTTTTGTCCAATAGCTTATTTCTTTTGTTCCACTTAATCTTTTTTTTTTTAAAAAAACTATTATGTAAATCTTTTTAACTTTGTATAATATTTATGCATTGCACACTAGTCTTTATTCGGTAAAAATTTCATTGCTAATCAATCAAGTAATATACATATTTATGTCTTTGTTGTTTTCTTTTCTGGCCGCTACTATATATATATATATATATATATATATAAATCATCCACAGACACAGCTGTTTTGCTGTATCGCAGCTTTTCAGTGCGGCTACATTAACCATTTGCCTTAAGCTGTGATGGATTCGACTGATTTGACAGCATTCTGATATTCACTCACCAGGACATTGGTGCACATCAGAGAAAGTCTAATTTCATAGCTTGTACTCTTTTTATGAAATGTAAATAACGCCAGCAGTAACAGCGTTCTATTTTGTAACCGCTACGAACTGCTTTTCTACACGGTAACCAGAGAACGAACTGTACAGTGTTTGATAACGGCTGTTTATAAAAATTTCCCCTTTCTACAGTGCTCAATCGGCAAGCGAAATGTGTGTGATTAAAACAAAACAAGAGCGGAAAATATACTTACAATATGCGTTTCGGCTTCTGAGAAATTTTATCGAAGCAATGTAGGATTTATTTCGTTGCAGGTGTTCATATACAAAGGACAGGACGCCATTGGTTTTTCACAGCTTATAAATTTGAGACGTTGCGGAATTTTCATCAGTTAGTTTCAAGGTCAGTCGAGGCATGTAGAAGACACAAAGTGTCATAATTTACTGTCTGACAAAACTAATGATAGTAATATTCAATATTTTTAAATAAATATTGGTAGGACTTTAATTAAGTTGTTATGATAGGAGATGGGCGTTTGTACTGTACTTTTTCAAAAATATAAACTGATGGATATAACTGTTTTCATTATTTTAACGTATTAGTAGTCGTGCATGTTGGATTGGGAAATATTAATTCTTTGAGAAAATGTGAGATTGGAAAAACAAGTGAGTGAATTTATATTTTGACAATACTCGATGGCTGTACTCTCGAGAAATTTACTTCTGAGTAAATTATGATGAGTATAACATTTTTCAATAAAAAACTTGGTCGATATTTCTATAGAAAGATGGAGAGTGAGAGAGCAAAAAAGAGAGAAATGGACAATGAAAATAAATAGACAAGTAATGGAAAATTAATATATATATATATATATATATAGAGAGAGAGAGAGAGAAAGAGAGAGAGAGGCAGAGACATAATGGACCCCAGGAATACGTATATATATATATATATATATATATATATATATATATATATATAGATATATATAGAGAGAAAGAGAGTTAGAGAAAGAGAGAGACATAGAGACATGTGTGTGTTTTAATGGAAATGTGTGTTTTCTGTGCATATTCTTTTTTTCTTCTTGTATTTGCAGCATGTTATTTTGAAATACGTTCCTGATATTACTCAATATATGATTGAAAACAGACTACTATAAATATATAAAGAAATTTTGTGAATAGCTCTCCATATTGTTTGCCCCTGGCATAGAACGTCAATTATAAATCCGAATTACATAAAAATGTATTTTATTTGATGTCAACATCACCCAAGATGGATCAGCATAAATAAATAAATAAATGCAACTAAATAATATGCTGTGACTCTCCTGTTCCTTAGAGAATATCTAAATAATGAAATCTTTAAAAAAATAAAACATTTTAAGTATTATAACATTTTTCCCCTAGAAATATTTCTATTTGTAATTGAGGAGAAAAAATTATATTGTAAAAAATAAAGTCTGTTTTGCGTTTGTATCAGGCAAGTGGAAATGTTTCATAAGATTTACATACAGAAAATCTAAAACATGAAATGGTCATCATTAACACCAGATGCTTTCTTGGTGGAGGTATATTGTTGTAATTAGACACTAGCAAAACAAACATTTTATGAGGGTGAAAGTAAGCAGGAAAAGAGAGCAGTATTAAACAAGGAAGTGGTTTAAAAATTGTCTGTAAAGCAGCATTTATGTTCTGGAGCTTGATACGAACACTTGTAAAGCATACATGTGCAATTTCAAGGAAGCCCACTCTGTGTGAGTGTAATGAATAGGAACGATAGCGTGTGACCCAACCTACCTGAAACCATCACCCAGAAAACGTGACAGAAGCACTGTACCTGCAGACGTCCAAACAGGAATTGAAGTGTAGTTTTAAGACTGGCTTCTCTAAATTATCCAAAGTCAAACCGACAATGAAAAACTTGAGCTGCGTCAGAGAAAGATTTGCCATTGTGTCATTTTGCACAGGATGTCTTTCATACATGTTGTTTATTATGTAAGTAAATTGTTTGATCAGGGATTTTAAAATACAAAAAAATATATTTTAGCCAGTGACCTCAGAAAATGGGCAGTTTAAGTGTTAGAAATGAAAAATGATCATCCAAGACCAAGGCTAAATTGAAGTGCTATATATGGGCACATTGCTGTGTTTGGTGATTTTTAACGCCATAACCTTCTGTCAGTGATGTACAATAACCGTATATGTATGTTTGTGCGTATGCACAAAATTTCCCCTTTCTACAGTGCTCAATCGGCAAGCGAAATGTGTGTGATTAAAACAAAACAAGAGCGGAAAATATACTTACAATATGCGTTTCGGCTTCTGAGAAATTTTAAAAATTAATTTTAATTTTAAAAATTTCAACAGGGTAGTGCGTATGCACTACCCTGTCCTAGTTATTAAATTGTTTCCTATAGCGTGATTCGTGCTCCCGTTTTTTGGTCTTCTGGCAAGTAAAGAAACACTCCCTAACTGCCATTCATCACAGAATTCACTATGGCCATAAATATCAAAACATGCAATGCTTCCATCTGGGATCATTTTGAAGTGTGTTTAGTAAACTGACTCGCTACCAAGCTTAATGGCTGAGTTGGATCCCTACATTTTATGAAACCTTCTATCTAAAAGGAATTTCTTGCCGCTTGATTACATCTACAGGTGTATTTTAGTACTTTTTGGAAAATTTTATCATGATTATGAGATTAGTCTTGTGAAAGAATCTCCCCACGTTATGATGCTTGAAACATATTTATTCATTGTTAAATGTAACATCATTAGAGGACCTGAGAGTAATGTTGCGGACAAATTATCCAAACTCAATGGAAGTTAATAAAATAATTTAGATCTATAGTTGGGTGAAAGGGACACATTATTGTTGTCTACTAGCGAAAGTGTAGCATGGTGTGATATCAAGTTTTTTTCTATTTGAAAACCTGTTGTATATATGATTGCATGTATATCATGCATTTACGCATATATGTCTTAATCCCATTCACACATCCCAGTTACAGTGGAATATCACCTCTCTCTGTTGTTGGTAAAGTATTATATTAGATCGAGGAGAACTGAATTCACAAAAACCTCTTTCCAGAATTACAATGTGGTTTCAGATATTACAACGGATGACAGGCATTATATTTTCTGTCAAGCAATTTCAGGTAAAATGCATTGAGCACAATACGGATGTTTTATCAAGTCATCGTTGATCTAATAAAATTAGTTTTGATTCTGCTAATACCAATACATTATTGAACATTCTAAAGAAGCATGGGTATCTTGGTTTTGTTTCTGTTCTTAGCGGTTTGCATTACGAAATGAAAACCTTTTGTTTAGTCCATTTTTGTTTGTAAATCGAGGTGAAATAATAGCTCTCAAATAGTTTCCATTTACTCTCTCTGTTTTTTATGGCTTTTAAATGGGTCTACATCAAACATGGAAAAACTAGGATATGCTGATTTTAAGATAGTTCGCTATCTCAGAAACTATTGCCAACATTAATACGTGATTTCCGGCACGCTTTTTGCCTTTATTGTTTTTTTCCCCAGGATAACATAATTTTTGTTATGCATTCATTCTCGATGACATGCTTCGTGTTTGTTCAATTATTTCATTTGAGAATATATGCGGTTATGTAACCAACTTTCTCCAGATTAAACCTACTGTCATCCATGTATTTATGTGTATCGCCAGAAATTGCAGGTTGAGGAAAAGATCATGTATTTAGGAAACACTGAATATATGTCAAATACACTGGATGGGGAAAATTCTCTTCAAGTCAAGAAGGACAGTAACACTTTGATTAAAACTGAAGAATGCGTATGGAATTTTGATTCAAAATATAAAATACTTATGTTTTGTCTCCATTGTTGTATACCTGAGTTGCATGGGTCACTTACTGAAGATACCCAAAAATGCTAAAGCTATTTCACTAAACAGTGTCTCCGTCGTATATTAAATTATCCGGTGGCAAATCTTTTGTGAATGACATTTATATCATCAATGCATTCAGTCTAATAGTGCAGAGTCTGTGGTCTATAGCACCTGCTAGGAGGGAGTAGTTATATGGTCAGCGTGAAAGATGACATGATCCCTAAGCAGGTTCTATATTCTGAAGCAAAAATGTTTGGAAACAAACGAACATTTGGATATAAAGATTGCATCAGGTACACACTGAATGTCGACATCACGCAAAATGACCTGAAATAGCAAATACTAGATAGTAGATACTGCAAAAGATAAAAACAGAATGGTATGAGAGATTATGAACATACTCAAATGTTGGCAACTGTCAGGTATATATGCATGTACATATGTATGTATGTGAACGGGTATATTACTGCAATACAGACAACGTGGATATAATTTTTTAGCTTTATATGGAATTACACTCACTTTGGAAATCCAATTTTTCACAACTTTACAAAGGAGTGTAATTTACTAGTAAGACAAAAAGGTACATCGATACTGTCCATAAATAAAAACTGATCAAGTGATGACATAACTGGGAATCTACTTCTTGCTATGATCATCTAAATGAAGAATGAATGCCCAAAGTCAAATAGACACATCAGCAACGAGCCCCGTCGGTTCAACGTGTAAGAAAGAATATTATTCTCAGATTAAAACATCCCTCGCTCAATCGCAAGTCCCTCTAGAGAGAAGGATGTCAAATATTTGTAATGTATGCATCACATAAAAATTTTCTCTTAAAAAAACCTTCTTTGCAGTATCTAAGAAACAACTCCTAAAAAATCAACTGTAGCTGATTTTCCAAAAGAATTTTGAATGTATATTTTCACGGGTAAAAATAATCTTACTAAAATTATATTCGCTATTTAATTTTACCAATTCATCGTGAACAATGTGCCTCATCTGTGTGTTTTTGCGAAAAAGTGTTTAGATAGTTGGACAATTCGTGTTAAAAACTCCAAAAAATTCAACAAAATCGTAGGCATGTTTAAAAATATTTCTAAGTATTTTAAGTGTTGTACATGTGGTCTTTTTTGGTATGCAACATGATAACAAATTAACTTGATTTCATTGCTAGAAACACTCTATATGATTTTAGGCATTTATAGTGAAAATTAAGTTAATGAAATCCAATTGTAGTAAACATAAAGGAAGGACATTTGAATTTCGGGTTGTTTTATAAAAGAAGTTTGGAGATTTAAGTGGGAGAAAGTGTGAGAAAAGAAATCAGTGGCGTTTTCATAACAAAGGTCGGTTTGCTGTTTAGATAGGGGCCAGTTTTTTGGTTATTTTATTTACTTTCACATTCTTGTATAAGCTTTTTTATTAGTTTTTAATTTTCAGTTGAGTGAACAACATATATATATGTGTGTGTGTGTGTCTGTGTGCGTGTGTGTGTGTGTGTGTGAGAGAGAGAGAGAGAGAGAAATCCCTCATTAACTGTTTGGAGAGAACCTATCTTACCTATCTTACTAGTCAGTATTGCCAAATAATAGGTGTCACTTCTGACATCTTGAACGGGATAGAGCTTTGATATTATGCTAGCTCGATTGTCTTCGACTCTGTCCCAAACTGTTTGAAATTTTGTAACCGAAAAATGCCGGTCACATTGAATACTATAAAACCGTCTTGTTGGAAATGCGGAGAGACTGGTTACCTTTTCTCTCGCTATCCAGAGAAGTCTTCCTGGTTTCCTGGTCGCTGGCGTTTAAAACACCTTTCAAGACCAAAATGATAGTTTTGTCGCGCTTGTAATGGGACTATCAGCAACTTGACTCTGTGCATTTAAGCCCCAGTCAGATCTAGTCCCACATGATTACAAAAAGTAAAGGAACTATTGCAAGAGGTGAATGGCAGCTTTTTGTTTCTTCCATCTTTAGTAAAATTTAAAGATAAAATTACCCCAAAATATTAATCAATTTCGTTGACTCCCACGTTTTGTTTACCACTCTTTTTATAGTGCTGTAAAGCTAATATTCAGCTGTCTCTTGATGGCTTCATCAAGATAGAGATGTGCACAAGGTCTACGGTACAGGTCGTGAGTGTTCTCTCCCCGATCATATTAAATGTAATGCGTTTGATTATATCTCTCTGGTTAGCTAGTGTGAATGCCCGGGATCTGAGGTCAGAATCTCGCAGAATAAGTCTTGCACGGAATCCTCAGTTTCTCTGTTATAGTGCATATTGTGTTTAAGAGACCGCTTTTTTTAACTGCATTCTGTCTATGTGAAGATTAGTCCTCTATCCAGCTTTAGTGAACGCTTGGCAGGAGTTTCCTGGATGATGAGTAAGCATTTACACGAAGCCTGTGCTTATGTCCTCGAAGATCTGATGGACAGGCTTTGCGTACTGGGTGTTACCATAAAGGTTAGGAACTTTCGTATCAATGAAGTTTATGCGCCCAAGAACCATATTTAGCGGCCTCACATGTTTCAGAAGATCAAGTCGTTTCTTACATCCCGTTTGGTAGTTTTAGCGGAGGATTGGAATGCTGTTTTTGACTCCGGCATAAATCTCATAGAGACAAATTTAGCTATTAACAATAGTGACGTAAAACCATTTCAAGACTTTATCAAGAAGCTTCATCTCAGATTTATTCTAGCTATCTCAACCGAGTTCTAGTTAAGAAAGACAGTTTAGGGCTTTTAGAATATCATAGATTTATATATCTAGTTTACCTGAGTCATTATTCGGGTTCGTGTAAACTTAGATTAGCCAAAGGTTAGGATAGCTGGTAACAGAAACTTGAAGAAATCATTTTGTGAAAATTCCAGAAGCTGTGACTAATGTTGTAGCAAGGTTTTATGGGGGCTGTGATTGAGAATAAATGGTATAATAAATTAAAATTCAAACTTAGGTCCCTTGATGCTGATTATAGTCGTCAAGTCAAAATTAGATAAATAGTGGGGACGTAGCCTTAGTTAGGAGTGAGTTGACCTCCTCTACCAAGCTCTGGTAGTTAGTGCCAGATAAAAAAGAATGACTTTGGAGGTGATGAATATGGCCGCTGAAGTGCATCTAGATACAGTTTTGAAGACGTCTCAATACCATGTCACGTGCATCACCTCGCCGGATAATTGGTCAGTGACTCCAAACGCAGGCATATGAAAGTTTTTGTGAAAACATGCAGGATCATTTTCCCAGGTTTCCCGATTTGAGCACTGCTCAGATCAACGCCTATTTGGCTGACTCTCCGCTCAAAAGCGAGTGAATTAGTAGGGTTCAAGTGTCCGATTACAGAGTCAGGAACTGAGAAGAAGCTGGTTCGCAGGGATGAATTTTCCTTTTTAGATGATCTTCTCTGCGAACTGTACTTGAGATAGTCTGCCGTCGTTGTTCCTTGTTGAAACTGGTTTTTAACAACTGGATGAATCAGGTATCTGTACCTCAACGCTTCACTTGAGGTTTGATCAAAATAACTACTAAAACGTGGGATGAAGTATGTAACTTTTGGTCTTAAACGATGTTAAACACAGAGTTAAAAACTTAGCTAAGATTTTAGCCGGTCTTTTGTGTGTTATCTTCTCTAAACTGGTTCAATCCGAAGAGACCTAAACTGGACAACGTTTATATGGTATGCAAGTTCGCAGTGAATTCGTACTGATCATTTTAGATCGTTCTTGTATTGTAGCCTTACGTTCGCAATGTTGATCAAGGAATCCGGTATCTGATTTGATCCTGATATGCTTGTGGAAAGGAATTATTCGACAGTGCTGAAGGAGACGGAGGTCGCAGTTCCTCTGTGGACAAGGATGAATCCTTCTTTAAAGGCGAGAGTGGAAATATGTGCCTCGCACATCTACCCAATTCTTTTTTACCAACTCTCTGTACTTACTCTTCCGTCTACCACACTATTGTCATTAGTAAGGCTCTTGTTCTCTTTCTTGTAGCGAGGCAAGGGCACCACGGTACCTTGGAAGATCTGTTACCGCCACGCATCTGAAGCATAAATTTCCTAGATCGAATGGTGATGACGAATTCTGGATTGAAGATGCCAGTAAAACTTTACCATCTCTGAGAACTGTGCCCATACTTGTTAACCCTGAGGCTAGCCCTTCTTCTATCGTGTATGCCGAATAGCTCTGAAACAACTTCTGCGAGCGGTAGATGGCTTCTCAGACGCCCAGATGTTGTCCCGTACGGCATTATATGATCTGTTAGACAGGGGATCCGCTCAAGGCAGGAGGCTCTCTCAATATGGCCTTGGGTTCTTGGATTTATATACCTCACTAATGATGAGGCACCACTCAACTGGCTAGTTTCGTGGGGTGTTCTGGGGGCGCGAACAATTTGCCCCACAAGCTTGGATAATTCTGCAAACTGCTGTGGTGAGGCGGTGGAGACCATGGTACACACCTTCTTTAATTTAAGTGCTGTAGTCCGTTGAGCAAGATATGGTTCGCCTGCTGTGAGGAAACCTGTTCGTCTTCCAGGTCAATCCTGTTTCTAGCAGTGTACTAACATCATTGACAAAGGCTGAAGACACGTTTTGCTTGCTGGACGTAATGAGAATTGTGATTTAGACTATACACCAGAAAAAAATTCATAGTGGCAAGAAGTTTAGCTCTTTCTAACTGATCTTGTCAAGACTACAATTGAAAGGCTGCGGTTACCCACCCACATCAGAATTTGGTTAAATGTAGGTGAGTCTTGCGCAGGTGTGCTTAGTGCGAGACGCCGAATTGGAATAGCATTTTGATGCCAGTTACGTATTATTGTTGTTGTTTCTGCTGAATTAAAAATTGGCAACCCATTAGCAACAGCTAATTTTTGAGAGATTAAGAAGGAAAATTGTTTGAGATGTCTCAAAGAATCCTCACTTCACTAAGGTTCTTTTTAATGATGTAAAAACATCAGGTTTGAATGTACACAGTTCTTCACAGAAAGTCTGAGGTATTATGGTTGATGTAGTAAATATGGTACGTACGAATACATTGTTTTGGTGTAAGAAACATTATGTTTGGCGCCTAGATTTTGTTTAATAAGACAAATTCCTTTTTTAGCATTTTGCTACATTTGCATATATTTAAAGAAAATAATTTTGGGAGTGTCACATATCGAGATAGCTCATTCGGTCTATCAGTTGAGAAAGACGGCTAATCTTGACAAGAAGCTCCGAATAAAGTTAGTTGATGGTTACAAACAAAGTAATGATCATACATTTTCCAACTGTTTAAATGTCCTCGATCTAAAATTTAAGCATTATCAAGAATACAACCTGACTCTTTTGTGTTGAGAATAAATTAAAGACTGGAAGAAAACGGCTAATATTTAAGACAATGGAAAAGAAAATTGTTTGAGATGTCTCTAAAAATGGTAAGTACACTACAAATGTCCTTTACAACATCAGGTTTGAATGTATCGACAAAGACAAGCACTAGATGCTCTCATTGAGAAGGACTTCCAAATTTGGGTCCAATGAAAACTCTAAAATTTCCTAAGTCTAGACATAGAAATGCAGATTAGTCTTATGCTGGAATTCACTTAGAACATAAGGGTAAATATTAAAACGTTTTATAGTTAGATGAAAACCTGTTATCTGTAGGAGAAAGTGAATGAAGCTGACAAACCAGAAAAATACACTTCTTAAGCACCATGGTTGGAGCTTTGTTTTGTTGTATTGACTTATTTGCCGGGTCTAATTTTTTTATATTCCACTTTATTGTGTTAACTTTGCTTTAGCAATAAAAAGAAATCAACCAGCTGCAATGAGTCAATGCAACAAAATCAGTTAACCAACTGTAGAATCACTTATATACAGAAATACCAAAATTACACCAAGACTTGAAAAAAACAGCAGATTAAAAAAAGTCTTAAAGAGAAATAACATCATAGAGGTACCTTCACGAAACACTGAGGTCGGCATGACTCTGCTCTGTTAAGTGACAAACTTCTCCATCCCAATCCTATATATATATATATATATATATAGAGAGAGAGAGAGAGAGAGAAAGAGAGAGGGAGAAAGAGTAAAAGATAGAGAGAGAGAGAAAAAATATAATACGAGCAAAAATTTTCCTAGCTGATTGCTGTTACATTCAGCATTCCAAATCAAGTATTTTGTAGACACACCCATGCAACCACTTATCAGCAATTTACTACTTATCTTTCCCAATTCTACTTTTTTTAAATATGCATTTATCATTTGTGAAGCATTTTCATAATGTATGTGTGCGTTCATCCTTATTTATATTATAAACATATAGCCTTAATTTGTTATGTCACTGATAATGTCCATGTAAAATTAAACAAAGACGTAAATACCAAGTGGCAACAGTGTGTCTCATGCTTAAACACAATCTTCCTGACACACACACCCAAATATATATATATATATATATATATATATATATATAGAGAGAGAGAGAGAGAGAGAGAGAGAGAGTCATCCGCAGACAGATTAGTTTCGCTGTATCACAGCTCATCAATACGGTTAGGCATCCGATTGTTTTTAACCAGGATTGAAACCTGACCGCGTTGGTGTCAGCCGGCGTTTCTACCTCTGATCTATAGGCGGTCGGTAGAAAGAGGAAGACTTTTAGCGTGTGATATACCATGTATACATGCGCCAGTAGTTAAAGTGTTCTAATTCATTACTGAATGAACGATGCGTAGATGCTAGAATACCTACTGTTTTCTGAAAGTTTACCATTCTTCCTTAGGGCTCAATCAGGGTGTGAGGGCGTAATATGGTCATCCGCAGACAGATCTGTTTCGCTCTATCACGGCTCACCATATATATATATATATATATATATATATATAGTCATCCGCAGACCTGTTTCACTCTATCACGGGCTCATCAGTACGGTTAGACTCCGATTGCTTTTAACCCAGGATTCAAACCAGACCGAATTGGAGTCAGTCGGTGATCCTACCTCTGGGCTATGGGCGCTCGGTAAAAGAAGGCAGACATTTTAGCGTATATATTATCATTATACACGCCCAATAGCTAGAGTGCTCTAATTCATTACGGAATGAGCGATGCATACATGCCAGAATAACTACTGTTTTTCAAAGTCTACCATTCTTCCAGAATGCCCAATCAGGGTGTGAGAGCGTATATATATATATATATATATATATATATATATATATATATATTGCATTAAGGTCGATCAATACGTAATCAGCTCAATACCTATTTATTCGCTGAAATTTGTCTAAAATATTTGTAGTATAATATGCGATCTATCGGAGTATTATTCTTTTGAAAATCAATAAGGTGCATTGACAAAAAAGAATATATTGAAATATTAGTATTGGTTGTATAAAATAGTTGCATTGTTATTATTAGATCAAAAAGTAATTGACTTTTCTCCAAATAAAATAAATCCGACAACATTGTATTGCACACTCATGGCGCTCACGTAGTTTCAGACTAATTAACTAAAAGTCATTGGCTGCGAGTTTTGACCTTCGCTGTATTATTTTATCAATATGGCAGTGTACTCCATCTGGCACAGGGCAAATCATACATTCAACTTAAAACTAATTAGCATTAAGTTTTACTCGTAGCCAACACTGATGCTTAGCAAAGATTTGTGAGACTTTCGGCCTTTACGTTTTTACATAAAAACTCTACGCCATTAGTCGACTGTTCCTGTAAAAATACTATTTATTGTTACTATGACGGTAAATATATCTTCTGCGCACGTTAAATTCGTGTATGTCTTCTATTTCTCATGAAATAAAAAAGAAATGTCAACTGATTATATAGCATTGATACAGTCCTAGAGACGCCATGACTGTCATTCTCTATAAAAAGTTAAGGAAACACAAATTTCTATTTTTCGTCGCAAGGGAAACTGTTGACTTCAATGTAGACAGTTGCGACAAAGAAATGACCTTCGCCAAAGAAAGTTTTGCCTGGATCCATTCCTTTATAACTCTCGAAGGCAACGAGTTTTTTTTGTTTTTTGTTTTTTTCAAGTGGATGTCTCTTCTTTGCTTTTGCTTCTCTTGGGTTGTACTTTAAGTCAACGTCTTTTATCTTGGCGCGTCAAATTTCTCTCTGGATTCCTCGCTTGTCATTATTTGTGAAGATCTCTTCATAAGCAGGCTGAACGCTGTTTTCTTGGCTCTCTGAATGTTCTCAATCCACATCAAATAAAATTAGAGCAAGCCTTGCGAGGATGGAAGGAATCGTATTCAGTGAACTTTGTCAAAGCATTCGAAATATTTTCTTTCTGTGAAAAGCATTAACATTTTGAAAGTGAACATCAAGAAAACGTTATAATAATAATAATAATAATAATAATAATAATAATAATCAAACAAAAAAAATAACAAAAAAAACAATCCAAATCCGAAATGTGCTGAAAAGCAATTGGTGAAATATGTTAATTGCGTTTATATAAAGTTCTTAGAATAATTTAACACAAGTAAAGCAGAATATTACTATCTCCACCAACCGATATCCAAAACAATTCTTTGCAGAGATTCAGAATCAGTGTATTAGATTTAGCATAGTACAGAATCAGTTGTTCAGATACCATATGAAAACAGATTTTTTTTATTACTTATTTTTTCTAGGATATTTTATCGAAAAATAAACCACAAAATTCGATGAATAATTTCTCGGAATATGTACGAGATGCCCTTAAATAAATTCATACTATATAATAAGACACTATTCTCTCTGTGAGTAATTTAATAAGTGTTAAAATCTTTTGGGAATTTAATTTATTGAAACAAGAGTAATTACCTGATGTTACAGATATTTCTACTCTAATTATGATTAAGTAAAAATTAAAAGAGTCTCGTTTCATTATTTATCGAACATTTCCTTTACGAGCATTTTGATAGGAAACACTGAATTCCGTCAACAAGGCAATAAATATGAGATAGATAGATAGATAGATAGATAGATAGATAGATAGATAGATAGATAGATAGATAGATAGATAGATGTGTGGGTGTAATGTTTCTTAAATATTCTTATTCTTTAAACAATCAAATGCTAAATGCTAAATGTATGTCTTCAAAATTATAGATTTCTATGACTTCTATTACTTCTGTTACAATTAAAACCGTCTTAATTTTGTTGTGTATGATTTAAACAATCCTCTGGAAGCTCTATTTCAAAATTTGGATGCTTTATATTATTGTGTCATTTCTCAACTTTTCTCGGTTGAATGTTTGTACATCCAGGATATATTTTCATGCTGAAACTGCTTACTACAACTTGGGTGCATAGGAGTCCTAAACTGTAGTCCGTAGTCAACCAAACTTACTACATGTGTTGCGTTATTTAAACGTAATGATTGGTGCGTATTTCAGGTTCTTCATTGAGATCTGTTGTTTGCGTGATATTAATATATTTTATATCCATTTCAACTTGCCTTTCATATTTTTTTGATTCAAGTATTCTGTTTGCAGTTCTTTTTATTTCTTTAATATCAGAATCTGTCAATCGTTTATTTCTCATGATGTAACTTATAACGTTGGTAAGTTTTTTTTTGTCAGTGTACTTTCTAATTGCTTCCAGAAACTTTTCTCACCAAATGTCATATATGGCGTGTGATGTTTTTTCTGTAGTTGACGAGTTTGTACTCCACTCGAGATGACATTAATGTTTCTTCTTTTGAATAAATGGTTGTGGATCTAGTTGGGAAATTCGCTGGGCCATCATTGGGATTGTTCCGGTTAATGGGACCTAAAGATTCATTATTTGAGTAAGAGTTTGTTGTTATGTTAGATATTTTGACCTCAGGTTAATTCTCTCCTGACGGATGTGATCCCTGTTTATCTACTGAAATAACCATACGTTTAGCCTTTTTTTTTATTGTTCTCACTACTGAAGCCTTTGTCCAAATCTGAACCAAACGTTTTCCGGCACATTGCTTAACGTTCTTCTACAGATAAGATTCTGAAGCCTTCGTTTGCAACCTCGTAAAACAGCAGCCATTTACTCCTCATCATGATTAACACATTGAGATGCTGGTTCAAGGGACAACGATGCGATTGGATTTCAATTATTGATTAATTTAAAGAAAAACAGAGATATTATTTATCGAAGTATACTTTTTAAACATATGATTATTTATAACTTTGTTGCTTGCATAAATTTATATGTTTATATACAAACTGTTTTCTTTCGTTCAATCATTTTTTTATCTGCATAGTCAGTAATTTATTCCCAAAAATCGTAAAAATACTTAGCGCTATCTACAACTAACAATGTAGTTTTAATAAAGTTTGTTATAAATAATAATGAAAAAAATACTTATTGATTAATCAACCAGGATCATTAAAACAAGAAACAAATATATGAAAAAAGTAGTAATTCATATTTACATTTAGGTTACAAGGCATTTTTTTAAGAGTATATTATTAATATGTCATTTTTCATCATATTTCAATTTCTGCTATGGTCGCACTACCAACCAAGTCTGCGGAAAGAAATAAGGCAGGTCGTGGCGTGTTGTTATGGCTTCATTTCATGTTTTTCTATCTTCCCCATAATCCCTTGCGTTACATAGACAAAGTTCTCCTTAGTGTGTGGGCTGTACTTAATAAGAGAATATTTGTGTATCTCTTAAGCTGGGGTTTCCAGGGATTCTTCAAAGTGTTGTTTTCTTCCGTTTTCTATCATACCAAGTGCACCTACTATAACTGGCACAACTCTGGTTTTCAATTTCCACACTGTTTCTATTTCATTTTCTAGGTCTTTATATTTTGACAGTTTTTCGAATTACTTGGTTGCTATGTTACAATCCGCTAAACAAGCCATATCAATTAATAGGCAAGTTTTTTCTTTTTGGTTTTTAACAATAATGTCCGGCCTGTTTGCTTCAATTTTATTGTTTGTGTAGATGATTTAATCCCATATAATCGTGACATTTTCTATTTCTGTAAAACCGATGCTGGATAATGTTCCTATCAGTGTTTGTTTACATATTTTTCATAGTGTTTGTTTACATATATTTCATAGTGTAAATATTGCCCATTCTATCGTGACGATTTTTATATTCATTTGGGGCAAGTAAAGAACATCCTGAGATTAGATGGTCCTCTGTTTCTTGGTACTTATGAGAGAAACTGCATTTTGGATCCACATTATTATGTGTAATATTTGCCTGAATGTTCCTAGTGAAAAGACTTTCATCTTGCGCAGCAAGTATAAAGCCTTCAGTTTCAGATTTTAATCTAGATGCACCTAACCATCTATGAGTAATAACGTTATCAATACTGGGTTTATTAGCACGTTCTGGATATTGACCATGCAAAGTTTTGTCATGCCAGCGTTGTTTCATTTGTTCACGAGCTGTTTGCTTGATTTAATTTTCATATTTTTTCCGCAATAGTTGGTTTTTATTCGGTTTTGCTTTTCCACAGAGTCTACTAAATGTAAATCTTGTTTGCAATTACTGCCTTCTTTCATTATTGAATATTTTTTCTTTCTGTTTTAATGATGTTTGACTAATTGTATCATCCAGTCCCATGTTGTTTCTATGTATATTAGTAAGCCAATAGTTGATGTCTTATATGACAATTCTAGCTGAATAAGACCTCTTCCTCCTTCTTTACGGGGTATGTATAGCCAGTCTACATCAACTTTTGGATGATGCATCTTATGTTTAGTAATTAGCTCACTTGTCTTAGAATCCATTCGTCTGATGTCGTTTAGACTCCAGTTCAAGATGTTGAAACTATATTAGACGACTTGGATGGCAAGGTTATTAATGGCCATAATTCTGTTCTGAGAATTCAATTCAGTTTTTAATATCAGTCGTAGCCTTCTATAGTACTCTTCAAGCACTATTTCTTTCAATTTTTATGGTGAATTCATTCACTCTCATTTACATCCAGGTACTTATAAGCTTCTTCGTGCTCTAAATATTTTAATTTTTACAGCAGGGTCTAAGCTAGTTAAGGATGTTTGTTTTAGTGATTTTCGTAAAATTGTAGCTTTTTTCAAATTTATTCAAATTTAATTTCATTCCAATGTCTTCACTAAAGCATTGTACAGTTTATAGAAAACCTTCCAGCTGTCTTGTTAAGTTTGACTTGTTAATGCTATTACTAACATGCAAAATAGTAAGGGAGACAAAGACACCTTGAAATATGTCTCTTCTAATGTTTATTTGACCAAACTTATAGGCTCCATTTATATGACAGAGGTAAAGGGTTGTTTTTCACATCGACATACATTGTTTGGTGAAATTGATGATGACGGATGATATCTTGTACATATTTAAGGTCTTTAGGTTCATAATTAGAGGGTTAAAGTTGAATGATTTATCATTATGTGGTGTGTATTGGTTCGACAATACAGATAATCTGATATGGCTCTTGAACCAAGGGGCCTGAAAATTTGTGAGTTTTATCATTTAATTGGGAAGTATTTGAAAAAACAATTTTTAATTATTTTTTTCTAATTCATATTCCAACGCAGACTGCATTTTCCAGGAAGAAAAACTCCAATTTGATTCTATTTATTGAATCATAAAATGAGACATCCGTTTTTCTAGTAGAATGTTAATGACAATAATTCAATAAGTTCCATTTCCTTAAAAGTATTTGATTTGTTGAAATTTATTAGATTTTCTAAGGGTTTTAAATCGTAAGTGAGAGTTAAGAAAATGGTTTAGTTATTTGCAACTCTTTCTTGATTCCTTGTAACTTAATAACAAACGTACTTTTTGTGTCATATAGCAACATTCAGCCAAATCAATCCACGTAAACCACATTTTCAGGTCAAGCAGAAAACTCTACAATATATCAACCCTAAATTCAATCTTGACTGTATCCAATAAGAACAGCAACACAAAAAAATTAGCCTATATTTGGTTGGTGAAATACTTACATATTTTGTGGTTCAAATTGTTGCATTTCTAGTGGTTGAAAAAGTATATATGTCTTATTTGGTCAGTGTAAAATTCTAAAATATATGAAAGCCAAATTTCTATTAAAATTTTGCCGCTTTGAATTTGGAAAATTTACACATTATGTTTCTGTTAGATTAAATCATAATTTCTTTCAGTTTTTGGGAAACATATACATTAGCGAATATATAATATCTAAACGCTCATTAAAGACATTATAACTACTGATAAAACTGAGTTACTAATTATATTCAACAATAAAAAACAGTGGATTGGTAAAGATAAATATGCAAAATCGACTCTAGTTCCTGAATTCCATGTTATGTTATACGTGTGATGGCATAGTCAGGATATTAATCATTTAGAGTTGTTCAAACACAATGGAACAGTAACTGCACAATCAGCAGATGCAATATAACCATTATAGTTTGGTAAAAAAAAATACTTCTTATAATGCAATGAAACACTAAATGCACATTTATACGTATAGAAAATGCAACGTATCCATAAATGTGCTCATCAACTGGAGAAATATAGCAATGCCTCGTACAAGAATAACCCTTTAAACATGTTGGAACACATTTGTTATCTTCTACATAACTTGCCATATCATTACAACAACCGATTATTATTAATATTTTCGATTGTTGCAAAACCTCTTAATGGGTACAGTTTCTCAAATTAAAACAAAATGAAAAAATTCGTTGAAAAATTTTGCACATCAAACGGTGCGAAATTTTCTGCATATACATCGCTCTGAAAAATTACGTCATTGTGAATAGGTCTGCAATAAAATCGGTCTTGACATGTCGTCTTGATTTTAGCCACATTCTTACCAACGTGACATGGAATCTCTTTGGGTTTTCTACAAATATTTTCATTACAACTGTTCTTACGAACTTTTTTGCCTGATGCCTTAACAACATGAACTGAAGCGTCCTAGTTGATTCATATCTAAGTTCCACTCTTTTATCGACCACATGTATTTAAGCGCGCTACTTGATTGACATCTAGGTCCCACTCTTACCGTTTAAATTTCTAAATATAACCGATACTTCTACTTCAAAAGTTTTATTTCTTGTTCGTCTTTCCGGATTCTCATTCTAAGCTGTTATCCATTACATCACCCGATTTAAAAACCAATTACTTTTGTAAAGATATATTCAATATACATAAACTACAGAACTATATGTTTGATTAGAATAATATATTATGTACATGAATAAATTCGTATCATATATTATGTAATACAGGATTATTTCTATTCTATAGCCTTCATATGCCATGCATTTTTTTATTTTACCAATCTTCTATTCTTTCTCATTTTATATGTTACACAATAGTATTGTTATTGATAACCAATTCTATCCAGGTAGTTGTGTATTATTTTTCATTCTCAGAGACCTCTCCTTTCACTATTAACGACAAGCTTTCTATTGGGTTATTGCCTGGTAGGAAAAAGTGTGTTTTATATATTTTGATACGGGTGAAATTTGGAATTTTGGCAATTTAACCGAAAGTAAATAAAAGTATTTTCTTGCCTTAATATAATCATTAGCACGATTATATTTCTTATTATCTGTCCACTTAATGTCTTCTTCAAGAATTTAATATGATTCTCGTAAAACATCAGTCTTGAAAGGACCTATAATTTTGTTTTCTACTATACTTGTTCAAAATTACTCGTTATTGACTTCTAAGTTATGCTGGCTTGTTCAATAAATGTACTAACCACAGTTTCGCAGTCTATCCTATGTAACTCTAATTGTATAACTAGAAATTACTATTAAACACTTAGATGATCTTGGACTCTATCATGACTGGAAAGTGAAAACCAGACACCTCCTTCCTACATATGGCAGTTGTACTCCTTTTTCAGCATGATCTAGCTTTTTTAAAAGTAAATGATAGCAGTAGAAATCAGGTACTTTATAGAGCGGTTTTTCCAGCAATTTTAGCGATGGATCGTATGTACGAGTTTCACTTGAGGTTTGGATGATAGATAGATAGATAGATAGATAGATAGATAGATAGATAGATAGATAGATAGAAACTAGCATGATTATTAGATAAAAACTTAGCTGATGGAGAATATATGTAAATGTATTGGCAGAGAAAGGAAATATTTGTGTGGAAGAAAGAAAAAGCGTATGCATGAGAGAATGCGTTTGTGGTATTATTCTTAATGCAGTAATCTCTTGTGACAAAACCGATTATGATTTTTTGTCATAACTATGAATTGTCACCCGTGTACCGTGTTCCCTGCTATTTAACCCAAAGGTAGTGGGTGGATAAAAAAAGTTATTCATACTTTCCTCAAGGGCATTTGTGAGTACGAAACCGCTTGGAATTTGTTCTCAACCCGGCAATTCTACTGTTCGCACCGATAGATTCCCTCCCTTGGAGTAGAAATAGATACGTAAGTGGGTGGGTAATTTGTTCATGCATAATGATGAACCTTCACTATCTACGCTTAAGAATATTTCAATATATTTTTTCGTTGCCAAAAAAATAGCTTCTGTTGATACTTAGGTTAAGCAAATTCTATCTCACATTTCAGTTCGATACTAAATAAGAGCTCCATGTGAAACAATTCAAATAAAAGGCGGAAAATAACATTAAATATAGTCAAACATGAAAATATGTACGGCTGGTATGTATATATTGAAAAGATATACGAGAATTCAGCTACATATTGAAATTCAGAGAAACATTTCCCTACTTATCGCATAGATGGCTGAATTCGTGTTCTAAAAGGTTTGTTTATACAAATGGTGATTGGACGTATGTTTTCTTTATACAAATATTTTAGCTTTTCAAATCTTAATAAAATCGCGCTCATTCTAGAATTCGTTTGTCTTTTTAAAAGATAAAGACCGCGAGAATTAAAATCAGTTATTCTGCTTCTGTAATGTGGAGGTATAGTTGATCAAGTCAGATAATGTTCTCTCTCTCTCTCCCTCCCTCTCTCTCTCTCTCTCTCTCTCTCTCTCTCTCTCTCTCTCCAATATTAACAAGAGGACTCTTTGATTTTTTATTAAATCAATTCAAGCAAGCAAGACAGCACAGTGAGTTAGAGTAAAAACAAGATACAGAGGGTGTCGAAGAAAGAGTAAGAGATAGATGGGACCCAAGGAAATCGAAGATGGCAATTGACATTACATTTAAAGTTTTGGAGATTGTAGCTATAAGAGAAGCAAGCGAAGGGAAGTGAGTTCCACGGATGAGAAGTGCTAGAAAATAAAATGTTATATCAGCGGAAACGGTTACATTATGCTACTTAAATAGTAAAAGAGTAAAACATGTAGCACGCATGGATTCATGTGGTCGGAGAGAAGCTCATCAGAGCAGTTGCCATAAAAATATTTGTAGAAAAGACAGCGAAGTTACATGCTGTCACTGAGACTGTAGGATGTCTGCCAAGTAAGAATCGACTATATTTCATTTATATATATTTAAATACTATTTGTGTGTCTTTTTCTTTGAAGGTTGTATATCCGCGTAAGCATGAAGAATGCATTGAGGTAAAAATTATGACAAAAATAAATACTGCACCAAAACGTTTTGAATTTACGACCATAATCTTAGAATGATAAGGACTTTCTTCAAAATTATATAATTTTTCTTTTTTCATTTTCTATCGCAAGTTTTCAGATACAATTCACTCCGGCGGTCTTCAGCTTTCTGTTTTGTATAGCGGCCGAAAATTTGATAAACCAAAAGCAACAATTCTGACATTATTCTATATAAAAAAATAACACAGACTGCATTAACTAAAAATTGAAATGATTACCTGCATGTAATTTGAATTATCAGAGCCTTGTCAAGGTTGTCAACCTTTGGTATGACGGGTTCCAGCTCTGTATGCCTCTATTGACAAACTAAAAAATATAACACGTCAGAACATTTAAGATAAAAAATAAGGACAGAATAGCACGAGGCCATCAATACTTAATCTTTGGAAAAAAGTTGTCGTGTGGAATGCCTTTCAAGGCTACTTAAACGTTTTCAAACTCTGGTCAGTTCAATCCTAGATATGACAGCAATATGCTCGTTTTGGTCTGATAGGGCCGTTGTAAACATACCGTATGGTAGAATGAGTCGGATACCCACTTAGGCGGTACGGGGAACTTATTTTTTTCCATTATCTTCAGCGATTATATAAATATTGGAGTTCAACTCGCAGTCTGCTGTGAGCTTTAGCCTAAATAGACGTTTGAGTGAAGGTTTCCGATTGGGAGTATAACCTTTCATAATAACCGGAAAAAAGTCGGTATTGATAAAACGCTACTAGAATCATTTTGAAAGTATTAGATGATACAACCCAATCTTCCCCCGTTCAGTTGAGAGAATATGATCAGCAGACAGATTAGCTGCCAGGTCCTCTAGATAATTTTGAAGTACATCCAAAAGCCGTGCTATAGCAAGGAGATATATTTACTAATATATCTGATAATACAGTTAGGTAGATTGTTAATAGAAAATTATCGTAAATATAAACGTTATAAGTAAGTAGGATCGAAGAGAGATTTTTGGGGGAAACTGTTATGGATCTGATGTGCTTCGTCGAACTGGTCATTAGTGGTGATATCATGACTGGTGTCGGTTAGCTGTTGGCTTTTGTAGCCAACAGATTAGATGTTAATTATTACACGGCTATCGGAGACCAAAAGAAAATTCCCTTTTACCATATTCTTTACTGACTGAAGACAAGAAAATACCTAAACTTTTGAATCACGTTTTCTAAAGGACGGGTACACTTATACATTATCCCCTTTTGCCATTAACACATGTTATATGACCGAGAAAATGGAACGAAAATAATAAATTTGCTTTGAGTTATGTTTGCTTCTAGGGTTTTCATCATTTGCTCTCATAAACGGTTTTACCAACGACAATATGTTGATTAGGCTCAAATTAAAATAAAATTGGCTAGAGTATATGCTCAGCACATGGGCCTTAATAGTAGTTGATGTGCAGCAATATATTGAAATATATGTTCTTAGATTTTCCTGAATTTTTGAATCGATCCATGTTTAGTTTTTCTTGCATATGGCATCCCCCCGTTGGCTTATCTAGATTCGTCAAAAAGCTGTTATTTGGTGTTATTATACACTTATAAATACAAAGATTTTGCTGCCTTCACACTCCTTACGCAGTTGTACTTCTAGCACGCGGTAAAATTAACACGAGTACGGGACTTGTCCCCGGTTTGTGAATATCTGAACTCTTTCATACTCACGCACGCACATACAAACACACACACGTGTAGCATCTACACATAGAGACACGTGATTCTTAGTATCTCTGATCAACAGTTGAAGAATATCGGGGTTCCTGTAGTGCCATTTCGCGCATGGACGGGCGTCCCTGCATGAATTTCCGATGGGCAACACCGAGGCCACATTATGATGCAGGCGGCGCCATTCACCATCCTTTACCTACTGCAATTAACGACCATCTGACCCTACTCTAGACCTCTCTCTATCCACAACTAAAACCAGCATGAAATTAAACAAACAAAACTAAACCAGCTAGTCATAAATCGCCCAAACCTATCTGCGTTTCTTCACAAACATACGAGGTATTCGCAGTAACTTTAATAGTGTAGAATCATTCCTTCTAACTCACCCGATATCTTAGCTATATGTGAGACTAACCTTGAACCTTCTATCTCCTCTTCAGAGCTGTTTGTTCCTGGTTACCTTCCCCTCTTCAGGAAGGACTCCAATGTCCATATGCATGGAGTTGGTGTATATGTCAGCGAACAACTCCCCCTAGCCAGGGTCACATCTCTTGAATCCCTGGATCATTCCTTCATGTGCTTCCGTCTCTCACTTCTAAGCTCGGTTAGCTATCTCTTCTTCTTCTACCGCTCCCCCTCCTCCTCTGACTGTACGGTACTTGATTGCATCTCTACTAATATCGACAGGGCCATTTCTTCTCACCCATATATATGTGTTTGGCGATTTTAATGCCCACCACACCAAGTGGCTTGAAAACTCAGCCAACGACTTTGCTGGGATCCGCACCATGTATTTTTCAATAACCCAAGCTCTAATGCAAGTGGTGGACTTCCCCACGCGTTTCTCTAATAACCCTAACGGAAGGGACTCTTTACTCGACCTTTGCTTTACCTCCATCCCAGACTCCTGCACTATCAGGAAACTCTGCCCCCTCGGAAACTCTGACCACGGCGTAGTCTCCGTCAACATCTCAATCCGCGTTAACTCTACCCAAGAAAACCAGACTAGCAAAATATCATACTGCTACCAGAGAGCAGTTCCTAAACTTCCTCTGCGACGTCCCCTGGAACAACGTCTTCCATCTTCCTGTCGACGACTGTGCCTCCGAGGTCTCCTCTTGGGTTAAGGCTGGTATCGATGCTTTTATCCCGGCCAGGAAATTCCAACTAAAATCAAATTCGTCCCCCCGGTTCTCACCCGCTTGCTCGGCCGCCATTGCCCACTGGAACCATTTCTTCCGGCTCTATCGAAGCCGCTCGTCGAACGAAAACAGGTGCCTTTTCGCCTCAGCACGGAACAAGTGTAAAAAGTACTGAATGAAGCTAAGATGGCGTTTGCTACCAGAATGAGGCAACGCATAGCATCCTCTAAGTTTGGCTCCAAAGATTACTGTCGTCTCTGCAAAAGCGTACTCAACAAGAACAAGACTTCAATACCCCCACTAATCAATGAGTTTGAAGTTCTCACCTACCCAGCGGACAAGGCTTTGCCCGTAGATTCTCCACCAATTCGACACTGGACTCGTTAGGAATACCTACACCCGACTTCCCACCCAGAACTAAGGCTCAACTAAATAACGTCCACATTACACCCTCGCTGGTCGCCAAGATAATTACACAACTTGACCCACACAAAGCGAGTGGCGGTGACGGAATCCCAATCATAGTACTGAAGAAATGTGCCCCAGAACTCTCCTCTGTCCTCTCTAAACTCTATAACCTCTGCCTATCTGCTTCCTTTTTTCCTGCCTGTTGGAAGTCCTCCTGTGTAGTTCCTATATTTAAGAATTCTGGCGAACCCTCAGACCGCGCCAATTACCGTCCTATTAGTCTTCTTCCAATCTTTGGCAAAGTTTTCGAAGCCATTATCAACGCCGAGGTGATTCAGCATCTCACGGCCCACAGGCTTCTCTCTGACAAACAGTACGGGGTTCGCTTCACCAGGTCTACTGCTGATATGCTAACGACCATTACCAAGTACATATACCGGGCACTTGACAAGAATGGCGTAGCCCGAACCGTTACCTTGGATATCTACAAAGCGTTCGACAGGGTATGGCATGCTGGCCTCTTGTGAAAGCTACGGGATAACTGTACATCTGTTTGACCTCATCCAGTCATTCATCTCTAACCGCACATTGAAGGTGGTATTAAATGGGCATGCCTCCAAAAACTACCATAAGAACGCGGGCGTCCCTCAAGGTTCTATCCTAGGTCCCACGCTCTTTCTGATCTACATTAATGATCTCCCCGACGCCATTAGATCCCAAGTTGGCATGTATGCCGATGACACAACAATCTACTCTCGCATCGATCAAAAACCAGGTGTGGACGACAAAGTGAACCTTGCTGCTGTACTTGAAAAGGACCTCCAATCTGTAATGGCCTGGGGTAGGAAATGGCTAGTAAATTTCAATGCCTCAAAACGAAGCTGTTATCAACTAACCACCATAGACAATCGCATCTACCTCCCGTTAGCATGGGACAGGCTAGCCTCCCAGAGAGTAAAATACTACGCCTCCTTGACCTTACACTTTCGGCGGACATCAAATGGAATGACTATATCGAATCCATTGCCAAATCTGCTGCTATGAAAGTCGGCTCTCTGTGCAAGGCTCGGAAGTTTTTCCCACCTGAATCTATTCTGCACATATATAAATCTACCATCCGCCCGTGTATTGAATATTGCTGCCATATCTGGTCGAGTGTCCCTGCTGTTCTCCTTGGGCTTCTTGACAAAATACAAAGGAGGATCTGTAACATGGTTGATACTGACTTGGCAGACCGGCTGCAACCACTCTCTCACAGGCGTGATGTGGCTTCCTTGTGCCTCTTCTACAAGTACTTTCATGGCTTCTGCTCCGATGAGCTTAGATCACTGGTGCCGCCTAAGTACGAATTTACATGAGATACTAGATTAGCAAATAGGTCCCACCCTTTAACAGTTAAACAAATAAGATGTAACCGTAAATTCTACTCCAACAGCTTCTTTTCTCGCGCTTCCCACCTGTGGAACTCCCTTCCACAAGTCTGATTTCCCGACAGCTACAATCTCCAGGTGTTTAAATGTAGGGTCAATAGACACCTCCTATCACACAAACTCCCAATTATTCTCAGAACACTCTCATTTACCCAACCCTCATTCTCGGTATCCTTACCCGCCTATCACCCACCCTCTGACATTTCCTATATTTAACCATCCTTTCTCCACTCTATGTAGCCCCCTGCGCAGTAGTGGCAGTGACATGCCTTGCTCGGGGTGAAACGTTTATATTAAAAAAAAAAATTTTTTTTCAAGCTTTTTTTCCATGTATGCTATTGCATTTTCTGTCTTTTATTAATCAAGTAATTCTCATATCAATACTTGGAAGAATCTCTTTGTTGCAGTTTTATCATATAACAATGACAATTGATCGTTTACATGTATTATATTTTTATAGTCATATTTCACTCAATACAAGCATCAAGGTGAACTCAAAGTAGAGTTTTACTGTATGATAATGTAAGGAAAGTAAATGGAGAAAGGATGGATTATTATGAAGGCGCGTAGGAGAGGTACTGTTTGACTCTGGACATAAAGTGTCCAAGATTGCAGTTTTCATTATTCTCAACAGAATTGTTCGTTTCACAAAGTAACGTTTTTGGAGAAGATGCTGAGTGCACATTTCTTTTTAGCAATGTTACAAGAAGAAAATAGAGATGGTCTGCTACCGTAAACACTGCATGAAAGCTACTGTACTGTGAAGGTCAAAGCTAGTAAAGTTAAGCTGGAGTAATGTAACACATCCGACCATCTGCCATAGTAATAGCGATAGAGTAGTTAAAAACTGGCGACGTTTCATCTGTGTGATAAAAACTGAAAGAGTAGAAAAGAATACATAACCAAAAACAATCACCCAAGGAACTGTGAAATCTATCCATGTTAGACAGTGTAGATAAGGCTTGGTGTATGGCGGTAATATTCCATTCTTAGTTGGGTCTGACACCTATAAATCAAGAGCATGAGAGTGAGGTACTTTTTGGTGCGGTAGAATGAACCGACCATTCTTCACGTTTTTCACCGGAGTAAACTTTAACGCCTGTAGGCGTTCGAAAGAAGGAGACTCTTTGAGGGTACGATCACTCATCAGGCTTGGTAAAGATTTACCATTTGCACGTTAGTGATGGAATGTTACGTGTTTAGTATAAACTCTATTGAAAGATATCAGGCTCTCATTTCCTTATTGAGCTGTGAGAGTTATAGAAGTCTCTGGTCATCAAGATGTTTTGCATGTGGTACGTGGTATCATCTGCATAATATACTTACTAATCATCTAGGCTTTTTGGGTAGATCGTTGAAATAGAGCAAAAGAAAGGGAGAACCAAGGAGAGATCCGTGGTAGATACCAACATTGATTTCAAGTGCCTCAGAGATCAAGTGATACATTAATAATGATCTTCATGGACCTATCCGACAGCATAAGTTTGATAACTAAATAAACTTAGTAATTTCATAGCTGGTTAGTTTGTACAAAAATTCCCTGTGCTACACTTTATGAAAAGCCTTCATGATATCTTCAGAGAGATTCTTATTATCAAGAAATCAACAGGTTACATGCGTGAAAATAGTTAAATTATCATGTATTAAAAGAACAAAAACTATACAGTTTGTGGATTAATAGTTTGGTTATGACTGAGTTAAGTGCTTACCAGAATTTTTTAATACAAGACACACTTTCCAACATTTTAGTTAATTTAAAAGCAATACAGCAGTAAACTGTTCTATCTCAAAATTAGAATAACTGAATACGAGCAGAGAGTAAGAAAAGCATTGACAAATTGACGCATTAGGTGAGTATCAATTTGTGTTAGTTCCGAGCGGATTTTTGTTCATAACCTCATAATGTACAGATCGGTCTTTTACATCACTTGCAGAAATTATTCCCTACATAATTATTAATTCTGAATTAACTGTGAAGTGTGAAATTATCAAGATTAGTAAATAATATATGTATTTGCTCTATAAATATTGGTCAAATTAGAAGTAATTTTAAATCTTTGTAACTGATTAACAAGAAACCCACTTACGTTACTCACTGACATTATATTTCACTATTACAATAGTCAGAACAATAGACAACATTTGCCATTAATTATACACTAAAATTTCCCTAGCTTGCCATTTATTCATTCGGCAGCTGCTCTCAGCTTGGAACCGGATTTGGTTATTCTTCAACAAAAACTATTCCATTACTCGATATTTAAAGAGGAACCGGTTCTGCTAGAGAATCTATCATTAACCACGAAGAGAGGAAACACCAGTCATTTCTTCTCAGTTCAGTCGTAACAGAAAAAGACATAACGAATCGGAAGATGTCGATCTAACAAGAAAAAATGCCTAAAGGTTCAATCTTTTAACTAGAACTGGAAGAAATATTCAACAATGCAAAAGTTGGTACGGTATTAAATGTTTATAAATTTGCTATATAAAAATAGTTTTCTTTTCTCTTTTTTTATAATTAACTAAATGATAATCACTGAAGTGGTTTATTTTTAAGTGAAATTTTAATTAAATTAATCTTATAAATAAACAATACAATAAACAAATAAACCTTACATCAACTGAATGGAATCCGCGGCATTTCCCCTGTATTTCCACTGTAAATAAAAAAAAAGTTGATTCTGAAAACTTCTTTTTTTCCTAAGAATGCCTTCCTTGTGAAAAAGAATCTCAGGATGATGCTTATTTGAAGAACATAATCTAAACCTCTTCAAATATATCACTCCTTATATATATATATATATATATATATATATATATATATATATATATATATATTATCGTCTTAATCGTTATTACTTTCCACGTTCACGTCAATTCGCATCGCAATCAACTTCCTTGAGTGGCTCTCGAAACTTGTCTTGTGTATAAAAATATTATATTGACCCATATTTATTTCTCTTTTCATGTCATGACTCTCAAGAAGTATGCAGTCAAGGCACTCCGCATATTTTCTGTGAATTGCCATACAGTATTGAGAAAAATAGCGGAATAGTTTCCTGTTGACGTCTACACGATATAGAATTCAGTTTTCCTTCTTTTAGTTTGACTAACAGCCTACTCTACAGATCTCACCTTAACATGTTATTATTAAAAAATCTCAGTGCAAAACGAGATTGATTTATATTTATGCCAGGCAAAATGAAACTCAACTGATTAGCACGGAATGTGAACTCGTGTTGCCGATTTCATTTTTTGTGTTGTTATCCGTGAAACTATCTGAGCATCCGAACTGACAAGAAAGTAACTATAAATGTCTTCACAATCAAAATAAATCTGAGAAAGATGTAGATATTTTTACTCTTTCGTTATCCTTTTTTGTATTAAATATGTTTAATGTATTTGGTTTTGCTATAAGATAAGAAAGCAGACATCGTAAAGAATAGAAAAGAAACATAACGTGAGATTATAAAATATTATGGCAAGAAGGCGTTTCTTTGGTAAGAAAGAATTATTTTTGAAGACTTTGATGCATCTCTTATCTCTCTATTCATATATAACTTACATTTTTATGACAGCTGAGCTTCTTTTCTGATATGGTGCTTCACGTATGAACATGAAGTGAACATAAATATAATTTATTGATAATATTGATAACAGCATGAGCTTCAAATTCAAACAAAACCCAAGGGCAAATAGTAGTCACCAAATATTTCCAGAAAATATTACCGAAAATTTCTAGAGGATTTTAAAAGTGTGTGCGTGTTCGAGAGATTTTGATGAATGAAGGTACTCTCAGGAAGGACCCATAACTTAGGAGACTATTTGAACCTAAACTTAATCATGACAACAAGTAACATTCATACATACACTCAATCGTTAACTATACAGAGAATGTAGTCTATCCCCTTTAACCCTTAAGTAAGTACCTGTCTGATCCGGCTATCTTCTATATTTACATAAGCAAGATCAGATTGGAAATTAATTAATACTGCTATATATGGGAAGAAAGTGACCAGTCTTCACTTTCCAATCTCGACGGAGCGTCGCAAGTCTCTCGCTACACTATAGATATACATGAAAAGTGTTCAGGTGAACAATATTATTTAGTGTCACCGGTTATAACTTTAACGGCTAAGACTCACCATGCAACGTACATTGTCCGTTTTGTAGGATGAATTTCCAAGAGGATGCTTCCCCAGTCATGAAAATCTTAGCCTGTTCAATTTTGTGCTTAAACGTTATCTTCCCCCACATAAACTGTATCTCTTAAATTCTTGATTTTATTCCTCCCGAAATAATCACCTTCAGTAACATTTTACCTTCTGGACCTTATACAGGCTGAACATAAACCACCGAGTTTTAAACACACACACTTATGTTTAATCTCTATACGGCCCAGGAGCTACTCAAGATAGAAGGTTACTGAAGGAGGTTGTTGCGTGAAGGATAAAAGTAAAAAAGAAGAGACACAGTTTATTATATATATATATATATATATATATATATATATATATATATATATATATATATGCAATTATAAATGAGTTATTTCGCTACCTTGGTTTCCATTATGAGTGGTTTCTTCAGGCGACATTTAATAATTGATTTTACCTTTTACCGTTTTTCTTTTTATAAACGCTCTTGTAACGGTGTTTTATTTGAACGTTAACGTGGCAAAGAATTTATGAATGCACATTGTTTAAATTAATTGTTTAAATTAAATTCACACGAATTATGACGTTTTCATCCATGTTTGTATGAACCTAATAAGTATTTCTTAGTGTGAATGCATTTTGTCATAATTTCTGTTCTTTCATTTAACAATTCGTCTTTATTTGGGTATGTCATAATTTCTAATTTTTCGTCTTGGCACAGTCTACATATTTGTCCTCCATTGTAAGGCTTAGCTGTTTTTACAATGCTCCACGTTATGTGTATCTTTTTCATAGTTTGATTTCAATTTCCAGACATGATTAGCCACTCTTGTATTGTTTTTTATTTTTTATTTTAAATGTAGATCTGTGGTTGAACCACCTGATCTTAAAACTGTTCTTGGTTGAGCCCAAATATATTTTGTTTGGGCCATTTGGGTTATGTACATGTGCCTTAAAACTTATATCTTTTGTGTTACAGAGACCTTGAAGTGGAAAATTATTTTTGTCCCTGTAGTTGCATTTTTTGTTGGTTTTGTTTTGTACGATGCTATTTAAGTTTCTGGCGTTTTGTTTTTTTAAAACTATCTAAATTATTGGTGTACCTATAACTTAGTTTGATTGTCTTTCTAATGAAACTTTTGTTTAATTCTTATTCTTTTGGAAAGTGCTTATTTATTAGTTTAAAAATATATCTCCTATTTTGGTCTTTACTTGTAAATTAAATGGTGGATTGAACCAGATAGTGTTTCGTTTTCTATTGTTGTTTTTGATTTGTCTGTTTGGTTGAGAAATATATTGTAAAATGTATATGGCCAGAGTTTTTAGTGCAACTTCATAAATATTTTTCTTTTCATTAAACATTGATTTGTTTGACGATAGTCTGTGTTCTATGTTTGACGATAGTCTGTGTTCTATGCCTTTGTCAGTGTGCTTAGTTATATTATTTGGATGATTAGTCTTTGTATTTATGTATGATATCTTAGTGTTTGTTTTCATGTATGGCGAGACATTTCCAGTTTGTAAATTAAGTTCTACATCTAAATATTGTACCACTTTATTATTTGTGTCCACTGTAATATCAAAATCTAGTTCTTTGAATAATTTAAAAAGTTGTTTCCTTATTTTATCATTCATTCATTTGTTGTCTGATGCTAGAATTAATCCGTCATCTCTATATAATCCGTGGTTGTCAATATGGATTATTTTGTTTATTTTGTTTAAAATGTACATTCCCATCAATTCTGAGATTTCTGCTCTATCATACGATATTTGTGGTACATCGAATACTCCGTTGTTGGATTTCTTGATCCATGCTATACTTTTGTGGAAAAGTATAGATTTTCGGAAATGTATTATTATGTCAATATGCTCTGATGGTATTTTTATGTATATTTTAGCAGAATTAAATGCTTCCAGTAAACCTTTCTCAGATATTGATGAGTAAAAGTTTTTTATATCATATTTGATGAATGTGTATTTACTTTTGCATTTAATTTTTTGGAACCATGAATTACAGTCACTGGTGTTTTTTCACTGGTTTGAGTGAGTGGCTGTTCGCAAGTATTTTTTGACATTGTATGGCTTATTTTGCCCACTTCTGTTTTTGTAGGGTTAATTAGTCTATATGATGGATTGTTGTTAAAGTCATCTTTGTGATCTTTCACTCTAAGGAAAGCTTCTTTGCCAGTTAATATTTGAATTTTATTACTCAAATTTAATTCGTCTGTAATGATTTTAGCCTCATTATTCATGGTTTCAATGTATGAATCTGGGGCTTTTTTTAAAGATTTTGTTTGTTCTTCTAATAATTTTTTTCATATGTGTTCGGGTTTATTTGGTACATAATGCTGGATTTATCTCCTTTAATAAGGATGTTTTGTGTTTTTTTATTTTCTTTACTTCAGTATTTAATAATTCCTGGAATTTGTTTTTGATTTGTTTTAAATTTTAATTGTCTAAAATAGAGATTTTATTATCAGTAGTTAGAACAAATATTTTTTCCTAGCTACACAAAAGCTATCGTGTTTCAGTACTATTAATTTTACTTCTTCAGGCAATGGATGGCCACTAATGTTAGTAATGATTCATATGGAAATATATTAAAAAAATTCGTTAACATTTTCCAGAGAGTTAAGGAGGCATAAGGACAGAATTAAAACGTTTTGGCGGGTAAGTGTCGATTAATATATATACTAAATCCGTCTTTACAAACAACGTTTATCTTGTCTGGAAAACGTGTATACTTTTTTATGAACGTGCTCAATACATATTTAAAATATTACAAAATTTTCCACTGTCACGATTTTCATCACAATAGTAGAATTCACGCTACCGAAAAAGATTAGTATTTTTAATATTTGGAATATATATATATATATATATATATATATAGAGAGAGAGAGAGAGAGAGAGAGAGAGAAAGAGAGAGAGAGACATCGTTTTGTGTGCAAATAATTAAAATGAAAACAACAAAATCTAAATTAAGTGAAAGTACGTTCAGTTTGATTTTTTTGTGGTTCCACTTTAAATGTATCGTCATAAAAATTCGATTTAAATTAATTTCAAACGTTTTTTTTTATTATTATCCTGCAAAATTTCAGTTAAAATTTTCAGTCATAAAAAGAGTTGAAAATAGGTTGTATAATTCACATTCCGTTAGGCTCTCATTCAAATTTAATCACCATCGTCACAAATATATTCATCCGCCACCAAACACATATTTGTATTTCATCTTACGTATCCTGTTATCTATGTCAATATTTTGGGGGCATTTAACCGTGATCTTATAGCTGCAGTCAATATCGATATTAACAAAGCATATTCAGTCTTTTGCATAGATTCCCTCTCAGTCAGTCGGATTTATTACCTTGTGTGAGGCTATATTCCATGAAACCTGCGCCTAAAACCTTTCAATATATTATATATATTTTCAAATTACTATCGACCGCATTTTATCAAGGACATCGTGCAAATTTCAAGTTAATAAACCATAGTATTTTGAAGAAAAGAACGAGAAACTTGAGGTGTCCAAAAGCTGTAATCTTAGTGAAACTGGGCCGAACGTCCACGAAAAAGATTATTTCCATGTAATTGTTATTGTAGAAGAAAGAATTTTACATTAAAATATTAGTTCGAATTTCGATTCTTAGAAATTAAAGTAAACGTTAAAATCCACCAATTTGGCTTCTCCCCACTGCCATTCTCCCTCACTGTCCATCTCTGTTGTTATTTTTCTACAGTACCCGCTCTCACTCTAGCATCATTCTTCTATCTTTCTATCTCTCTCTGTCTATATATATATATATATATATGTATGTATATGTATATATATATATATATATATATATATATATATATATATATATATATATATATTCTCTCTCCGTCCTTCCATATTTTCCTCCAGGCAGATATATATGACAGTGCCCTAAAGTTATATCAAATTTATTTTGTCAGATTTTTGTATCTGAAAGGTAAACCATGAAAAATATCTTCGTACATAGCACATGCATGTAAATAATGTATACGTTGTCGCTGTTTTCCATTAGATGCCGTTCGCAGAACTTCGTGCGCGTATTTCCAGATGGCAATGTATTTATAAGGAAGTACTATGAACAAGTTTGAAATTCAGCGTATGTTATTTCGTCGAAGTATGAACAGTTTTGCTTTTCGTAGCGTTAAACATGTCGGATTTTCTGTCAAAGAATGCGTATTTGCTAGGAATTTTACTGCACTATTCAAAAGAAATATGTAGCTGAAGCACGCATAATTCGTATTAAGACTTACGGTAACCATGCTCTGTTGGAAACAACATGAGTGATTGATTATCTGAAAAATAATGATTTTAATGTTGAAGATAAAGAACGCTCTTGCGCACCGAAATGTTTGGTGAGGAAGAATTAGAAGTTTTACTTGATCAAGACTCATGTCAGACGCTAGCTGAACTTGCAGAATCATTAGGAGTTGATCACAGTTTTGAAACGTCTGAAATCATTAGGAATGATTCAAAACAAGGATATAGGGTGCCATATGAGTTGGAGCCAAAAGACGTCGAACGGCGACGTGTCAAGTATGAACAGCTGCTTCAACTTCATAAAATGAAAGGTTTTTTTTGCATCGTATTGTGACCGGCGATGAAAAGTAGATAACCTTAAGTGATATTCCGTGGTAAGCGCGGTCATGCATCAGCAAAATTGAATATTATAGGTTCGAATCTTCTACTTTGCATGTAATAAGATTAACTAGATGTAATTTATTATGAGCAGCTCAAACAGACCAAAAACATCACTGGAGTTCGTTATCGACTGCAGCTCATGCCTTTGAGCTGAGCATTGAAGAAAAACGTCTGATATGTGTGGAAATAGAAGGCAAATTCAGTTTGCAACATTACAACACTAGGCCACATGTTACAAAACGGGTAAAGCCCTACTTGGAAACGCTTAAATGGGAAGTCCTATCTTACCCGTGGGTTTCACCAACCATTGCTCCGCCCGGTTATTATCAGTTCCGGCAAATTGCATATTTTCTTATGAAGATGCCAAAAATGGATTGAAACATGGTTAGCCCAAAAGGACGAGTCGTTTTTCTCATATGGAATTCGAACTGCACCAGAACGAGAGAACAAAATAGCGGCTAGCGATGGACAATAATTTCAGTGATATGATTCTTACTAATTTTTGTAAACAAAATTATATTTCATGCAAATATATATACAAAAGTCGCAGGTTCGATCCCCGCCGGACGATGCATATTCTTTAAACAAGTTTTCTTGAATATTCTGACCGGTTAATATGTATCATTTTCCTTTCTAATTACAGAAAAACGAGTATCCAAATGCGAGTATACATTAAGAATAATATTAAAACAAATAAATATGTCAGTTAATAAAATTTGTAACTTTCCATAAAATTCCATATATATATAATACGGGAGAGAAAATCAAAACGGTTCTTCGGAGTTAAATTGACAAACTCTTTGTACTTAAACATAGAAATATATAGTCGTCCGCTGACATCCATGATCCCCTGTATCACAGGTCATCAGTACGATTAAACATCCGATTGATTTTAGCCAGTATTGAAACTCGACCGAATTGACATCAATCGATGATTTTACCTCCACCTCGGTAGAGGAAGACGGGGGCTATATACAATGTAAACACACGTCAGTAGCTGAGAGTATATTTTCTAAGCGAAGGCTTGGATGTGGCACAAGACCGAAAGTATGACGTGCCCAGTACGGATTGAACTCACTACTCAGTATTAATAAGATCTAGCGAGAAAAGCTTGCTAAACATTACACCACACGTCAGTGGTCGAGAGTGTTCAAATTCATTACTGAATGAATGATTCGTAAATGCGTGAAGGGCTACTGTTTTTATAAGTCTACTATTTCTCCATAATGCTCAATGGGCGTATATATATATATATATATATATATATATATATATATATATATATATACACTGTGTTTATTTTGGCAGCATTTTTTCATATATATATATATATATATATATATATATACATACATAAATATATATACGTTTTCTTTTAGTGAGTATACACGTTTGATTTCTCATCTCTATAGTTATTTTCTTAATCAGTATTTAGATTTATACTCGTTGCAATTCTAAAATGAAACTAGTAAAACTGCTAAAGATGCTGAGAAAATAGTCGATATACATTTACAAGATTGAGATTTGGTTGAAAATATCTCGCCAGTCTTCACTTTCTAAATTGAATCCAAAAGAGTCTACGAGAAATTGTGAATGATAACTTTTTTCAATCCTACAAGCCTTTTAAACAGAGGAAAGGTTAGAGATCTCTAGCTACTCTAACCTTATTTACATTGGAAATGTTTATTCTTTAGCTTCACCAACTTTACCCTCTTAGCCAGACCTTTTTACACTGACGCAAACCACACCATTATATTCGTATTCCATCAATAAAAAGAATTTCCACTCGAACACGACTAGCAACTTTGTGAAACCAATAAGTTGTTTCCCATATCACTTCAATCTTAACCTGTTCAAGCATAGGGATAAACGTTATCTTCCCCTCCTATCCTCATACACTGCGCCTCTTTCTTTCCGCTCACTCAACAACTTTCATCAATAACCTTCTATACTGAAAAGCCCTTGGTCCTGTATAATGTGAATATAATAAAAGAAAATAGTAATAATCGTTCTAGATTGAGATCACTAGTAGAGTAAACCTTGTCTTCAGTCTAGAATAAAATATGCATGACCTTTTTCTATCAGGGTAACAACACCTGTAGTCAAGTTTAATTACCTATTTTTTATCATTTGACCTCAGGCAGATAGTAAAGCCACAAATTCACAAGTTGTTATTGAGTGTGAAAAATGAGAAAATGTGAAACATTATTAAGGAGCGAAAACAATACAAGAACAATATTCATAAAGACAGTAGATATCGATTGACATTGCATTTAAAAGTTTGAAAATCAAAGTTTGCTGGAAACCACGAAGCCAGGAAATTATTTCACAAACGAGAAAATATTTTTTTAGTATTGAACTTACGGTTACATCTTTGCTAATTCAACAATAAACCAATATGATCTTGTTGCCAATCTAGCGTGGCACTTAAATTTATAAAGTTTCCGTACTATATAGGAGAGTTCGCCTAAAGAATTACCATTAAAGTATTTATAGCAAGGCACAGAGAAGCTACTAATGCCAACTAGCAGGGAAATTCTTCATTTAGAATAAAGAAAGATATTAAACATTGATAAAATTAACTAAAAGTACTATGATAAATTAGAATATACGGTTAAAAGTAAATTATTTTGAATATGTTTCTTTTTAATAATTTTAAATGTTATTTTTAGTGGATTCACGTATTTTACTAAAGGTTTCGATTCCTTATTAAACATTATTTTTTTCGCTTACCGGGGTCAGTGGTTGATAAATCTTAATAGAGAAAATATGCACTCACCCGCATGATGTAAAGCTGCATTTCACTAGGGAAAAACCGTTGATAGATGTAACATACTTTGATCTCTCGGCTACAGAGTGCGTCGGAGACCAAGTGACGTTGTATAATATCGTTAAACACAATTTTGTCTGGCTCAGAAAGTAGACGTATCTACTAAGTTTTGTATCGTAACGTAAACAATGCAATTTGGAAAGAAATGAATGTTAATTAATTTATTAATTTATTAATGCGACAGATACTTATTCCTTAAACATTATTTTTGGCGGATGCTCGTATTTAAGTAGACGCATTAATCAGTTTACCTTTTATTTTCACTATTTACATTGTGTTGCAATATCCATGATGTTTCGATTGTTGTAGGCCCAAACCTACTTCAGGAGATAGGAATTTTGAACTAATTCTTTTATTTAATTCACCGAGGTAGGGCAATGTTGAAGAAGCATGGCTAAGTGGAAAAAAGAGTTGGCTGAATCCAGTGACTTAAACCAAACAGTTGTGATTTCAATACCTGGTTACAACATAAGTGAACAAAAGTTGCGTTACAGGGAGATAAGTGATACAGAGACATCTAGCATAGTATAGCTGGTAGAACTAGATCAATCTACAGTGGTTAAGGAAATAAAAGGTTTAGTACGAAATTTTAATCACGAAAAGAAGGTCGGAGCGTAAAACGTCATGAATATGGTAATTAACGATGATGACAACTCTCCAAAAATGTAAATAGATTAAATAATTACAATGCAACATATCAGAAGTACAAACAAATATCATTAAATATTAATTTCTTTAAAGCGTGAACAACTCTGCAGGGTCTATTAAACTCTCCTGTTATCTTCCTGTTGACGGACCAATTCAAGCGGTTCTTTGAACGCAATGTTTACCGACTCATTTTTATTTCGAATTTCTTCAGACGAAATCATTTTGCAACCATAATATTACGGTAAAGAACCTGGTCAAAATTGCCCACTAGATATCAACAACCGAAGCAAATTATTCTTCAAAAGCTGCCAAATCAAATGGTTTGGAGTTAAAGGCTCGGTATCGATCAAATGCAAATACACGACTTGGCCTTTTGACATGCCTGCATTCGATTTAAGATTTACAAATGAAAATACGCATGCGCAGTCAAGGGTGTGAGTATATATGCACACACACACACACACACACACACACACACACACACACATATATATATATATATATATATATATATATTAATCATATCACCCCGAGCAAGGCGGTAACGCCACTGATGTGCAGGGGGCTACGTAAGAGTGAAAAGATTGGAAAAAAGAAAGCCGGAAACCACTGAACAGGGAACAAGGGATGAGCCTCTACGCCTGTACAATAGACGTGGGTGGAGTGTGAACCGGACGATAGTTTAGTCTATCTACTCTAATTGAGAGAAAAAAATGAAAAAGAAAAAAAAAAAGAAAAGTGCCGAGATTGGAAAAAAGAAAGCCGGAAACCACATCCTGAACAGGGAACAAGGGATGAGCCTCTACACCTGTACAGTAGACGTACAGTAGACGTGTATATATACACACACACATATATATATATATATATATATATATATATATATATATATATTTCTGTGTGTGTGTTTCCTTTTTGCTGGAGATAAGGAATGTAAAAATGTTCCATAATTTCCAACATTCCAAGTGCTTTCAGCCTCTATTTTCTTTAATTCTTTCACACCAAGTATGGAAGTACTACCTACTGGCGCGCAGGTAGGGGGCTACACAAGAGGAGAATGATGGATTACATAGGATAGCGAAAAGAAAGAGGAACTGGTTTCAGGGGGTGTCAAACAATGGGCAAGAGAAGGATGTGAATACTGGTGTAAAGAGTGTTGCGTGATTGTAGAGTGCAAAAAGGAGATAAACAAGATTCAATGGGTGTTGGGAAAAGGATAAGAGAAGTATGGGAGTCAAGGGGATAAGAGATGGTAACTGATGTTACATTGAAACTATTGGAGATTGTAGCTATCAGGGAAGCAAGTAAACGGAAGGGAGATCTACAGGTGGGATGTGCGAGAAAAGAAGCTGTACAGTAGTAGTGTAGAAGGTTGCTCAATTAATTTTTGTAGGGAAGGCACCAGACAGCTATGTTTATCGGAGCAGAAGCCATGAAAATATTTGTAGAAGAGACAGAGAAAAGCCACATCCCGACGGTGAGGAAGTGACTGGAGTCAAGCTGCCAGGGCAGGTTCGATGATATTGCAGATTCTCGTCTGGTTCCTATCGTCAAAATCCGAGATAAATAGAAAGGGCGCCTTCCCAGACATAACAACTATATTTAATGCAAGAGCGGATTGTTGATTTCTATATGTGCAAGATGGACAGGCGAGAAAAATCTTCCTGGTATTACAGTAACCCAAACTTCCTAGCAGTAGATTTATCTCTTGATTCACTGTAGCCATTTTACTCGCGGTCGGCTGAGAGAGTGAGGCTGAGGAGGTGCAATGTATTGCTTTCGAGGAGACTAACTTGATCCATGATAGTGAGCAAGAGGTACTGTCTACGGTGGTTAACGGATAGCAGTTGTTTTGGAAACATTCAAGTTTACAGCCATTTCATACGCCAGTCCACCGCAAAATGGAATTCTTTCTCAAGATCAGCAGCGATTTTATCGTTGGCCACCTCGCCATATTTCTTACTGAGTTTGAGTAAATGGTCGTGTCGTCAGCGTAAATACCTACTTGGGATTTAATTGTTGATAAAGATCAGAAAGTGCATCAGGCCTAGGATGGACCCCTGGGAAACACGCGCGTTCGTGTTAGTGGATCTGGAAGACAACCTTCATTATGCAGTTCAAGACGAACATTTGAATCAAACCAAGTAAGCGGCCAGTGATATAGCCCTGCAGAAGGATGACTTGCCAGACCCTATCAAATACTTTGGAGCTATCCAGGTCGACAGCTCGAGCTTCGCCGTTCTTATCGAGGGCCTGGTATATGTCCTCAGTAATGGTCGTTAGTAAATCGGCAATAGACTTGACACGCAGAATTCGTACTGTCTATCGGAGAATAGTTTATGGGCGGTGAGATTTCGAATTAATTCAGCAATGAAGATAGCCACAAATACTTTGCCTAAAATTGATAGGAAACTGATAGGGCGATAGTTATTAGAGTCCAAGTGTTCTCCTCGGTTCTTAAATACAGCAACCCCAGAAAAAAAACCAGCATGCAGGAAAAAGTGAAGCAGAGAGGAAGTACGTAGAGAGTTTAGAGAGGACAGAGGAGAGTTTAGTGGCACATTTCTTCACGACAATACCGGGATTCCGTAGCCTCCGCTCCCTTTCTGGGTGTAAAGTTTTGAAATTATGATAGAGAACAGAGTGAGGTTTGTGTAAACATCCATTAGTTGAGTCTAAAGGCTAAGAGGGCAGTCGGGTAGGAATACACCAGAAGAGTCTACTGTGGAGTTCGATAATAATCAGCGAGTAAAGCACTGTGGATGTGAAGACCTCAAATTTATTGATTGAAGGAGGGATGGATAATTTGCTGTTGGTCTGCCAACATTTGCAAAACCGACAATAGTCTTTGTAGCCAAACTTGCAGGCTGCTATACGCAGCTTCAATCTCTCAGAAACAACAGCTTAGCACCATTGAAGATCTTCTTATACTCATTACAAACAGAGGCAATTGGACGCTTATTACGGTCAGATGTATTGCTTCGATATAGCCGGAAGTAGTGTATTATAGTGGGCAATGACGGAAGATAAGGCAGGAGAGAACCAGGGGGACAAATGACATTTAGTACGGAAATTTCTGACCGGGATGAAAACATCGATGCCAGCTTTCATCCATCTGGAGACCTCAGAGGCGCAATCCTCAACGGAGAAGCTAAATACTTTATTCCAAGCGACGTCACATAGAAGATCGAGGAATGAATCCCAGTCTGCTCTTTGGTAACAGTAATAAATTCAGTTGGTAGAAGGTTCCTGGGTGAGTAGGAGTGAAGAAAAACATTAATAGAAACAACAGCATGATCACAGTTTCCAAGCGGGATTACTACAAGGCTTGGCAAGGGTCACAAACAGAAGTGATACAGAGATCTAGCAGAGAAGCGTGTCTTGTAGAGATACTGAGGAAGTACCTGAAAAGATCACCACTTGCGAATGAGACTGAGTAATTGCAAAGTTCATAGCATGAATGCCAGCAGGATCAAAGACTGAGTTTTCCAGCCACTTGGCATGGTAGACATTAAAATCCCCGAACACAAATATGTTAGTGAATGGATGGGAAGAAGTAGCTTTATCTATATTGACATTGATATTGTCTAGCAGAGAGTAGTCGAGAGAGAAAGGGAACGGTATAAAAAGAAAAGATACCTAAACGATTTTAGAAGTGAAAGACGGAGACACATGTATGAGAAAGGGGATTCGAGAGAAGTCAACCTAGCAAGAAGAAAGTGTTCCTTGACGTAAACTCCCAGCCTATGCATATGGACAGTGGAGTCTTTCCTTAAGAATTGAAGGTAACCAGGAATCGAGAAAGTAGAGGAGGGTTATGAGGGGGTGAATTTTATTTTCGCAAACTGCTAGGATATCACGGGACTTTTCGCGAAGGAAAGATTCCACGCTGTAGAAGCTGGTAAGCATGACACGGATATTAGTTAAGGAAAAGTTGAGTGGTTTAAGCTATTTTTGTTTAGCTGGTTTAGTTTAGTTTCTTGAGATGCCATTGTTCATTTTTGTGTTGTTGGTGAGGAAAAACAAGTAGAGGTAGCAGACGGTCATTGACTGCGACATGTTCAGGAAGATAGTTTCAAGGATGCTTTTTACCGGTATTGTTATTTTGTCCTCTTGTTTGACTGAAATATATCTTTTGTATTTTTATGTTTTTTTAAGGAGAATTCTTTAAAGATATCACTTGATGCGCACGGATGAGCATCGAGTGAGCGTCTGTCTATTTCTTTTTAATTTAAAAACTCTATTCCCACTGTTAAATAATTTAAGGTTGATGTAGCAGAAAATTGTTTCATATATAGTACCTCTTTTATAGTTTGCTGTGTTTGGTATTGTGATTTAAATAGTATGTTTGGTTTTTAACCAAATTTTTTTAAGTGTTCTTGTAAGTCTTGGGTTAATAAATATTCTTCCTTTGAACATGTATATCACGCTGGTAATACTTTTGGTGATAATTTCGTCTTTCCAGTAGCATTTTCTACCTTTATATTTGCTTAAAAACATCTATCTCCTGGTTGATAAAAATGGTTTCTTTTTCTACCACTCTTTTTGTTGCACTAGGCCACAACCTGTCAAACACTGACCGAATTTTTCTGGCGAACATCAGATTCGGATTTGGAGTAATTCTGTAAACTGCCAAAAACATTTTTATACTACTCTCATCACTGTCCATGCCTTGATTCTTAGAGATCTTCTAAAGGTGTCTACGAATCTTTCTGCTTTCCCATTACTACTATGCAATACAATTCGGGAGTTACCCGTAACTCTAGAAGATATAAAAAGCACCTGAGAAGGACGTATTCATGAAAAAAACGAAGCTGAAATAAGAAAAAAAAACTGAACGAAAAATATTTAGAAAGATTTAAAAAATAATCTTTCTCAAACTACGAGCAAGTGCTATTATATGCAGATAGAGTGTTAATATCATATACACTGCACAAGAAAATCTTGAAGGAATTTCATATAGGTCATCCCGACATGTCAAGAATGAAATCATTAATTCGTAGCTATACGTATTGTTCTAGGATGGACCAGGAGAAAAAAAAAGGTAAAAGAGTGTAGAGGTTTTCAATTTGCTGTAAAAGCACGACCAATAAAAAATTCAGCCATGGTCTAAAATGGATGTTCCGTGGACGAGGTTACACATCCACTAAGATGGACCAATAAATGATTACTTCTTATAACGGTGGACAGTTTCTCCCAGTGGTCGGAAATATTCAATATTCGCAAATATTTTGAATGTACTAAATTAGCTTTTTAGTCGTTTCGGTGAACCACAAATCTATTAGTTTTTATTGCACTATTATTAATACATAGGTGGCATGTAAGCATCTCCTCAGAAAAGTGGTAGTATGGCCAAAATGGGTAAATTGTTGCCGTTTTCTATTTTTAATTTCATGCGTGCGTGTTGATTGTTTTGTTTGATTTTGTTGACGGCACAATATTGTAGAGTCAGTTGGGCACCGTTTGTGAGTAAAGGAGTCCGAAGACAATTCAATCTGCCACAAATTTGGAAAATGCAGGCTGTACTGCTTGGCATTTGCGACGGTAGTTCTAATTGCCTGGGGGTCAATCTGAGGAGATTATAGAGGATTCAGAAAGAGTTGGTGTCTAATAGTGATAACGAAGGTTTTTTAGAGTGATCACTAGTAATGGCGACGATATTCCTCCATTAATCTTCTTACGTGGCCTCAGTCTCAACGTGGATGCCTATATCAAGTCCTGCCCTGAGTCAATAGAGTGGCTGCTGACAGACCCTATGACTGACAACTGAACTATGCACCATACCACACAATCAGAAGAACCCAACCAAGGCTGTCACACAATTTCGCCTACCGCATTGACCTGACACCTGGATACCTAATTTCCCAGACTGCAAATCCATTGATTGTTGAGCAAGAGACTAAGAAAACCCCTCGAAACACCAAAAATGAACTGAACGTAGATATTATCGCAGCATTCACCAACTTAAACAAAGAGATAGATTGATAATGAATAAACTAATGACAGATTGATAATATATATACATGCATATATGTATGTATAACTAAAAGAGGAAAAGTTTAAAATAACTAGTAATTGTGTTTCTTATTCTCTTGAGTTAAGAAGATTCCATATAATCTGAAAATGTTTTCTAAGCCAGATTGATTTGAAATGTTTTGACAAGAACTTAAACAGCCTGAATTATTTTTTTCTTTTCAACAAATATAAACACCGCCTTTGGACTCATTTATAAAGTGTTTATTGCAGAGAGTTTTTTTTAATTTTTTGTTTTCTTTTGACTTTTCAATAAGCAAGAAATGTTTTCGTCTTATTTATACTATTGCCATGATTTCATAATTTCTCATGATAAGACAATACATTTTTCAGAAAATGAAGGATTATTTTTTATTTTAATAATTAATTCTCTTCAAATATCCGTGTTCAGATATTGATATTGATTTTCTTAGATAAATAAGGTAGGCATCAATTATTTATTTTAAGATATAATGTATTATTTCAGATAAAACATAATGTTACTTCAAGTATATATTTGTTCAGATTTTGCTTTAACGCAATATATCATTATGGTAACAGGATTCATTAACTGACACCAGTTTACATATATGACTCATTTAAGCATGATAATACAATATCTCATTAATCTTAATGTAGATCAGGTTTGATTCCATGTTTGTATTCATTTTTTGTATTTCATTTTTTGTATTCATTTTTTGTTAGTTTCCATTATGTCTTTTGTTTAACTTTTAAAAATCTAAACAGGCTTAAAATAATTAGGGAAGACCGGGACAGCAACAAAAAAAGAACACGGAAACAATAAATACAGGTATACCCAAAATCAGAGAGTCAGTGCTGAATGTTTTAGGATATATCCGGAAAGAAGGCATACAGAATTTGACATATCATAGGAAATATCAAAGGCAAAAGGTATAGTGATATCGTACCACCGATTTGACACCCTCACGTGAATGGATTTCAGAACAGGAATGAGATAGATAGTAAAATGACAAACATTACTAAGAGCTACAAAGTGTATGAAATTGTGGAGAGCCATGATTGAAATTGTGGAGACACCCTGAAGAGACACGGCACATCGAATAAGAGAACTATTTCGTCAATGCATCAATAGACTAAATCTTACTGATAAAAGACAGGACCAGAATACTCCAACAGAAACTATCCCAAATTAAATTGCACTGGGCTGATTATTCACTGTTGGAGAGAATTCCACCCGGAAGACACCCTTTTTCCAACCACTCATTTTATTAAATATGCAGTATATTACTTCCCAACCCTTAATGTAAGTTGCTCGCAATGAAATACAAAACCTTTTATTAATGTAAAGTTAATATAATGTTTAAAACTACTTCAACAACAGTAAAAGATTTAATTAACACAAATGAAATAACATTAAATCTCAAATAACAATTTACAAAACACATTGCAAATTATGTCCCCTAGGTGAAATATTTTGGAATTTAAATGAAAGATTATCAAGCAGAAAAATTATCTTTTACAAGATAATATATTCAATGCCTTAATCGTTCGTCGTAATAGGTTTGGCCATAATTTCTATTTAAACAATGTAATTTTAATTAAAATAGAATGCAACTTATTCATGCCTAAATTTATTGTAAGTACGCTTATATGGCAAATTTCTATGGTAAACTTTTCATGCAAAATCATAGAGCACATCCGGAAAGAAGAACTAATAAATTTAGGTATCATCAAAGTATTTGACCTATTAACCTCTGTCACAAGCTAATCATGATATGAGAGCCAATTTGAGGGCCCACTCTTATAGATCATTTCACATTAATCCCGGGGTTGCACAGGGCTCTATCCTTGAACCTACGTCAATGACCATCAGAATGTCATCAGTCCGCTAACACATAATTATGATGAAGACGAGACTATTTACTTCTATTTAAACAGTAACTCCGATGATTCTGACAAAATACAACTTTGAGAAACTCTCGAATATTACCTCTAATCAGCCATTAAATAGCTTCTAGATTTTAAGCTTTCCAAAATAAAACAGCTCTGCTTTAATCATCATCGCAATTTTTTCTTCTATCAATATACCTGCTGCTAGAGGTATATTGATAGAGAGACTCATTGCGCTTTTTTGGTCTCAGATTTTCTACTGAGATGAAGAGGAGCAATTGCATTGAATCAATTGCTAGGTCTACTGCTAAGAATGTTGGTTTAATGTGTCCTGATGGTATTTTGTCTAACATTCGTTTATGAATTAAGGAAAAATTAAACACATTAAATTTTAAGATAATTTTTCTTGTAGTTTTAACATTCTCAGTGTAATATTTTAACTAATGATTTTTCCGCAAGTTAAATTATCAATATACAGTAGCGGCCATAATATAAGGAACAGAAAAAACGAAGACATTAATATGTGTATTTCTTACAAAGTAATGCATGATTAACAGTGAATATTTTACGGAATAAAGATTAGTGTGTAACGCAAAAATATTATACAAAGCTACAGAAATTTGCATAATAGTTTTTATTTTAAATAAAGAGTAAATGGAACAAAAGAAATAAGCTACTGCACAGAAGTTAAGGAACGATGTTAATAATCTGCATAAACATTTAATTTACATTGTTAAAAAACTCGATGGAGGTTTTCAACAATGAATAAAATTTAATTTATCATTAGAGATTTATTTTTAAGCAATATTGCAAAACGCTCTCTCTTGATGAAAAAAAATTCATTATCACTATCTATCAAGAAAAAGTCAATTTCAGATAGTGTTCATAGGTCGAAAAGTATCGTTCATCGTGTAATTAGTAGGTACAAAACCGATAAAACGTTAGATACAAAACCAAAAATCGGCAGACCTCCAAAGAGAAGATCGAAGAATTGTTACAATACCTGCAAAAAACCGTTTTGAAACTGCTACATCAATTTCCCGTATATTTTATGAAGACACAGATGATAAGATCGCAAGGAAAATGGTGGCTCGCAGAGTAAAAAATGCAGGATTGCATGCCCATATTCCAACTTCGAAACCTCGCAATTCAAAGCGAAACCAAAGGGCACGCCTGGAGTATGTGAGGGAACATGTTGTTTGGACTGACGCACCATGGGTTACAGTTCATTTCAGTGACAAGTGCAAGTTTACTATATTTGGTTCTGAGAGCAAACTTACATACACCGTAGAACCGGTGAAAGACCGTCTTCTCAATGTGTTAAGAAAATTGTTGTGTTTGGTGGCGACGATGTGATGCTGTGAGAAATAATTTCATCTGCAGGAGTACAAAGCAATATCAATGCTGAGATTTACGAAAGGCTTCTTTAGCAGCATGTGGTACCAAGATTACACCACAATCTTTATGAATCTCCTATTTTCCTGCAGGCAATGCACCTTGCCACAAGGCTAAGAAGGTGATGGCTTTATTTGAAGAAGAAGGAATCGTCCTAATGAAGTGGCCAGCCCAGAGCCCCGGCCTGAATCAAAATGAAAATGTTTGGAAGATAAGTGGAAACAGGCCTCAGAAAAGAAACCCGAAAAACCAGGATCACCTATGGGAGTTATTGAAAGACAAATGGGAGGGAATTACCGTATATTGTTGCAAGAAATTAATTAGATCAAGTGGTTGACGATGCAGAGAAGTCATTGAAAATAATTGGATGTTTACCAATTAGATTTTGTTGATATTCTGTTCACAATCAAGTATTAACCAGATTGTTGCTTAACTAATGTCCAGTAGATTATTTATTTTGTTCCATTTAATCTTTATTTTAAAAAAAATATATAAATTTTTGTAACTTTGTATAATATTTATGAATTACACCATAATCTTTATTTGGTAAAATTTCATTGCCAATCATGCATTACATTTTAAGTACATATGCACATATTGATGTCTTTTTTGTTTCCGTTTCTTATATTATGGCCGTTACTGTATTAAAATCTATAAGCCTGTTATTAGTAGTTCTAAATATAATAAAACTTTGTGTATTAATATTTAAGATTATCTTTGTCGATAAAAACATTATTAACCCGAAGACTTCCTTCAAGTCAGGACACATGTTACTTAAAATTTGTTGTTATTATTGTTATTTGACTACGCAATGGAAGTTTGATATATAGATTTGTACATTATATGTTACTTAGGTTGACGGCTGACAAATAGAAGGTAAAATATATAATTCTAAAGTTTGATCAATTGGTCAAAATACACATACACGCACACACACACAAACATATATATATATATATATTGTTATAATTTTTAGGAGCAAAATTACTGAGATTTTTTAAGTAGTTTATTGGTAGAAAGGCATTTTAAGCAATCAGATTTTTTTAAAAAAATGCTTTTTATCAAGATAACGATAGGCTTATTTGTCACTTACCTGAGCAGTGTTATTTCATTCATTCATTTATTGTAGTATCTTCAATCTTCAGATATATTTGCATTATATATATATACTAATAATAATATTATCCGCACCGTTCATTCTGCTCTTGTTGATTTCATTGTGCATGAAATTTTAATTTTGCTAAAGATGAGGAAAAAAGTTAAAAGATGATATTTGTACAAATTTTAACCTATTACTATATATCGAGGTTCATTATACCAGCACTCACTATGTTCTTCAGTCTTTCTCTCTCTCTCTCTCTCTCTCTCTCTCTCTCTCTTCTACATATATATATATATATATATATATATATATATATATATATACATTACATATAGAAAATACAAATTTTCAGAAATCGGATGGCCATTTCGTGTGAATTTAACACCCGTCTCATCAGCAAAAACAAATTATTGTGAAGAAATAAATTAGTTATTTTTATGCATGATATAGATAATATCATAAATTTTACAATAGACAGATTTTACAGACTTATATGACAACTGATATTAAAACTTGTATAATACCCTCTTGCCATAGGCCCTTGAACTTCTGTCCTGTAGAAGGCAAATTTAAGTCTACTCAAAGGATACCAGGCGACGATCTCCCGCAAAAAATAACAAAAATTGGAAATTCGGCGAAATAATTTAATGTGACACGATAACTAGACATATATGTATTTTATTATAATAGATTAAAATAGAAAATAGATTAAAATAGAAAATAGTTTAAAAACATATCTAACAAAAGTGAAAAAGAAGAGGAAAAAAATAAATAAACGCTTTTTCTTTTATGAGGAAAATTGTCCTCCGGTAAATGTTTGATTCAGTGATTTAATGAGATAAGTTCAGCAGGTGGGTTTTCGATGACCCGGTCAAAGGCTGTCCTTTACTGTATCTTGACCACACATTAAGCCTTTTCCGGCGGAAGCCTTATTAAGATAAAAAAAAAAGATAACTGAAATTTCAGACTTACAGTCGCCGGTGTTTGTCACCGGTGGTCTAAAGCATTTCCGGATTTCCGGATTTCCGGTCAATTTTGGATAAATTCAGGTAATTTTTCCGAGTCAGTTAAGTGAAGAGGAGAGTTTAGTTCAGCCGGGTGCAAGCTTGAAGTAAGAATCTCCGTTCGTCTTGTTTCAGCCAGTACGGATCTGTTGATCTCCATTAGAGTTAGAGCTGTGTGTCACATTCGCCTGTCCCAACCGAAAAGGCTAACTCTAAACGAATAAAGCATCCTTTCAGCTCATCCAAGTTGTGGAATTTCGTTCCTTATATTTCAATTTGTACCCCCAGCTGTTCGTCTGACATTTTCAACAAACTCCCGGCAAACATCAGAGCGTGGAGAACGGCCGCCGGAGAAAAAAAATTGTTAGGACTGTCAGTTGGGGGTGTTACATTAAAAACTCTTAATACTCCAATAGACACACCTTTTCTAACCCAAATCTAAAATTCCAACCATTCCCGAAGATTTTGGGAAATGAAAAAGGAGGAACTTTTAAACTTAAAAAAAGAATTTATAAGCAAATGCCGTCATAAATTAAAATGTTCATTCAAACTTCTCCTTCTCAGTAATTAATCTATAATTAAAATCCCTTTAAATAGTTGTTTTCTTTTCTTCTGATTAACCGTATAATTAAATTTTATTATAATATTATATCCCACCCTTCATTCCATATTCCGTCAAGTTCTATCGTTTGTTTTGGTATTAATACTGTCATAAATTTAAATCTATTAAGTAATCTAAAGTTTAAATTCCTTCATATTGTTGTTTTATTTCTACTTAGTAGCCATATAATTAAATTATACAATAATATAGCTTCTCGTTCTTAAATTATTTTTCTTTCTAGTTTTATGGCTTATTTGTTACCTGAATGATACTTTACCGGTTTATTTTGGTATTTAAATCTCATAAGTTTAAATTTGATTTAATTTCTTGATAATTAATCTAGAATTAGAATTATTTTAATAGTCGTTTTATCCCCTCTTATTAGCATTATGATTAATTTATATCATAAAATAACTTCTTGTTCTTAAATTTCAAATTGTATACTTGATTTTCAACTTAAGTGAGAATTAATATATTTATTTTTATATCTATGCCGTCATAGATTTTAATCTAATTCCTAATAATTAATCGAAAATTAAAATTCCTTAAAATGGTAGTTACATTTCTTCTCTTTATATATATAATTTTAATATATTATATAATAATTTACCATGTTTAATACATTTCTCCTTTGGTTAAATTTTTTAACTAAGTTAAATGTATTTTTAACCCAATGTATTTTGATATTAACGTTATTCGTGATCTTTTAAAAGACACGTTTTGAAGTCGTTATTTTTGTTTGACTTATTTCTTTCTTATAATTTTACATTTTTATTTCTTTAATGTTTATTTTTAATTTATTTTATTGCATCTCTTTTCATAACCATCAGGAAAGTAGCAAGTTACTCGTTATGACAATAATAATCTGCCACGTTCTTCCTTTTTCTTTTTTCCCTACATACACTTCCCTTTTTTCACAAACACAAACAAATAAATTTATATCCCATTTGATTTCTTACATGCAATAAATATTAACTCTGTAAGTAATAAAAAATAATTACATTAAGCTCAATGGTTGGATCAGTTTTATTCTGAAATATTAATAAAGATCCTTTGAGACTTACCTGCAAGCCGTTTCTTTCAGATTTTTAAACTTAATAAATTCGAGGTTCTCACAGCATCTGGGAACAAGGTCGAGTCCTTTGCTCGCAGATTCTTATCTTACTCTACATTTGACTCCTCTGAAGTATCCGCACCCAACTTCTCTCTTAGAACAGAGGTTCCATAGAGAGATGTTTACATAAAACCCTCTCTGATATCTAAGACAATCTCAGAACTTGACCCCCATAAGGCGAGCGGAGGTGACAAAATTCCGATTCTTGTCCTAAAGAAACGTGCCACTGGCCTCCCCACTGTTCTCTCTAAATTCTATAATTACTGCCTCTCTGCTTCCTGTTTTCTTGCCTGCTGTAAGTTTTTTTTCTGTGGTTCCTGTACTTAAAAACTCAGGGGAACACTCGGATCTATCCAATTATTGCCCTATCAGCCTCCTACCAATTTTTGGAAAAGTGTTCAAGGCTATTATCAATGCTGAAATAATCCAACATCTTACTGCCCATAAACTATTCTCAGACTGTATGGCTTCCGCATTGTCAGGTGTACTGCCGATATGCTAACGACCATCACCGATTACATATACCAGACCCTCGATAATTTCGGCGAAGCTCGAGCTTTTGCCCTGGTTATCTCCAAAGCATTTGTTAAGGTTTGGCACGCTGGCCTTCAGTGCAAGCTACAGTGCAAGCTAACATTGGATGCTTGCTTGATTTGATCAAATCTTTCGTATCAAACCGCATAATAGAGGTCGTCTTGAACGGCCATAACTCGACATCCTACCACACGAACGCTGGTGTTCCCCAGGGATCTATCCTAGGTTCGACGCTCTTTCTGATCTTCAAAAATGACTTCCCTGACGATGTCAAATTACAAGTAGGCATCTACGCTGATGACACTGCCATCAACTCCCACCTCAGTAAGAAATCTGGCTAGGCGACCAAAGATAACCTTGCTGCCGTTCCCGAGAAGGACCTCCACGCTATGATAGACCGAGATAAGAAATGGCTTGCAAATTTTAATGCACTTAAAATGAAGCGAATCTACCTGAAAGCAATACACTGTGTCTCCTCGTTCTCACCTTCCCTTCTCACCGGCGGTATGTGGCTTCTCTCTGCCTATTCTACAAATATTGTCATGTCTTCTGCTCCGATGAGCGTAGCTCACTGATGCCTCCTACACAGAAATTCCTCGAGAAACCAGGCTGGCAATTATTATTACACAACCTAGGTTTCTACCATGTGGTGTCTTCAGGCAATTTGCAACAACTGATTTTGCCGTTTACCGATTGTGTAAAAACGCTTACATAACGGTGATATTTCGGATCATTCACGTAACGGGGAATTTTTGATCGAGCAATTTTTCAGATTACAAGAAATTATAACGTTTTCATCGATAGTTGTATAAACTTAATAGGTATTTTTTGGTATGGTTACACTTAGTCCTTATTTCTGTTCTTTCATTTTTGTTTGGGAATAGCATAATCGCTAACCTTTTCTTTATCGCTCAGTCTACATATTTTGCCACCGTTGTAAGGCTTGGCTGTTTTCACTACACTCTAAGTTATGTCTGTTTTTTTTTCCATATTTTAATTTCAATTTTCACACGTGGCTAGTCAATTTTGTTTCAAGTTTTTAAGTTTTCTATTTTAAATGTAGACTTCTGATTGTACCACTTGTTCTTAAAGCTGTTTTTGTTTGCTCTCAAATATATTTTGTTTTGACCATTTAAGTCATGTACTTTTTCTTTTTAAATGACTTCTTTTGCATTACAAAGTCCTTGAAGTGGGCATTTATGTTTGTCCCTGTATTTGCATTCTTTGTTAGTGATCTTGATTGGTACAATGCTGTCTATATTTCTTGCATTTTGTTGTTTCATGAAATTTCTAAGTTACTAGTACAGGTATAACTTAGCTTGATTGTATACCTATTGAAAAATATTTTTAGTTCTGAGCCTTTTGGAAAGTGTTTATCAGTTTAAAAATATTTGTCCTATTTTGTATTTTACCACTAAGTTAAATGATTGGTTGAACCAGATAATGTTTCACGTCTATCATCGTTTTTTTTTGTTTGCCTGTTTGGTTGAGAGTTGTATTTTAAAATGGTCTAATGACCATATTTTCTTAGTGCATCTTCATAGTTTTTTTCTTTTCATCAAATATTGCTTTGTCTGATGAATCTTTTGGTGGCCTGTGTTCTATTCCTTTGTGGGTGTGCTTAATTACACATTTGGGATGGTTAGATCTTGTGTTTATATACTTTAACTTTGTGTTTGCTTTCATGTATGGAGGGTCATTGCCAGTTTGTAAATTTAATTCCACATCTAAATATTGGATTACTTTTCTCTTTGTTTCTACTATTATCTTAAAATCTAAATCTTTGAATAGGTTAAAAAGTTCTTTCCTTGTTTTATCATTTTCTTTTTTGTTGTCCGGTGCTCTCATCAATCCGTCAATTCTGTATCATCTGTGGTGGTCTATATGGATTATTTTGTTGATTTTATTTTAAATAGTAATAATATTTATACCTATCAATTCTGAAATTTCTGCTCCGTCATACGATCCTTGTAGTACATCAAAGGTGCCGTTGTTTGATTTTTAATCCATACTTTATCTTTGTAGAAAAGTATTGATTTGCGCCAATGTAGGATTATATCAATATGTTTAGATAGTATGTTTATTTAATTTTAGCAAAATTAAACGCTTCCATCAAAGCTTTTTCAGAAATTGATGGGTAAAAGTATTTTATGTCATATTTAATGAACCTATATTTATTTTGCATTGGGTCTTTTGGAAATAGAAAATGCATTTACTTGTGTTCTTCCACTGTTAACTTGAGTGGCTGTTCTCAGCAATTCAAAAATATTTTTTGTAATATTTGATGGCTTATTTTTCCCACTTCTGTTTTTGTTGGAATTATAAGTCGGTATGAGAGGTTGTTGAGAATATATATATATATATATATATATATATATATATATATATATATATATATATATATGTTCTTTCATGCAGCTTGTAGGTTCTATTCTCTTGGAATATTGTCTTTTAAAAACAGTACTCTTTGCTAGTCGATTGGTCTTGAAAGGATGACTCAAAGAAAACGCTTTTAGGTTGAAATTATTTTTGCTAATAACCAACAACCAAATTTCACCTACATTGGATGAATTTAAGCTTTAAAACAATGAAAACAAACAGGTATGCCTTTCTTAAATAAAGCTCTTTGATGGAATATTGTACAAAATCAACGAAGTGTTCGAGCTAATGGTTTTTGCAAAAGATTTCAAGGATTACCCAAACTAAACAACTGGATTTTGAAAAATGTATAATATAACATTGCTATACTTTATTTGGTTTATTTGTTTATTGCTAATTTAGTTGAAAAGTAATCGTAAATGAAAACACACGTATAAATATCTAAATATATATACACACCCTTGTGCAATTTAATTGAAACAACATCTTTAGTTTTTTCATTTACCATACGGTCAGATTTAGACCCACTTGGGTGTAATTGATTTCTAATTCTTCCATAGAGTCCTTTGCAGTGCTGTGCACTAATATAAACCAATTTTTAGGGTATATAATGAAATTTGTTTGGCTTCGAAAAATACTTCGTTATCCGTGATTGCATCAGAATTTTTCACGCCCAGACGATATTTTCCGATTGTCGATTAGTTGTTCTACGGCCATTGTCTGCGATGGATGTGTATACTAGGAATAGTATGAAAATTATAACGCTGCACAAATACACTGGCAAGCCTTACAGTGAGATTGCAGATATTGTTGGTTTTAACCATTCAACTTTCAGTTGTGTCATCAAGGCGAATAAACAAACTGGATCCATCAGTCCAAATGGTAAAGGAAAATGCAATCGGAATAGAATAACAACGACAACAGATGGCGCATAAAATTAGGGAATGTGTGAAAGAGTCTACGAAGACCATATTCGTTTTATTTCAATTAGTTTTCCCAAGGGTGCATATGCACAAACACTTTTTAAAATTTCGTATATTTATGAGAAGGTGCCTCATAATTGAAGAGAGAGCGTTTGTTGTCATAGACAGTGCTGAAGTAAAACACACTATGGTTATTACCATTTTAATGCCACAGACTATATTTATACCAAAAGTATTTCTCTTTGAGTGGGTTCTTTATATATGTCACTTGATGTTTATGAGAAGTAAAGAAATATGAAAAAATGTTTTACTTTCATGTTTTTTAATTGAAAGTTAACGCTTTATATTATTTTTATCACTCAGAGTTTCATGCACTATGTAATCATCACGTGCATATCATGAATTTATAATATGCACCTGATGATTGCATACTCTATGAAACTCCGAGTCGAACTATAGACGTCCGATAATATGTATACTTATTGATCGTATATATACTGATATATATATATATATATATATATATATATATATATATATATATATATATATTGTAATAGTCGTTAGAATGGTTTATAAATTCATAGTATCACTACACAAAAACTTTCGCGTTTCAAAGCTAACCTTTTATTTTGGTCGTCTCTCTTCGGGTGAAAAAGTTAAAATGAAAATTATCTGGTGAAAAAACCGTTTATTTGTGGTGAATATTTTTTTTTAGGTGAAAGTGGGGTTGGGAGCACATTTGGATTATGTTGACCTTATTTAAGTCTTAGAGTTAGGTGTTTGGGGGAGGTGGCTTAGTTCAGGATAGGATTTCCAGTTTATCTTATCTGGATGTAGTCGTGATGGCGTCGTAGTTAATGATATGTTTGATGTGTGATTTTTTGGATGGTCTAGTCGATTCTTTTATGATTTTTGAGGTGCTGCTATTTGGTTTAGAGGTGGGTATGTGTTGTTTTGTTTTGGGCTGGTCACTTTATCGTTTAGTTTTGGTTATTTTGTATTGGGATATATGTTTTTTTTTTGTTTTTTGCAGTGTCGGTATGTTCTTTTATTTTTCTACTATTTACAGGTAGCCGGACTTATTGTTGGTGTGGTGTGGGGTATGTTGTCTTTTTTCTACGTTTTGTTTTCTAAAAAGGATTTCATAAATTTTCTAATTATTTTATAAAATTCTACTATAGATATATAGCTATATATGAACACAGTGAGATAGAAAGACAGAGCGAGAGAGAGAGAGAGCGAGAGACTGGCGGAGAATGATGGATAAAAGGAAATTTAGATCGGAGTAATGACAGTTATAAACAGTTATATATAAAATGATTGTAATCGATACTGATACACCAGGTGCATCAATAAATCCCGAGCCTATCAAAGCCATTAATTAATGTTTCATCTGAATTTTTTATTGAATAATGTATTATCAACTTATGCGATAATATGCGTTGTGGTATAATGAATACCGGCTCGGAATATGAAATCGGAGAGTCGAGTTCGAATTTCAGTCTAATTCCATTCATCCACTTACGCACAAGTACCGTTAGGAAAGGTATTAAACTATTTCTTCGCTCTCCACTTATGGGTATAACAACAGAACAGATTGGTTTCTGTAGCTCTGTTTGGCAAACGGACTAACGCAGAAATTAATGGCAAATTATTGCGGGAAAATCTGCCTTGTCAGTCATGTCTTGAAAGAGAAATAGTCATCAAGCGTGTATCACGTATGACTTTAATTGATTGACTTGCGATAATTGAAGCAACTCTAGATTAACTATGTTTACAAGGAAGGCATTTTTGTTGATTAATATACATTTCTTGCTTGAGAAACTCCCTTCCGACTTCATGGTTTCTAGCCAATTTTAATTTGTGAAAGTTTAAATGCAATATCACTCTATTCTAAAGTTTTCTAAACTCTGTAACACCCTTGTGTTTTAATGGATTTACTGCATTGCTGGGTGATAGAATTTTTTTAATTGTGTTATTTAAAAAAAAATGCTGTTACTTATTGATCATTGATTTATTGATGTGCCTACTTTTGTAGACATTTTATTTAGAAGAGATTGGAAAACAGTGTTTTCTGACACAATGTCGGAGAAGGAGAAACGGTGAAATGTTTTATACAAACTACTACGCAACAGAATTGTCAGTTCTAAAAACATCTGAAGTTCAAATGGGAGATCTCACTCGGGTGAATAATTATTCTGACAGTCAACGGATTGAAAAAGACTAGAACAGCTAAAAGTTTCTTAGTCTGCGGCGTATTTCCTCTGTCCAAAATCCGGACACAGTTGATTGAAGAGAAATAGAAAGAGAGAGAGAGAGAGAAAGAAGCGAGAGGGAAGGAGAGAGAGAGAGAGGGTGAGAGGTAATAAGGAAAGAGAGTGGTTCTATTACTTTTCCATGGTAATATCGCTAAAGAACTTCACTTTGCAGAACTTACCGCATCTAGCATTCTGAGATGCGTTGTATTGCTTCGGGTAGACTATTCCACGTGGACAACTTCTAGTGATCACACTCTGTTTTCAGACGAATAGATATTGGCATCTGTTTACATCTAGCCAGGAAAGCGTATTTCGTATTCTGAGGCCGAAACATTCCTTTGGAAATATTAAACTAATGTCGGATTTCTGTTTCAATTTTCCACACGTTTCTCCGAATGCGGAATAACAAATCAAACCATTTGAGAGATTTTATTTTTACATTCGGTGCGTTTCACATCGATTTATTTATTCCTTTTCTTTATCGAAATGTGCCTTCGCTTCTCAAAGTATTTGCAAATTTTTTAATCTATATTAAAACTATGGCTCAAAATAATTTTAACGTTTTATTTTATTAAAATATCCAACGCAAGTTCAATGCTAACAGTTTTTCTCTGGCACTTCTCTTTTCCATTTCCATGCTTTCTAGCCAAATTTAATCTTCAAAACTTTAAATGCAACGTCATTTGTTATAATTTTTTATAATCATTTCGCTCTAATCAAGGCAGTACTGCCACTGGTGCGCAGTGGGTTGCATAAAAGAAGGCGATGCAAAGAACAAATTCCAGGGTGTATTAGAATATGGTTAAGAGAAGGATGAGAACACTGGCTTGACGAGACCTGCATGAGAGTAGAGTGAAAATGAAGAACATAATACAAGTCTTGTTAGAAAAAAGATGCGAGTCAAGGAAAATAAGGGATTGAATTAACATGCAAGTTTTATTAAAAATGACAGGCAATGTATTATTGTTAAATGTTTATATAATTTTTCATGCGATCTTATATTTTTCGCTTCAGAAGATAAATTATGTAAAAATTGTTTCATTTTCCGAGCGTTTCAACTATACTTTTGGCCATTATCACTGAACATTATTTTATGTGTACCTGAATATGCATAGAGTTTTTATATGTGTGTAGACTGACGTGTATGTCTTATATTCAAAACACGGTTAGCACATTGTTGCCGTATTAGTACTTAATAGTGGGAGGATCTTTGTGTATGATTTTAGAAGAAAATATTTGTACTATTGTATTCTTTAAAAGCTGGGTGAAGTAACTCCGCATTTAAAAATCGATCAAAAAATTGAAAGTGTAAATTTCATGTACCTTGTATAAAGGAAAATATTGATGTGGAATAATTTGATTTTTTTTTGTTTTATTTTCATTAAATTTCTTCTATAACTGACATATATATATTTTTCAATTGTGTCTAACATATCGGGATAAGAGTTTTATATGCAATAAATATGCATCTCCTACTATTTACTCACATACACAAAATACGAAAAAGAATCCTAATCAGAAATTACTTACAGCTAAATAAAATCAAAATAAGTTAAATTTAAAAAAGTTTCGCATTTGTTCCTTATTATATACATAAAGATCATGTTGGCTGAAAATTGCGGAAAACATCAGAGATTTATTGTGTGAAAGTCACTGGTGAATATTGATCACTAATTATGATATTTAGAAAAGTTATCGGTTGTAGATGATCTGTTTATCTTAAAACTTTATTCGCGACAACCATCAGTATAACTAATTTGATTGTATATATATGAGAGAAAATGCTCAAAGACTTTCAAATTATAATATAAATACTATATACATAACATACACATACACAGGATATGCCATAGAACACATGCACATACCATATTATATATCACAGAAAAATAAAATCAAAGTTTAAAAAATTCCAGTGTAAAAGTCCTGTACATAGAGAGATGGGAAGAATAAGAAAGAGGCTAAATATGTATATATATATTTAAATGCAAAAGGATGAGCAAATAGCAAAATCCCAAAAGCACGATCCTATTAATATTAATATGTATGGATATGTTTTGGGGCGTCTTCAGGTATAGGAATCTTGTAACAAATTTGAATTAATAAAGTTTTTGTTTCCACCATTGCTAGAATTTTCTTGCTGAAATCGTTATCCAATGGAAAGAAATTTAGAAATTGTTTTATTTTGAATATATATATATATATATATATATATGTGTATAGATATATATATATATACACAAACTCACACACACACACACATACACACACACACACACACACACACATATACATATATATATATATTTGTAAACGAGTTATTACGCGACATAGATCTCAACCAACCATTTGGGGTGTTCAGGCGAATTTCAATAACTAATTTTACTGTTTATTTTTTATTTTGTTTTTTTATAAAAATGCTCACGTACCGGAAATTTTTTTTAAAATCAAGCATTTTTGCAAAATTAGAAGAATTTATAACTTTTTCATCTATGGTTTATGAAACTAATAAGTATTTTATGGTATGGTTACACTTAGTCTTTCATCCGATGAAAGAACAGAAATTCAGAATTTTCTGTCATAATTTTTCTGTTCTTTTATTCATAATTTTAGTATAATTTTTCTGTTCTTTCATTGAAGAATGAAGTGTAATCATACCATAAAATACATATTAGATTCATGCGACCATAGATGAAAACTTTATAATTTCTTCTAATTTTTTAAAATTTAGCGTTCCAAAAAATCTTAGTGACTTGATCGTTCTTAAAAAAACAAAAAACAGTAAAATCAGTTATCGCCTGAAACACCACATGGTAGATACCTTTGTCGCGTTATAACAAAAGTTATTCAAAAGTTCTACAATATATTTGTATTAAACACTTTTTAATACAATTGTGCACTGGTCTAATTTTATTATGACGAAAAAATAAGTAATTAGATTATACACACACACACACACACACACACATCCACATATATATATATATATATATATATATATATATATATATGTATGTATGTATAGATAGTTAGAGAGAGAGAGAGAAAGAGCGAGAGATAATGATGCAAAGTCCGTAAACGAAAAGGATAATCCAAAAAAAATCTATTTAATATAAAATATTAAGAGATCGATCTGTATAGAGAGGGCAGTGGCTATTATCTAGAGCAATATGGTATTCATAAAAAAGAAAACTCAACATATGATTTCAAGTGGTTAGAATTTATAACCACTTTAAAATTGGTTATAAAAATAACTACTTCAGATGATATTGAATTTCCTTCACACACACACACACACACACACACACACACATATATATATATATATATATATATATATATATATAGTGATATTTAACCGAAGCTTAAATGTGGAACTCGGCCAAATATATGGGGCACCAGTGAGAATCGAAATTATTCATCAGTCTTAGCTGCCCTAGCGAGAGAAGCTTGCTACTACACCACGTCGAAGTGCCCCGATTTTATTTTATCATAGATGTCTTACACGTCTGAAAATATGGAGGTAGCTATGCGGATCGAAGTGATCAATATTTAATCGTAGCTTAGATGTAACACAATGCCTAAAGTATGGCGTACCCAATAAGAATCAGTCATGATTTTTTTACCAATACAAGATTTGCTAATAATTATGCCAGACCGAAGTGAACAATATATATATATATATATATATATATATATATATATATATATATATATATATATATATTACTTCAGGTCTCAAAGTAAGAGCTGTCAGTTATTTTGGTTTGTTTACAGCCTTTTAATAACCTACTATGAAAGCTGCCTTTCACTAACATACGTCGATAGATCAGAGGAAAGATATCTTCTGATGACGTATCAATCGGATTTCGTTCCCGTTTCGTTACATTTAGCTGCACTGAAGAGCTGTGATAAAAACAGGATTGTCTGCATATATATATATATATATATATATATATATATATATATATATATATATATATATATATATATATATACAAGTATTGTTGGAATAATATTCCTTGTCCAAAGAAACACTTTTTTTTTAAATGCTCAATACAAAATGAGAGCTAATAATATTATTTATTCACAAATTATATATATATATATATATATATATATATATATATATATATATATCAGATTAAATAAATTGCAAAAATTGTCTGCTTATTTTTAATAAATCCGTTCATCCTCACGGATAATCTTTCGCGTATTATAATTGAAAGATGTCAAAAATTAGCTGTAACTTTGAGAGATGATATTATCATTCATTTCTCAAGGTACCCAAATACATTCAATCTCTTTCTGCTTCAGGAGTGTGAGTTATGGTAACAAAAAATAACCGCGAAACCGTGTTACTAAAATTTACTGTAAATGTTTTTTCTGCTTCAAATATAGAGGTTGACAAATTGCCAGCTTTCATTAGAACATGTAAATTATCCAAAATAGATTTTTATATGTTGTAATGTTATGGTCATGCACGTGTTCAAGCATGAAAAAAACTGTTTTTTAACAAACATTTTAAAACATTACTACAGTATACATTGTTGATTTTATTAATTGATGACTTAAGTGTTTTAATGAATATTGCCGCGAGAATCTGTAGTTTGCTTTTGTTGTTTTCTTGATGTAGGATAGTTGAGATATCCATTATTTTTTTTATATTATGAGTTTAGACAGTAATTTTGTTGCAGGTGTCTAGAAATGGACGAATGGTCAGACAAATGTAATGTAAGACGTCTTGTTAAAATACATTTGATTAACCATAACTCAAACCACTGAAGATTATTTCGGAATGAGACTGAAATACTTGGGTACCTTGAGAAATGAATGATAATAACATCTGTCAACATTACAGCTCATTTCTGACATCGTTCAGCTATAACATGCGAAAGCTTATCCGTGAGTATGAAAGGATCACATTAAAAATAAGCAGACAATGTTTGCAATTTATTTAATCTGACATGTTTAAAAGAAAATTTGCTGCCTAAATACACAAATATATATATATATATGTGTGTGTGTGTGTGTGTGTGTGTGTGTGTGTGTGTGTGTGCACCAATTTCTGAAAGAAGGTATGCTATTTTCAATGTAACATGAGCTGGTTAGCCATCTCTGGATATAATAGGTTGACCCTATCATCGAATAATGAATAAACTTAATTTATTGACTCTCAGTTGAGTTGTTTTTTATTAATTGGCTGTACATCTACAGATCCCCTTTGAAAACTCATAGACTGTCGGCCTTATATATTGACTGTGAAAGAGTTAAGATAAGTTAATCAAATTTTGTATCTTTAGAGAACGTTTTGTTTTTATTCGTGTATTACTTTGTGAAATTATTATGATTTACTGGTCAAAATATAGCTTCGTATGGATTGCGATGTGATCATCCATCTATTTTTAAAAATGGTAAAATTTTGGTCTCTTTGTTATTTATTATTATTTATTTCTCCACCACCATATTAATTATTATATAGAATTAAATTAAATGATTATGTTGTATTAGAGTTAATGTTACTTAAATATAAAAAATAACTGACGGTTTTATTATGAAACCTTCTATTGAGTAATTATTTAATTGTAAAGAAGTTATATTAGATGAAACTCTTGACCTAGAGACACATCACATTCAAACATCGGTTCCCATGCGATCACCGGAGTTAAGCAACATCGAATCTGGACTGTACCTAGTTGGGTGACGGCATTGGTATCTTCAGTATCTTCAGGTATTGTAATATAGGATGTGTTGGTGAGGTAATGGGTTACGAAATAGAATTGTAAGTCAAAATACCGTGTTTTATTTCCTTTTGGGTTTGTGATATTCTATGATTCTAACTATTCTCCTCACAGTTATGGGTTACTCAGTAGAACATGCATTAGTAAATCTTCATAATCTTTAAAATGAATTATTATAAAAATATTTCTAGTATTAAATAACCTGCAAAAAGGTTGATAAACCTTAAAAATCATTCAAAATATATCCCTTGACACAATCTTTCTCTTAATTTGAAGTTGAGTGTCAGACGTACACTATCATAACTTGCCGTATTTTACGAAATCTCTATTCAGGAAATATAACCTATTTCTAGATTTCACCTTTGAATTTGTTGGGAAAGCAGATACAAGAAATGGACTTGATTCGAGAGACGACTTTACCGTTTCTGTTATGACGGTGTTTATTTGCAAAGTGCCCAAAGATAATTTCAGCCGAGTGCTCTTAAAGATGTGATCTGTGAAGACTTATTACTTACATCCCCGAGCAACGAAACGGCGCTGTTTGCGTTCAGCTCAGGTATAGATAGAAAGAATTGCGCATGCGCATTAATCACAGGCCGCTTCGTTCACCTTTCAGTATTAAAGGGGAAAGCAACAACAAAATTATTAAGGGGTAAAAGAGAAAAGAGATTGTTTGCTGTTGAAAGAGGTGTATGCTTAATTCGAGATTTTCTTTTACGTTAATCATTTTTCTTAGCATAGTTTTGTATGCAATAAGGCTAGATTACATTCGGAAGACTGTACTGCTCCACCCGTAAAAATGGGAAAGCCACCTTTGGAAACAACGGCACTGATGCTTGTATGATTTCTAGAGCCATTCCACTAAATAGGCTTTTTTCCACTTTTGCAAAACTCTTTTAGCTGTCTTACATTCGTTGTAAATAAAATGATTTAGAAATTACACTTGTGTTTTTATGCAATATCCCTTAAGAGAGACAAGAAGAGGATTAAAAAAAGAAAGGAAAATAGGAAGTAATTAAAAAAGAAAATTAAAAAACAAATAGCTAATTCTTTAAGAATCCATTATTCTCACACAGTTAAAAACTGTATTAATGAAACAGCGGAGAGAAAATGTTAAAATGGGACGAAAAGCAAAAATTACAGTATTATCAGCCAATCAAAACAAACAGAATTGACTTTGTCACTCTTAATCATATTTAAACTCCAACTACAATAAATGTAAGATGCTCACAGAAAAAGAACATGTAGCAATATTCATCCAATCATTCATAAGTCAATTTCCCATCATAAACAAGAATGAACCTACTGATATTAAAATGAAATATATTAGAAACAAAGTAATAATAAAGTAACTGACATTGAGAGTGAATTTTTAGAAATTACTTACTTTAAGTTTCTCTATTTTATGAAGGAAAAGTGGGGGTTATCCCACCTTAATGAAGTATAGAAACAAGCGTATCACTCACGACCCCCACATATAGACACGATTTTCAATTGAATCCATTATAGTCAAACTATTAATGAAAAATTTAGCACCTTCGCTCTCATCGTTTCATGAAAGCTAACTGCTCTTTACATAATTTCATTTTCGCTTTGGTAATGGAAATAATGTTGGCATATCTAAGGTTAATCATCGAATCTTTCCTAACTATTGGCCATTTATTTTTTTAATTAAAATCTTGAGCTCTTATCAACGCTGAATTGCTCAAACATTTCACATCGCTGGGCATTTTTTCCGACAAGCAATATGATTTTCGTCTCTCTAGGTCAACTGCTGATATACACACTGCAATGGATAAGTGTCGTTTAATTTAACACAAAAAGGAAAGTAATACTGATATCTCATTTTAACTATATTTTTAACAGAATTGCACAAAGATATACAACTGATTAAATTTATTCAATAAAATCGACACCACGGACGACTTCGAAATCTCTTACAACTCATCTGGACTGTGTACTTGTTTAAATTGATGAATTTGGCAATATTCCTTACCTTCTGTTCATCTTTGATTGCAGTCTGGAGAGTTAATTGGCCAGATGTAACGGGTCGACGGAATTGTCTGATAACAATGGCTGAGTATTTCTGCTTGTGTGCTATTTTGAAAATTCTTGTCCTCAGACATAGAGTCTTCTAGTAGCCTCCCTCTTGAGGCAGGACAGCTTTATCTTTTCACGCATTTGATATAGCCCTCTGTGTTAAACCTGATGCCCTGTAGGAAGATGAATGGAGGCATAACGTCGCTATCATTAGCAGTAGCTCTAAACACCTTTGTAATAGCCATTGGACTCATTCAACTGTTTCCGACTCCTCTGCAGTCCTCAGATTGATACACAAACACTCTAAAATGTTCGTATTGAAGCTTCTGGGGCGAATGCGAAACAGTACAGCATGTCGTTTACAGATTTCTGGTGAATTGAATTGAGTCATAGGTTTCTTTTCTCAAAGAGAGTGCCAAACTGATACTACTATATTTGGCAGTTAACAAAATCAAAAACAAGAAGTGCGCACGCGCAAAATTAAAACTGAAAACGTCAAAATATTTTCCATTGAAGCCTGTCTTAAGGATCATTGCTAAAGGAGTCTATCAAATTTTAGATAAGAACGCTTATCGAGCTGTTACTTTGGACATTTCGAAAACGATCGACAAGGTTAGGCATACGAGTCTTATTTACAAGTTGAAAGGTTATGGTGTCCCCGGATGACTCTTTGAATTGATTATAATTGAGATATAAAAATAAATAATTCTATACACTATTTGTGTTTGGACTATTGTCCTCATCTTTGTAGTTTTTATTTTAACGTTTAGGTCGTTGTTCCTTCCTGCCTTTATCAAGGGTATATCAATCTGGATAACCTACGGGGAATTTGGCGTTCCGAAATTCCAGAATTCGCTCTAATGCACATGTCGATGGATATAATCAAATTTTTTGTGAATTCAAACGCGGTACGTGATTTGCAATAATTTTCTCATTAATTTACTGTTGAATTAGCTCAAATGCAACTGTAAGTTCTATGTTAATAGTTTCTTGTCTTGCATATTTCGCTTGTTGATCTCCCTTTCGACTCCATACTTTAAAGCCGCCTTTGATCTTCAAAGATTTAAATGCAATGCCAGTTGTTATATTCGATCTTCTAGATTACTCTTTATTGTTCTAAAACATTAATAATGTTTCTGTTTAATAATATTTATGTTCACCCTTATTAACACTTTGTGTATTGTGGCTTCACTGGGGGTGATATATATATATATATATATATATATATATATATATATATGTGTGTGTGTGTGTGTGTGTGTGTGTGTGTCTGTGTGTGAGAGAGAGAGAGAGAGAGAGAGTGTGTGTGTGCGTGTATAACTAAAAAACCTTACCTCTCTAACAGAAAACTGTATACGTGTTATATCGACATCACATCAGTATATCATATCACTACAGACTTCTTTATCTCATCCATTAAAAATAGGTATCTTCACTCATTTTTTCTATACCTAAATTTAAATTTAAATTTTAAAAATAAATAAGTTATCTTCAAGCTTTAAAATTAGATTTAATAGAAAGCCAACGGATCAAATTTACTAATTTCAGTAAGCAAAATACCCTGGTGTATTTTAAACCGAAATTATATTGATCGGAATCAAAAATGTATTAAAGTTTTTAAAAATTTTTACAAATTTTAAAATTTCCGCCAATTTTCATTGATTGTACACAGAAGCCAAGATTTTTTTAAAAATCTTACAAAAATAAAATACACCTCATTGACACATATTTTCTTCAAATTACCAATTAAACTTACTTTAGTTTGCTTTGAAACATGAATTACTTGCTTACTGTTTGGAAAATGTTTCAAAAAGCATTCCTCAATTACAGTAGCCTTGATATCTTAGCTGTTAACACTTATCAGGTGGCCATGATGAATGATTTACAGCAGCTGGCCAAAAGTATGGAAGACAAATTTGGTATAAAATGTTTTATATACGGATTTTTTTTTCATGTAAGGGAGAACAACCCTTGAATCAGGTGACCTTTTACGGCCACCTGTACAAACAAAAAACGGGAAATCAACATGCAGAAAATTAAAATGTTTTAATTATTTTACAAAAAAGGAGCATCCTTTTTTAGAGTAAGTGTTTAAACTTTTCGATTAATGAATATATCTGAGAGATCTATGAGGAGGAAATTTTAAAAGACTTATGAAACTTTTTAGAAATTAATTAATAATAATTAAAATAAAATAATAAAAATAAAAAAAATCATTACTAACGGAATTTTTTTCTCTTCAGACTATGATATAATTTTAATTTATGTTTATAAAAGCAATTAAAAGTTTATCCAAATAAAAATGGCATTTTTGATTTCCTAATTCGGAGCAGATTTTCTAAAAAGTAGCAGGTTTTGAAGAAACAAAGACAGATGATTTGCATTCCCCAATGACTCCTGAATTTAATTAAAACTATATATATGTTGAGACCTAATCCCATTGTTTGACACTTCTGGAAATTAATTGGTGCGGGGGTAACATATTTTAAAAAAATGTTTTTTTCCAATATTTTCTAAAAATAATTATTTCAAAACTGATTTCAGTCAATTATGACTAAGTTCAGAAAATTTCATCAAAATGCGACGATTATTTGATGTTTGCAAGAATTTCCAAATTAATGTCTTTCACAGTCAAAAAATGCCTTCGCGTAATATTACGTTTTGACGTAATAAAATCTAGTGTCAATTTATCGCTTGTACTGACGAGAAAAAAAAAGATTTTCTACCACTAAATGAGCCTGTTAGAACCTGTTAGAACAATTTTTAAAAAATTTTAAAATAATTTAAGAATACTTTGATCTGTCCTCTTCATGACAGCATAAACATTTTGCCGAGACAACTTTGTTTTTATTTAGTTTGAGGCGAAAAAGTAGAGGTACCTAATTAAAAATCACATTCTAAACTCTTAATCTACCAAATGCATTGACCTCATATTGATCTACTGAATTTTACATGCATGTCGTGGACCATAATAAAATACAAAAGAATTTTAGATTTCATCAAGAGTACAAGAAGAAAATAAGTACCACAGTATATTTAATATTTTCCTCGGCTATGTCCTGCGCAGTTTACAAAAGGGATGACGGTCACTGACCCTTTGAGGATACCATACCACATCGCAAACTAATCTGTTAACAGAATATAACAATCCTACTTCCTGCTTGCCGAGGCGATTGTTCTGACAATGATGTTGGTAGGATTATACTGAAGACATTGATAATCATATTTGGGACAAGAATGTTCTTAAAAAATCAATATTTACCATGTGTTCTAATAAATAAGACCTAGAAGGATCTGGAATTCGAATGAAATCAATAGAGGTACATACATTAAATCCATTTTAAGAAATCTAGATATGGAATTATTAAATGTCAAAGAGATTATTATTGATCAGTTATAGCAGTCGGGATTTTCATATGGATGTCATATATGGTGCCAAAAACGTTCAGAAATATGTAAACTAGCAGCATATACATATTTCGAAGACCAATGGTTAAAAAAAGACTCTGAGTGCAAAGCGAGTGAAACATGAGGCTTTGGACAAATTTAACCTGTTGTGTTAATTTAGAGAATTTGTCAGTTATGTTTGATATCTTTACTTATAAAAGAAGAAAAGAAACGAAATTCATGAAGAGTAAAGACATCAAAATGATGCCTTCACGAAACTTTAAAATCAGCACAAAACTGCTCAGTTAAGGAACTGTTCAATTCTAACATTGAGTTCTCATCAGATTACCATCCACCGTGGATTCAACCTTGCAAATTTCAAAGGATACTACCTTGTATATATAAATATATATATATATATATATATATATATATATATTCCATTTTTAAACTTGTTATTACACGACCTATGTTTCTACAATGAGTGATGTTTTCAGGCGACTTGCAATAACATTATTTGTTATTTCAAATCGCCTGAAGACACCCTGTCGCATAATAACTCGTTTACAAAGATAAAATTTTAAAAAGTTCTACAATATAATTGTATTAAACACCATTAATGCAAATGTGCACTGGTCTAATCTTATTATGACCAGAAGGTAAGTAATTAACCAATCAATATACACACACACACACACATATATATATATATATATATATATATATATATATATATATATATATATATATATACAGAAAAAAAGAGAGACTTAACACATATTTAGACTATTATAAAACAAGATTTATTTCGACAGTGTAAATTTACTTACAATGTCTCACTCAGACAGGGGGAAAATAAATTCAAAAAGAATATATATATATATATATATATATATATATATATATATAAACATACTTACACACACACAAATAAACCATTAGATCATCTGCAGTGGTGTGAAATAATCTATTTTCGGAGTGTATGATTAAATTTCTTTGACCTTGAAAAATATTGCGTCATCTGTGATTGCACCAAATTTCTATCATGTCCAAACACTATTGTTTGACTGTCAATTACTTGTCCTACGATCATTGTTTGCGATAGACGTTACTTTAAGGAAGCTTAAGAAAATTATTACGCTGCATGAACACAAGGGCAAGGATTACAAATAAATTGCGGATATTTTAGTGCCAGCGTTTCAACTGTCAGTCGTGTAATTAAAACGAAGAAAAAATCTAGATCTATCAGTTCAAATCATGCGGTCAGAAGAGAAAAATAAGGCCAAGAGATGACGTAAGACATTATTCGTTTTTCCAGATAATTAGTACACAGGGTATATATATATATATATATATATATATATATATATAGATAGATAGATAGATAGATAGATAGATAGATAGATAGAGTAACATGCCTAATAAAATTTTTAAGGAGAACGGTTGAATTCCTTTCATTTTAAAAGTGACATTGCACTACACATGAAGGAGTTCTATAACTAAAATATCCTTTTAATCTTTTTATATGATTTGTGAGCGTTTTATAACTGCCAACACTGTTTATAGATACGTAATTTGGAATAAAGCTCTTTTCGTATTTTTGCTTTGATAAATGCTATCACAGGACAAAACGCGTAGGCGAGTTAAATACATTTTTCCTCTTGTTTTCTTTTTATTTATCCATATATATATATATACACACACACACCTGCAAGTACCTACTATTGTACTATTTCTGACTCATAATAACGGAAGATGCTTATTCTGCATTCTTTCAAATCACTCTTGAAATGTCCTTTTGCTGCTTAGAAAATACGAGAAAACGGTCAATGGGCAAAAGATAAATAAATGTAGACTGAAAAAGATTTGTCACGTTTATTTCCTCAGCATGACAATTGTTCCGGAACTGAATTCACAAAAGCATTCATGAATGAACAAAACGACATTAATAAAAAAATTGCGATTAAACATCTTCAACTACGTCCAATGTATTAAGTGCAACAGCAATTTCTCCGGGAATCAGATGGAAGTGAATCCCGGCATTGGCGTCGTTAGATTCCTGAAACAATCACTCAGTTTTACATCAAAAGCAATTAGTTCTTCATTATGAGAAGAATTCTCGCACTTATCTGTGAAGCGTGTTTAGTGCATCGGATATGAGCAACGAAAGTCGAATTGCCAAGTCACACTACTTTCCTTGAAAAACCCTTCTTGATATATCACTTCTCGTGTCAACAACAAAGAAAATTCTGAATCCCAAATTATGAAAAAAGCAAAAAGAAAGTACTTCATTATCTTTCACAAGAATTCATGAAAATTTAGCTAGGCTATTAATTTTTCGTTTCACCGTGTTTTTCATGCTTTGTTTTTAATATTTTCCTTTCAGAATAATTTAGTTGTTTTTGTTCTCATGTTTCTAAATATATCAATGTTCAATTTAAAATTTAGTTTTGTAATGTTAAATATTTAATACCGTTATAATTCCTCTCTCCTTCCGCCCTTGGACCACGTTTTGTTCAGTTTCATATTTGCAAAACATGCATTGGCCAGAACTATCTAAATGAAACAGAAGGTCTCTTTGAGAAACTACGACTTTTCAAAGAAAATATCTTCTGTTTACTGGAAATGAGATGCCTATGTCACTTGAAAACAAATTTATTTCTCTTTTGCTAGGGGAATTGCCATATTTACCTTTACATGACTACTTGTTCGAACTTATACTAAGTATATACTTAATATTTAGGTTCTTTCTCCCACCCACCCCGTTTTTTCGTTTTTTGTATTTTGTTTTTGTTTTTTTGTTTTTTAACGAAATGTTAACAACCCGGTAGTTTAAAAAGAATTAAACCTACAAAAGGCGGAAGAAATCTTGATGAATCAACGGCAACCTAACTAGAGGTAGCGTCTCAATAAATCACATAGAGAAGGCAACAGGATACCACTCCACTATCTATCTATCCTGTATTTAATCATGGCTGTACAACACAAATATATTAAACCTAACGGCGTGAAGGGAGTTACTTCGAAAGAGAGCAAATCCTCACCCGGTAATTCATCTGGCATAAAGTGCTTACAGGGGACAGTTTCTGGCGTAAACGAAGTAAAGGGGACAGTTTTTCCCAAAATACGCCACAAAGAATTGATGGAGATGCTCGGCAGCCTTGAAATATTTGGGAAAAAATTAAGATTAATCAACAATCTTTACTGGCAGCAAACAGCTCGTATACGTACATATAACAAATTCAGCAGATATACAAAGATAGAAAGGGGCGTAAGACAAGGATGTATCTTTTCACCGAATCTGTTCAATTTATACAGCAAGAATATTTTGAAGACCCTAGAAGTTATGCCTGGATTTGTCATCGGAGGCCACAACTTAAACAATATAAGGTACGCAAATGATACAGTACTGATAGCAGAAACAGAAAAGCAAGAACAAGACCTCCTACAGAAGGTAGCTGAAGAGAGTGACAAGAAAGGACTACAAATAAACTGCAAGAAGACCGAATGTATAGTCATCAGTAAAATGGGCAGCCCAATATGCCAAATATATATCGGGGATACTAGAATCAAGCAGGTACAAAATCTTAGATAACTGGGAAGTGTTATAACAGAAGACGGAAAGGGAAACACAGAGATCCGAAGGCGAATTAGAATGGCGAAAGAAGCATTCCAGAAGTTGAATAAAGTATTAAGAAACAGAAAAATTTCGCTAGAAACAAAGAAGGAAGTACTGCATTGCTATGTGTTGTCAGTTCTTCAATATGGCAGTGAATGCTGGACAATATCATTAAAAATGAAGAAAAAAACTTGAAGCAACTGAAATGTGGTTCTACAAAAGGATGCTGCGAATATCATAGATCAAGCATGTGAGCAATGGTGAGGTTTTGGAAATGATGGAAACGAAAAGGAAATCAATACTGAGCATCAGGAAGAGATAGCTGAAGTTCCTGGGACATGCAATGAGGAAAGAGGGCTTTAGTGAACCTGATACTAACTGACCAGATAGAGGGAAAAAGACACAGGGGAAAGCAGCGAATAACAAATTTGAAGGACCTGATCAGGTAAATGACGGAACTAGGGTTGCGTGGTGTAACAGGAGAAAGCGATAGGGAGACGTGGAAAGACATGATCGCCTACATCCTAAAAGGACAGGGTACATAGAAAAAGATTACACGTTCATTCTGTTAGCCTAAATAATTTCAAAGCTTGACCCAGCTATTAGGCGTGTAGAGGTTATGGTATCCCAATCATCGTCATGAAGAGATGTGCCCCTGAACTTTTGTCTGCATCAAACACTATATTTACTGCCTCTCTGCTTCTTGCCTTGCTGCTTGCTTGAAGACGTCCACTTTGGTTTCTGTGCTTAAGAACCCTGGGAAATCATCGGATGCCTCTACTTATCTCCCTATCAGCCTCCTTTTGACTTTTGGGCAAGGCGTTCGAGGCTATCATTAATGCAAATTTGGTTCAACATCTCAGCCCCTAACCTACACTGCGACAGACAGTACAACTTCTCTTCGCCAGGTCAACCGCTGATGTACTAACGACCATTACCGAATTCATGTACCAGGCTTTCGATGTGAATGGTGGAGCTAGAGCTGTTGTCCTGAATATCCCTTCAACATAATTGCTTTCTTGATGGCTAAAATATCCAAATATTTGAATGCAACGTTAATCGCCATCTTTTATCTCGTTGACTTCCACCATTTCTTATCCTTTCCCCGACAAACCTGAATTTTGCTCCTCTCACTTTTCTCTCACGTAAATCTCATTACACTAATATTCTCATAATTATCTTACCCATTTTATATTGACATACCCTTTCGCTCTCATCTTATGTAACAAACCACACCTGCGCATCAGTGACCTTACTGTCTTGCTTGGGATGAAACGATTAAAAGAAACTTAGTAGACTGCACATGTAGCCCATACAACTGCAATCATTTTTCTCTGAATGAAGAACACTTTTTTTCATCCCAAACTGAACGATTGGAATGTCGCGATAGATTATTTTCTGATGTTACACGGTATTTTATCTGTCTTTTCGTGCTGAAATTGTTACAGGCCCCAATAATAGACGAAATATTACTCACCGTAAAATAAGGAATCGAAAAATATATCACAAAAAATAATTACTTCGTCAATTGACATACGCTTGTTAATAATTCCGGCTCCCTAATAGCCAAGAACCTTATCTGATCAACGTCTCGTATTTTACCACAGACAAATTAACATTTCGACGTCTAGGAAAGCTTCTTTCTGCAAGATTTCACTCTATAAAAAAAAGAACATTAGCTGTGTCTTAACGTGATTCAATTGTTAGGCATAATGCTGATTAATTGGTGTAAATTTTTTTAACGTTTTCTGTCATTTTGTACAAACTTATAATGCTTGTTTTAATACAATTCCCTGAGTCTAACAGAATATATATATATATATATATATATATATATATATATATATATATATAAACAGGTGATTCGTTCTACTGTCACGCCAAGACAAAGTTGATTTAAATATAAGGATATTTCCGTTCATTATTAAAATAAATAGAAAAGAATCACGTTTAAAAAGGTGGCTGGATTTAAGCCGCCTTTTGCGGACACTTTTTCAGAAAATTAATAACCGTAGTATAAAACAAAGAAGCTGATAGGAAAAATTATTATAAGCGACCGATTTTAAAACTAAAAAAAACCTTATGAGTACTAAATATTATCTATGTTAAGCAGTGTTCTCCCCGAATGAAGCCAACTTGAATTTCATCTCCCTTTGTCTACACAGGGCAGGACTTTTTAAATTAATAATAATAAACTCCAAGACGAGACTCCATTTAGATATCTCCATGTTTAATTTTCTGACGAAGTGTCGGTCAAAATGCGCCGTAAATCTCCCGTTTTTTAAATGAGATATTTTGTAATTATTTCAATAATAAACGGAAATATGACCCTTATACTTAAATCAATATATATATATATATATATATATATATATATATATATGAGCTGTGATACTGTGAAACAGATCTGTCTGCGGATTAACTATTTACGCTCTCACACTCTGATTGAGCACTCTGGAAGAATTTGGTATATCACACGCTAAAATGTGGCTCCTTCTACTGGTGCCCATAGCACAGAGGTAGAATCGGCGACTGACGCTAATTCGGTCGGGTTGCAATCCTGTGTAAAAAGCAATCGGATGTCTAAGCGTATTGATGCGCGGTGATACAGCCAAAAAGATCTGTCTGTGGATGACTATATACAGTTTTTTTTATTAATCGGTTCACCCCAAGCAAGGCGGTAACGCCACCGACGCGGAGGGGGCTACATATAATCAAAGATAAGATAGGAGGAGTGTAAAGAGAAAGACGAACCAGTTACCTGGGTGTCAGAGAAAGGAGCCAGAGAAGGATGGGAATACAGGTGTGATGACAGTTGCAAAGGTAGAGAGAAAGGAAAATATATACAGGGTGATGTAGAAAGAACTGGAGTCAAGTGGTTAAGAGATGGGTATTGACATTGCATTTAAATTCCTGGACGTTGTAGCTCTCAGGAATGTAAGAATAGGAAAGAGAGTTCGATGTGAAATGCGAGAAAAGAGGCTGCATTTGGACGATCTGTGTATGAGTGGGACCCAGTTGCCAGTCTAGTTGCACTAGTAAACTCCTATGGCGGGGGCACCAGTGACTTAAGTTCGTCGGAGCAGAAGCCATGAAAATATTTGCAGAACAAACAGAGGGAAGCCACAACCAGACGGTGAGAAAATGGCTGGAGTTGAGCTGCCAAGTCGGTACCTATCACATTACTAATTCTCCTTTGGAGCCTGTCGAGAACACTGAGATGAACAGCGGAGGCGCGTGACCATATATCACAGCAGTAATCCTTGCACGAACGAATATGTGCAAGATGGATTCAGCCGCAAAAATCATCCTGGCTTCACACACACACACACACACACACACACACACACATATATATATATATATATATATATATATATATATATATGTATATAAATCTGTTTTATGCAAGGTGCAATCATCAGGCCACGTGTGTTGGGTTTGTTTTCCTCGGTTATTTGTATATACGGGTCAGTAGTGCCTTGTGAATAATGCTTCTAACGATTTTTGGGCGGGAAGGATTTATTTATTTGGATAAATTTATTTAATGTTTTTATTTTTATATTTATGTTTTTTTTATTCTTATGTTTATATTTATTTATTCATTTCGTTTTCTGATATTTAATTTCTTTATTTGCATTTCTAATTCAATAATTTAAAAAATTTTTAAGTTATCCACTACTCTTTAGGGCTGTTTCATAGTTTTTCTTAGCTCGTTAAATAAGTTTTGATTAGAAGAGTTGTCAGAAAACTAGCGTCTAATTGATTTTAGTATTTACCTGATTAACGTTGTTGAGTGAATGTAAAAAGTGTGTTTTATATGTACCTTCTAGAAAATCTACTTCGTTTATGTTAGTTTTTATGTATATGTTGAATCCATTGTTTTTGAAAATCTTTATAATTACTTTTCTAGTTTTTCTGTGTGTTGAACTCATCTCAAAATGCAGACATGAAAACAAATTTTTACTACGTTACTCAAACATCGAAAACTTAAAATAATATAAATAAAAATAATAAAAAACAAATAATAATAAGGAAATTAAAAAACCGTTGCCGCCATAAGAACCAATAAAATACATAAAAAATAAAATTAAAATAAATATAACACAAATATAAGTAAATATTATTAAACATCTAAAACCGAAAAGAATATTTAAATATAAAAATGAAAACAAATAAAATAAGTGTATCCAAACAATGCTACATAATATTTAATATACATGAAATAATTAAAATTATTTCGTAAATCTTGGCTCAAAAGAATTTTATTAGTTTTTTCAATTGTTAATTTGCAAATATGAATTTCACTTAAGAACAGTATTAGCTAACAGGATAAAAGTTATACCGAAATTTACAATATTTATATATTATGAATTATTATAGTTATAATATTTAAAAAATGAAAGCAATTTTCGAAAAAAATTCATTATTCATCGAAAAGAAGTTTTCCTTAGAAAATGCTATTTATAAAAGCAAGAACATCTTTTCTAATAAAATAATATCATAGTTTATTGCATGTTTTTATTTTACGATTCAGAACAGAATTTCTGGAAACGTGTCCTAATTTGAAAGAAAATAATGATTTCGTTTTTCCAAGGTGTCTTGCATTTGACTAATAAAAGACTTCTGAAACAAAAATTTTATTTCTCAAACTTTCATAAAATCAAGTGGGTGGGTAACATATACAAAAATATTTTATCAAGATTTTCTAAAAAATATAATTTCAAAAGTTATTTAATTTATATGTGAAGTCCTAATAATTCATTAAGATGCAACTATTATTTGAGTTTTGCAAGGATTTCTATATCAGTGTGTTTTTCACCTGAAAAAAGGCACGAAAAGACCTATTGTAAATATTGTCGACCTCTGACAAAATAAATTATAACTAAAATTTCGAACGTGTTAGAAAGAATTAAAAATACTTGTAAAATAATTACAAAATGCTTTGGTTTTTCCTCTTAATAATAACATAATCATTTTGACTATAAAACTTTGTTTTTATTAAGTTCTGGCATTTTTAATCGTTCTATGCCTTTTTTCTATACGAAAATGTGATGGTATCTAATTTACTGTGTGTTTATTTTAATCTTCTTATATGTTTCTGAGAAAATACTAATAAAAGCTGGCCTCTCTATGTTTTATTTTTGTACTTTACGTGATTCGTGGCTTTAAACAATTCATTTTTTATCTCTTGTCTGTTAAAGACGGCTTCTTGGCTTGGAATCAAAGAACCGAATCCTTGGCAGGGGAATTCTATAGAAAGGTTAATAATTCAATTTTGTTCTTTTGATAAGAGACGTGATAATTCTTTTAGCTTAGTCCTTTCCTTTTTATCAAAGAACTTTGGCGTGGCTGAAAGAATATATATCTATAATTCCGTTACGATTTGTTTGACTCATCATTTGATGTTGTTTGTAAGTTGAATTCAGCTACCCTGAATGTGCTGGCATGGTAACACAAATTATTCAGTTAATAAGAAAAGTCATGGCATTATTAAAAGAAAACTCCCACTCTCCTTCTGCCTCATATATCATCAGTTGATGTTATTTTATTTTCCTGGGCGCACAAAAGATTCGTTGTTCTTTGTTACATTTTGTATTGAATTCTTTTATGAAAGGTAATTGAACAGATTCATATCAAATTTATATCTTGTTTTAAAACTTGTGTTATCGAAAACGTTTAAACGAAAAATATATTATCAAAATAAGTGTTATTTTATCATAATATACCATGAGGTTTTTTTTTCAAATATTGATTTTAATTGTAGTGTAAGATCTTTTATATCGACGTTTATTTTCAAAAGGTTATCACTTGATTGATAGTTGTTTTGTGGATTATCATCCTCCTGCCGGTTACTTAAAGTCAGAAAATATTTCTAGACTGTAAGAAGCTCTTGGGAACGATAATGACTTACTGGTACAAGTTATACTAATTAACCCGTAATTGGGAGAGAATAGGTGTATTCATATATTTCACAAAAGTATTTGCACGCAACTGAATATAATGAACCAGGCTGTAATTGAAACTCAGCTCTCCGATTTTAAATTCTGAGCAATTTTTTCATTACATCACCCGCAAGCTTACAGCACTTATTATTCCAAAGCAGTCAGTCATATAGATGAACTACTGACGAGACTCGACATTGCTTTACTTCGAGGATCGTTCAAATGTTTGGGCGCAACCATGTCAAAAATGCCATAGAAATTCGCATACTGATCGGCACAGTCACTGTAGCGATGGTCAGACTGGAAAGGTTATGGACGAGCAGATCAGATTCAATACCAATTCAAGCTCTACAATTACACTTCACTACGAGTGTCAGACTGGAACACACGTGTTTGAGGAAGGAAAAAGTATTCCGGTGTTTGATAGGAAATTCTTTAAAAATCTCCTCCGCGACTACTACTGGGAGCACAAAACCAATGATTTATCTGAAGCAAGGTCAAAAGTCTCCTGAGCTGTCAGGAATCGATTCTAGCTGATGATTAAAGCATTCAAAAGACTGAGAGAATGATGCTGATAACAGTAACGCTTGGTAAGAATACGTTTCTCGATGTTTCTTATGTCAAATACATATATTTTTTCTGGAATTTTGTGTTGCGAGTACATATTCGGATCACGGCAAATAAATTCTTCTTAAATCAAAAGTTCCTGTTAGATATTAACTTCGATTCAGACATCTTGTCTTTTCTAGTGTGCATAACATATTACATTCAAATAGTTCCAGTGAACCGTGTAACAATTTTATTATTTCATTGTCTTATAAACGCGTGTGCAGAAGACAGGAACACGATATTTTCACGCTAAATTTTGCTGTGGTAGTTTTCGTTGAAAGTAGTTTTTCAGAGTGCAAAATTTCTAGCCTCACACTAAAAGAGTGTTAAATTTAGAGTTGTCTATCTTCTAAACTGAAGGCTAACAAAATTAAAAGAAAAAATTAAAATATCTTGGAGCTAGAGGAAAATATTTTACGGAATCAGAGTTTACGTTAGCTGATGTGGTAGGCACTTTCTTGCGCTAGTCACTATTTAAAAAGGGAATGTAAGACATTCTGCTTTCGAAATAAATGGTAGTGGTTAATGAAAAGTGGATACTTTATAACAAGCTAGCACGTAAGAGATAGAAATCGAAGCAGTACGAAACACCATTAACCATACCAACGGGCGCTCTTTATAAAAGGAACGCATGGAAGATAACTTTCTCTTATGAAATATTTCTGAAGATTCAAGCGATTGATTTAAACAAGCACTGCAGAATAATATTTAGAATTAGTTATCATAATGAGTATTTACTTTTGTTTCATATTTGATGGGAGGTTTTGAAACAATCTAAATAATATTAGAGTGTATTTTTATCCGGTCAATAAAGAAACTCCCATTATTAATTTTTTTTTTTCCTAGAGATTATCTCGGCAATGCTCGTCTAGAACTTGTTAACTTAAATATTAACTTGTTATGTTTATTCTTAAAACTGACAGAATTCTTCTTTATATGAAGAGATAAATTTTAAAACCGAATGGCTAATTTCTATATTTCTGAGATGAGATATTTTAATTTATTTCCACTATTTAAATGGTCCGAGCTGGTGTCCGTATTTGGTATATACTGCTGCTGTTGCTGCTGCTGCTGCTGCCGCCGAAACACAATCACCTTGATATTAGCAACCAACACAAACAACGTATATACACAAGTAATAAGTTCAGTGACGGTTGTGTGTAGAGGATAGTCAGACGAAAGCGCACATGCGGTCAGGCACATTTATAATTACCTTTGACCAGTTGCATTTTGATATCCTCACATTCCATTGTTTACTTTTTTCCAACTTTGACACGCTGATGTAACACCTGTTTCTTTTTCATTGTTTCTGACACCAAAAACCACATTTCTGTGGCTTACTAAAATATAATTAATTTCTTTCCTTATTGTTTATATTTCCGGCATTTAACTTTGTTTCTGCATCATTTTGCTTCTGACTGAATAATTTAATGTAAATTATATTCTGTTTTGACACAATAAACATTTTTTATTTTTTGCATTCCAATTTCGATAAAAATTATTGTTTAATGCTTTTTTGCCTTTGACAGAAATAATATTTATTTAATGCAAATTATATTCTGTTGGTCACAGACCGCATTTCGTTTTATAATTCCTGACCTTAAAATCCGGTGTTTTTGACACAAATCTTTTTATTTTTCTGCATTCCAGTTTCGACTGAAACCATTGCATATTTTCTTTTCTCTTTTGACAGAAATGATATTTATTTAAGGTCAACTACCATATGTTAATCCCCATTATTTACAGCAGTAGATTATTCTATTTTCACATGCTATGCCTCTTCTGAGTGTCTCAGTGTCAGTTCTCTCTTTTTAACTGAGATCTACCTCTTTTGTTTCACTCTGCTGTAACCGGATATTGAACACACAACTCTTTGGGTCAAGTAACTAGATTTAACCAACACTTTTATTCATTGAGCCACGTGTTTATGAGTGCTGGATTTATAACTTTGAAACAGTCCATGTAATGAAAACATACCCCATTACCTGCTCCAAAACTCGTCAGTATCAATGGAGAGCACCAAGGCAATTAAAAAAGGCGATAAAGACTAAACGCCCAAGGAAACTGATGTAAGTGGTCTTTTTTTCATCAACACAATTCTACAGGAGACATTGCATTTAATGATTCCGTGCGTGACTGTGGTTTTGAATAGGTCGATCAAAATCCAGTTTCTCCTGATTTGGTCTCATAGGACTATAATCTCTTCCCCAACATGAAAGAAGACATGGCTCATAACCAGTATCGCTCTAACAATGACGTCATAAAGGCTGTGGACGACGTTTTTTACCAACAGGATGAATCTAAGCACTGCTACACCGATGGAAGAAATATCTGAATCGGAAGTGGTTATATGTTAGAAAATGAGTCTTATTAGATTACTATAAACTGTGTGGATGGCTACATGATATAACATATAATAAGATGCTTGCTCTAACTTCTAAATCCCTTTGAGAAAAGGAATGTTTTCACTAGAATGAGATCACTATTTAAAAGAAAGTAAAATAGAATGGAAATAAAGAGAGGAAGATTGTGTTGCACAAGTATTCCAAGTGGTAGTGCGTTAATAAATTTTGTAAACTTATCACTAGACTGGAAAACCACACAACTCTCTCAGCTTGAATTTCAAAAAATTGTCGATGCTAGGAATAATGCCACAGTTACCATCGCGAGGTAGATCTCTCTTTTTCTTTTTAAACAATTGTTTGCTGACCACTCGTATCCGTCTATGCCTTCTATTGCAGACGCCTGCTCGGGTACATTTTTATTTGTTCACTATACTCAGAGCCCAACTGTAATTTGCGCTGCAATCTATTTAGGTGAATCTTAGCTACCGTTTCTCGGAGAGAGTGCATTATCTGGCGGGATCAACAGTGAACAAGGCTAGTACGCTCAAACCTTCTGGCATGATTAATACTTTTAACCAGGCCAGTATAATCAAACAATTGGTCACGATAACTTGTGATTTGTGCAAGCTCAAACATCGACAGCTATCAAATAGTTCCCGCTACTCAGTTTTCCTCACAAAATGGTATGACCCGTTGTATCGTTTTCTGTCACTTTTCGAAAGGTATCTTACGCTTTGATCATCTTTCCAGTTCAATAAATCACTTTCCCGAGAAAATGAACATAGTGAGATTCGAACCCGTGTTTCATAGTAGGTAAGCGAACGTTCTAAGCTCTCGTGCACATCTTCGTAAATAATGGAATCAGAAAGAAAATACACACACTGGCAGATTTTTATTATTCTTTTATTTTTTTAAATTTTTGTGGAATGTTACTATTTGAGAAATGATCAGCAATTTTGAATTGGAATAGATTAATTGAAGTTAGTTTTTGAACAAGAGGCGGAATTTGGATCAAATTTCAGTGTATTGAATATAGCAAGCAAAAGTCAGTGCTGTTCATATTTTATCAACAGTAACAGCCAGTTTGTATGAATTTTGTTTATTGTCGATATAGTTTTTGTTCTCATCAAAGGTTATCTCGAAATCACAAAAGGCAATTTTTGCATATTCACACGCTGTTCTTTTAAAGAAAACAATTAATTAACACTCATTGTTAATTGAAGATGCCTCCAAGCAAAAAAAATAAAAAATGAAAAAAAAACACATAACAATGGTCTTTATTTCGAAATAAAATAAAGCAGGATCATTTATTATTTGCTGAAACCTTCTTTATGTAATTCTGCTGTTGTTGATTTAACATATGAAATGAATGATTCAGACTTTATTCCGCTATTCTCTCCAAAACTGGCCCCTACTCATATTTATACCATTATAATTGTTATTGCTTCTTTCTTTTTTTGAAAACAAAGGCAAATGAAAAACGAAAATGAAAATCATAAGAATAATTTTAGAAACTTTGTTCGATATAATGATTGTGGTTTTAAAATCTGTTCGAGATACTTCCTCTGTCTGTCGTAACTGTTTTACAGTTGTAACTATAAAAGGCGCCATTACGGCACCATTTTGTGGCTCAATAAAGCTTCATTGCGAGTATTACAAACATTATTTTGTTTAGCTTCTTGTAAATAGGAATAATGTGCATTGTAAATACAAAATAGGGTTAGATTTTTAAATTGTTATTTGTATTTCCCCCAGTCAAAATTGTACATTGAAATTAGTTAGGAATTTATAAATGTTCTGGTGGTTTTAGTTGTGTAGATGTTAGCACAAACCTTTGAAGTTCTTTTTTTAAATAATTATATATATATATATATATATATATATATATCCCAGAAAAAATACACACCACTTACTTGCTAACTAGGATATAGTTATAAAATAGTTATAAACTATATATCGTCGAAACTTAGGTAGCAAGTAAGTTATGTGCATTGCATTCTGTGACATATTTTTGCCGTATTGTATTCAGTTGTTTTATTTTCACTGTGCATAGAGCATTTAGCGGAATTAATATATATATATATATATATATATATATATATATATATATATATATATTAATTCCCAAAAAATAGCTTGCAAGTAAAATAAAAAACAAAGCAAACAGATCCTATTAATATTAATTGTATTAATAATAAAAATGATCCAGGTGGAGGGCTCCATGTAAATAGTATTATCTATTTACAAAGCCTAAAGTTCCGAATACTACATTCGTTGTATTTTGGCGAGAAAAAATTTCGTTTTCTCAGGAACGATCAAAAGCAAAATCTCTTTTTCTAATATGGTACAAAAATTCACATACCGAATGGTTGCTCAAAAACATTTCCATATATAGGAAGTTTACATAAAAACATGAAGGCGGAAGAGTTATAGAAAAAATAAACCCACCAAAAAATTGTCGTCTAGAAATTGATACAGAGGGTACGCAAAAGTGCAGAGAAGGGAATTAAAGACCTGATTATAAAAGAAGACTTTTAAATTACGTCTGTATTAAAAAATCAAAATCTAACCTCTGGAAAAATTTGTGGGAGGAAAGGAAAAAGAAATATGGGGTAGACAGGTGAATAGTTAAAAAAGAAATAAAACATACAAAAAAGGAATAAATAAGAAAAAAAATCTGCGGTATCCAGAGGAGGAAAGGAAAGGATAGCTACATAAAGAGAAAAAAGAAAAGAAGAAAAACAGAAAAAGCAAAGTTGGAGAGAACATTTTATAATATTTAGCACTGTTAAAATTTTATCAAAAAAATTTATCAAACACAAAAAAATTATAAAAAATGTTCAAATTTATCTGGCCTGATTTTTTAGTATGTTTAATATCTACTAATAGAATAAAGATGGGGTAATATTATAGAAGATCTAAAATGAGAATTTGGCTAATAATATATATACATATGCATACTTATACATTCCCATACACACATACACACACACACATATATATATATACTTACACATATATACATATACACATAAATATACATATACACATACATAAAATACATACACATATATACAGACATATATACACCCACACACATAGTCATGCTTATATGTAGAAATAAGAAATATGCTTACATCTCCGCACCATATATATTTTATATATATATAGTCATCCACAGACAGATCTGTTTCGCTGTATCACAGCTCATCAGTACAGTTAAACAGCCTATTGCTTTTTACACAGAACTGAAACCCGACCGAATTGGTGTCAGTCGGTGATCCTACCTCTGAGCTATGGGCGCTCGGTAGAAGGACTCAGACATTTTAGCGTGTATATTATCATTATACACGCCCAATAGCTGAGAATGTTCTAATTCATTGCTGAATAAACGATGCGTATATGCTAGAGTAGCTCCTGTTTTTCAAAGTCTACCATTCTTCCAGAGAGCTCAATCAGGGTGTAAGAGCCTAAATAGTTATCCGCAGACAGATCTGTTTCGATGTATCACAGCTCATCAGTACGGCTAGACAGCCGATTGCTATTTACCCAAGATTGAAAACCGACCGAATTGGCGACAGTCGGCGATTCTATCTCTCGGTAGGATGAGTCAGATTTTTAGCGTGTATATTATCATTATACACGCCCGATAGCTATTTCCTTTTCTAATATATATATATATACATATAAAGATGTTGTACATATTACACTCACTCACACACACACACGCACACACACACACACACACACACACACACACACACATTCTCATACACACACACATCGAATTCAAAACACCGTCGAAGCAATAAAAACAATCAACTGACAGATGAAAAACATGTAAATAAACAAAGGCACCTAGAAGATAATCTTAAAGTACTAAAGAGGGAAATCCCAGACCAAAATCATTTCAAATCGGGATAAGTACTGGATTCATTCATTTATTCATATATTTATTTGTTTATCCATTTATGCACGTGCTGATGTGAGAAAACACAGACTATTCAACGCGCGAACATTTGATTTATTTGATTTATTGGATGTACTTTATTTTATATGTTTTACTACACAGATTTGATTTATTTCTTTATTCTCTATCTTTATTTTCATTTTTATTTTCCACCTACCTATATATAAACAAGAACTTGGCCATCACTTTCTGATCTACATTAATGATCTCCCTGATGCCATAAATTAAGAAGTAGTTATGTACGCCGATGACACCACAGTTTACTCTCGCCTCGATTAAAAATCTGGAGTGGGCGACAAAGGGAACCTCGCAGCCGAGCTTGAAAAGGACCTTCAATCCGTAGTGGACTGAGGTAAGAAATGGCTCGTAAATTTTAATGCTTCTAAAACGAAGCTTCTATCAATTAACCATCATAGACAATCGTACCTACCTCCCATTAGCATGGAACAGGCTTGCTCCCCAAAGAGTAAATCACTACGCCGCCTTCGCTTCACACTCTCAGCGGACCTCAAGTGGAAAGACTATATCGAATCCATTGCTAAATCCGTTGCTATGGAAATCGGTTCTCTGTGCAGGCCTCGGAAGTTTTTTTTCACCTGAATCTGTTCTGCATATATATAAATCTACCATCTGCCCGTATATTGAATACTGCTGTCACATCTGGTCGGATGCCCCTGCTAGTCTCCTCGGGGTTCTTGACAAAATACAACGGAGAGTTTGTAATGTGATCGATACCGACTTGGCAGACCGGCTGCAGTCACTCTTTCACCGGCGTGACGTCGCTTCCCTGTGCCTCTTCTACAAATAATTTTACGGTTCTGCTCCGATGAACTTAGATCACTGGTTACTCCTAGGTACGAATTTGAACGAGATACTAGATTAGCAACTCAGTCCCACCCTTTTACAGTGAAACCGATAAAATGTAACCGCAATTTCTACTCCAACAGCTTCTTTCTCGCACTTCCCGCCTGTGGAATTCCCTTTCACATACTTGCTTCCCCGACATCTACAATCTCCAGGAGTTTAAATGTAAGGTCAATAGACATCTCCTAACACACTAACTCGCACCCATTCTCTCAAACACTTTTCCCATCTACCCAACTCTCATCCTCGGTATCCTTACCCGTCTTTCACCCTCCTTCTGATATTTTCTATATCTAACCACTGTTTCTCTTCACTTTCTTCTCTATGTAACCCCCTGCGCAATAGTCGCAGTTGAATGCTTTGGGTGAAATGATTATAAAAAATCAGAAACAAAATAATCTCGTCATGTAAAGCCACAAATTTATTCGCCTGAAGAGAGTCAATCGTAGACTCGAAACACGTGAAGCATCGCAAATACCATTATGAACAATATCATAATAAGAAAAATGTCTTTATACAACAATCAATATACACTTCAAACTAAACGTTCACGGCCTCTCACATTTTTATTCTATATATATATATATATATATATATATATATATATATATAAAATTTTAAGAAAATCATCTGTGAAAGAAAATCTGTTATTGAAAATTCTAAACATATAAAAAAATAAATTATAAAGTAAATCGCTTTAAAATTCTCATTGTATCAATGATCAAAAAATGGGTTAAATGAAAAATTGATGCAAGGAAAGCATTTAAGGACCAGAAAAATAAATTTAGAATTTAAGATTCTTCGCAATCTAAAATAAATAAACGCCCTCGAAAAATGTAAGGGCTAAAGAGTTGGCCATTTTTTTTTTTTCTGTAATAGTGTAGTTTTTGGAAAGAATAAATAATAATTTTTTTGTAATAATTTTTGTAATACTTTTTTGTAATACTCTAGTTTTTGGAAAGAAATCAACTAAAACTAAACATAGATTGCTTTTATCGTATAGGTTTCTGAGGTGCGATCTGAGCTTATCAGTTTCCAATTAACTAATGGGTTAATCTTTCTTCTTCATTTCCAAAAATT
>JBBBDQ010000915.1:1112500-1212500 GCA_037127315.1 Ascarosepion bandense
TAGAAAAATGAGAAACTGTAACAACAAAAAGAAATGATAATATTTAAATCACAGCAATCTTTAACAGCGCCCTCCTCTTCCTTAGTGTCGTCTTATCCTTCAATTAAAACTAATATCATGGCTCCCATTAGGATTACAAAATACGAAATGATTACCCATAAAAAAGCACACATGCATAAATACCTACTGAAAAACATCGCCCCCCCCTTGCTCATACACCGTTTACTTCACCTAAAAAATCGAGCAACAGAAAAAGGCAAAGATGTTCATCGGTGGAAACTAATAAAAAACAGGAAAAAAATCTATACGCAATTTAAGGAAAGATGTGTGTGGGATGTTGACTGAGCAGTCGAAAAAGTCATTAACATAAACCTAAAAAATAAAATATTTAAGTTACTTATTAATTCCAAAGCATTCCGGGAAAAAGACGTTGAAAACTCAAATGGTTTTCCTGCACGCTAAGGGGATGATAATTGTTGTGCGATTGAGACAGAAATTCCAACAAAAATAATTGACACTAGAAGTGGTAAATAACGACTTCGAAACATTCCTTTCCTGGCATTCTTCTACGAAGATTGTAATAAATTTAAATCATTTTTTCAATGTGAATCCTCATATTTGTTCATCCATTTCTGTATAGAGCTCTCAAATTAATGTTCCCCTGAGACATTGGTTTTATGTACTCAATTTCTAAGCAGACTGCCTGATTTGTTCGATGGAACAAGACGTTCCACTCACTATTCTCATCCGCTTGCAAATACATCAGATCTAGGAAGACGATGCGAAGTGTATGTTGACGGATGTCAACGCTAAGCCTACCAAGAACACCTTCAGAAGGGTAGAGGTAACAGATCTCTTGACAAAACTTGGGAGGTTTACTTTCTCAAGCGAGGGAGAAAAGGACTCTAATTACATTAGTGTAGCATAGGAGAGTAGGTTCTCCGATAGACGGTAATGAGAATTGGGGTTGATGTGTGTAAACACATACTTATACTTTCCTCTTTAAAGAAAGATTTAAGAAAATGTTCCTCCATGAAGAGAAAGTTGATTCCACATCTTGTCTCCTGTCACTGTTTTGTACCCTCTGATCTCTTTGCTGACTTTGTCAGTCTCGTCTCTGCTCTATAAAAGAGCCTAAACCTCATCAGCATAAACGGATTACCTGGCCGAGGTGGTTGCACTAAACAAGAACATTCCTCATAGGACTAGATCGCCTTTAACTTACGAAAAAAAGTGACCAGAAATTTGTCTTCCCTGTTAGATGCAGGGTACTTGTCTTGTTTGGATAAGTGTGTAATTGTTTGTATGGTTGGTTGAATTACTGGTTTTAATTTATCCAATCCCGCATAAATTCCGGCGAGATAACTGATATTTATGTCCCAATTAAATATTGCGTTTGTTTTTACTAACAACATTTTACTATCATGTATATATCGGATTATACATAGTGTTAACTTTCATACAGATTTTCATCTATAAAATGTTCTTTTTTATTCTCCACTCACTACAGACAATTTTTTCCGTTAAGACTAGTTAGGACTTCCTAGAGTTTTTCATGTATTATGGCGTTTATGATAAGAATGTTAAGAAAGAATGTGGTATTTTGTTGCAAGTAATCGTGTATATCTAGTTAGGGTCAGTGATTGTGGCTAGCTAAAATTTTAGAATAAGACAGATAAAGCTGAGCATTCCTCATCCTCAATTTTATTTTTGTACCACGTTTTTTGTATGTATACAAAAGTAATGATTACTGCTACTTCACAGTTTCAAGAGACCTACAGGACTGTTAGCTGTTTACAAACTTTATATAATACGACAGATTTCACCAATACTAGATCGACTCAAAGCGACATTATTTTTATTATGTTATTCTCGTTTAACTTAATGGAGACATACTTGGTTGCTTGTTTCTATGTGTCCAAGTACTCACTTTTAAAAATAGGCAAACTAACTAAACAGCAATCTTATATCATTAGTAATGACTAATAAGCATTCTAACTACCTACATGCATCATTCTACATATATGCATTAGTAAAGTTTGAAAGCTATGTACATTATTTAGGTTCAATAATTATCATTCTTAAGCAGATATACAAAATTGTATGATGAGGTAAATACTGCATTTATTCAACTTTTAAAAGACGAATATCCGAAAGGGAAAAGATGTCCTACTATTATTTGTTAACAGTTCAAATAAAATAAGATATGCTAATGAAACTGTTGATGGCAAGTAAAGCACACTACAGGAACTTGAAGAGAGAGTATTAAAGGAAACGGATTAGAAAGAACTAGCCATTAATTTCAAGCAAACAGAATGTATGTTCGTTAACAAATCAAACAACTGAAGATGCCGACTACGATTTGGAGATAGCAGAATCAAGCAACTGAAGAAATTAAAATATCTTGAAATTGTACTAATAGAGACCAAAAATTCTGTCACAGGATTATGAAGCTCATTGGAATAGCAAAATATTCATTCCAGAAACTAGACATAAAAATAACAAATAAGGATTCTGAGAATACCACAAACTAAACAGAAGAAAGATTATTGTAATATGTTACCATTTCATTAAATAACATTTTGAATTAGAATAATTTAGATACAGATGTCATTTTTGGGAAACAAAGAAGAAATAGGCTTGGAAAATTTGGCCCGCAAAAGCAAAGTGGTCGAGTGGAAAATATTATTTGACAAACTTAGCAAACTTATATAAATGGTTGGCAGAACAGTGTCTAGGACGAATAGTAGGGGATCCTTGCTAAGAGCTACAATTATAGGAAGCTAAAAAAAAGCCATGATCAACCACTTCTTCATGACACAGAGTACATAAAAAAGATAAGGATATCAGCTGCGTTTTCCTACAATTAAATGCCAATAAGAATAAATATTAATGAGAAAGATGAACTTTGATAAAGCTAGATATAGAAAATTAAATTTATTCCAAAATTGCTGCCAAAAGCAAATATCATTAAAATGATATTGCAATAAACGAATTATTAGCTAGAGTTTTCATAGCAAGAAAGATTATATATTGAGTGAAACAAAATGATTCTCATGAAACAATTTCTAATAAAATTGAAGAAGAAATCAAAGAATTACAAGAAGAGAAAAATAAAATGATTCTTTCATTTGTGGACTGGCGTATATAACATGCATTGAGGAAAGCAGTAATTATGGAAGTGGAAGAAGTAGAAAGCAGACATATGTAAAAGGCAATAACAAAGGGAGATAATTAAAGACAACACAAATTTGATGAACAAGAAGAGAAAGATAGACAGAAATACCAAGAAAAACTTGATTGGCAGTGCAGAAGTAAATAAAATAATTAAAAAAGATCAGCAAGGACAATAATATTAAAAATGTTTTCGACCCAGTTTTAAGATGAAAAAAAATGTTTGCATTAAAAGAAACGACGAATGCGTAGGGACATGGCGTTAAATACTAGTGAGAAATGTATGAATGCCGTGCATGATATGATGTTGCTAAAAGCAGTCTAAAAATAAAGGGTGAAACGTATAAATTTGTTTTTTTTCTTTTTTAATCGCAGGATACCTTATAAATGAGGCGTTTTCCTTTTCCTTCTAGGATGATTTTTCTGTATCCAGTGAATCTAATGTCAAATACAAAAGTACTCTGCTTCCATTGTCTTAGACGATCTTGACTACACACAGCCGCATCTAATAAAGAACTCTTTTGAAAACGTATTCCTCACAATTTCATAGAAACTTTGCTCGTCTATATATATATATGAAAAAGAGCATCACTACACACTGAGAGAAACACATAAAACTCTAATGATATTAAGTTTGTTAAAACTTTAAAAGTGTTGATGTCAGCTGTACGTTATTGTTTGCAATTTCATTTCTATCACCTCCCGGAAGAACAATATTTTTGCCACACGCTTTCTACATAGTTTAATCCATTTATCAAATATTCCTTCAACAAATCTTGACGCCACTTCAAGAAAACGACGTAAATAGCAACGTTATTAAAATGTTATTATGCCTGGTAACAGCGCAACAAAAGTTGTGAGCGTTTTGTAACGTCACTACAGGAGCACTACCGCCGCTAATAGTGTATTATGCAAATGCTAACATCGCAGCAAATTTACTACACAAATGTTAACTGTTACAAAAGAAAGACCAACATCGTAAGGACGAGACAATTGTACTGCACAAATGATAATGTCAATACAAGTGAGCTGTACGATTGACAACCTCGATTCAACAGTACTGAACAAATGATAACGTCAATACAAGAGTACTACACAAATTTTAACTTCACTACAAGAGAACTATGCAAACAGAAACACTGTTATGAAATCAATATCAAAAGATAATATTGCTGCAAGAGTTCACAAGTTAAAATATATAAAAAGAATCGAAAACTAATGCTTGCAATAAGTGCAAAAATGAGGGGAATAATTACCAAAGAAAAATAACAAGAATTCTAAAATATCTGTTGTAAAATGAATTGGCGAATTCAATTAGAAAATCAGAAATAACGACATTTATTTTGATAAACACAAGAAAACGTGATAATGAACGGCACCTTTATACCTTACGTTCGCAGGGTGGCAAGCAGATTTTCTATATATGTATCGTTTCCATTCAGAACATTAGTGATTATGGCTCACCACAATTTTCTATCTTTTGAAACTTATGTGAAATTACTATTCTGCTTAAGCCCTGTTTGATATTTGTTTAAGAAAGCTCCTCATGTGACTCTAGGTCTGCCGCTGACATTCTTGTCTTCAACATTTCGCATTAGAGTTAAATTCTTTTTTCCAAATTATAACCCCCATAAATTCTAATTATCTTTTTTTCTGAATTTTACGGAGTTCTTTTCTTTTTTAAGGCAATTCTCTGAAAGAATGTTTCCTCTACAAGATTCTGAGCTTATTTCAGTAAAAGCTGATTTCTTTTGCGTGGAGTCTTTCTCTTATCAGCTGTGAAAAAATATTTCCTTGCCAACGATTGATATTACACAAGAGTCCAAAATGTTTTTCTTGTTTCTAATCATATTTTTTTCATATTTGGAAGTCAAATGTTGCTCTTCAAATCAGTATTCGGATTTCACCGTCACATTTCCTTCATCTTTTATAACATTTCCGAGATATTTGAATTTGTCTCCAATTCGTAGTTCGCACTCGGACTGATTCTTTGTGCTGACAAAAATGCATTCTTTCTTCTTAGTTTATTTTTATCACATTCCTTAAATAAATTTTCTTAAATTTCCGGCAGTCTTCCTTCTGTACTTTCTCTCGCCACTATGTCATATCTTAAGTTGTTAACAATGTCTCCCCCAATAATATATTCTGTTAGAAGTTCTAGTCTGCTTAGGATCATCCTGTGAGAGAAATTTAAAATAAATCAATGTCACCTTTTCATTTCTGCGTACTGCAGTTTCTTTAAGTTTGCAGGAGGTTATTTTCCAGTTTGAGTTTTGGAGGATTCTAATATATTTCCAATATTAATCAAATTTCTTTTAGTATGTAAATAGTTGTCATCAAATAATTTTCCATAGATTATTTGATATAGTTATACGTACTAATGCTTTAGAATTAGTATTAGAAACAAATTTCTATGAGAAAAAAATCCAGGCAAGCAAAAACGGGATGGCTCAAGATTCTTATCAAGCACTGGCACTATTGTCTCGATTGTCGATTACTTGTTCTACGGCAATTCTTTGCGAGGTACGTTATTTCAAGGAAGCATCAGAAAAGTTTATTAGCAAACACGGAAAGGAAGCAATAAAACTCCCTACAAAGGGTAGCTGAAGAAAGCAAAAAGAAAGAACTAAACCAATCTTACAAGAAAACTGAATGTAAGGTCATCTTTAAAAAGAGTAATATCGAATGCCAGCTACAGGTCCCGGATGCTAAAAGCAAGCAACTAGAGAGAACGAATCTTGTGACATTGAGATTCGAAGTCATATAAGCATGGCCAAGGGTGCATGACAACAGCTAAACAGAGTATTGAGATATAGGAAAACTTTGTTGGAAACAAATAAAAGAGTATTGTATTTATATGCAATATCTGTCTATCAATGCTGGAGAAACACATCAAAGATTATGGAAAAACTTGAAGCAACCGAAATGTGGTTCTATAGAAGGATGCTGAGAATACCATGGAACGAACATGTTAGGAATGGCGAGGTTTTGGAGTAGATATATTAAAAAGAAAAATTATACTAAACACCAGGAAAAGACAGCTGGAATTTCTGTGATATGTAAGGAGAAAAGAGGGCTTGGAGAATCTAATACTCAAGGGACAGAAAAGTGTAACAGGAGAAGGCAACGCATAACACACTTGATCGACTTGACAAATAAATACTAACTCAGGGTTTGGGAGGGATAACAAGAGAAAGAGTGTTAGAAGCTGCAAAGGATACAGAGATGTGAAAGGCCATGTTCACCCACGTCCCGAATGCACACGGCACATAGAAAAAGAAAATAAATTTGTGTGACAGTTGCCAGTACCAGAGCACTCGTTTCTTTCTTTGTCAAATGCTTATGCTCTATACTTTCTCACAACCTCACTCCTACCCCCACCGCCACCTCGGCTGAATGCCTTTGTGTCAGTCGATTGTAAAATCCATATTATTTGTCTATCTAGATTTATACACAAGTTGAATGATGATGGTTAGCCTTTCTCTTTCCAGTTTTATGTTTTCCAACTTTCCACTTGGGTTCAATGTCCTGAAATTCCATATTTCGATTAAGAATTTGTCTTTGTTGGCAACAAAAGCTGGATGACGGTCAGGTGAGACCTATTGCATATGTTGTTCCTTAGCGATCGATGAATCAATTCTAAGGATGCTGATCCCTTTCACGCCGTTTTGATTACGTTCAATTCTTTTATAGCCATAAGGAATTGGAGGGTCGTGTTCGATTTCCAGTCGGTTTCGTCTTATTCAACTTAGATGAAAATACACTTTCAAAATATATGAGTCATCATGTACAAATATAGCATGAAAGTAAACGTTTCCTTCTATCCCTGGGTTAAATAATTAAACATGTACCAAGAACAAGCATAGCTATTCTCAAAAAGGCGTTAATGCAATATTCACACTCAAAAGAATAGCATTATTTTTCCACTCTAAACTAACTTTCTGATTTACAGAATTAATTGACATGTAAATTCATCGAGACCCCTATTCTATGTCGTTGACTCTTTGAGTTCGTTCATCCTTTTATAGATTTTATGTTTAATCCTACAAGGATATTAAATGCTCTCCTCGCTCCATTTGATGAAGCCAAATCAGTTAACGAACATCTGACAAAAAGTTATACCTCTGAGGAAATAAGAAAATGTATGTACTAGAAGATAAATTAACTATTCTCACTCACTCTTTCTAAAGCTCTCTCTCTCTCTCTCTCTCTCTATATATATATATATATATATATATATATATATATATGAAGAAAGACCTGTTTCGCAGTAACACAGATCATCAGTACGGTTAGACATCTGATTGCGTCTAACCAGAATTGAAACCGAACCGAATTGACATCAGTCGGCTATTCTACCGCTAAAATATGGGCGCTCGATGGAGCAAGGCGGATTTTAGCGCGTTATATACACAATGTAAACACACGCCATTAACCGAAAGCGTGCCAATTCATAATTCAATGAACGATACGTAAATGCGTCAGTAGTTACTGTTTTTAAAGTCTACCATTACTTCATAGTGCTCAATCGCCTTGCAAGGGTCATCCGCAGACAGCTGTTTTACAGCTTTCAGCCAGTATAGAAACCCGACCGAACTGACATCACTCGGCGATTCTACCTCTAAGCGATGGGCGGATGAAATGGTGGATTTTAATTTTGTTTTGTAGCAAATATTTGTATAGAACAGTATAATGCCGTTAGTTTTTGAAAATGTTTTAGTTTGACAATACCCAAATATTCGTCGGATTATATGAAAAGTCAAGCAACCAATGTGACTCAACTTAGTGACTAATAAGCGAAAAGAACTGATGTTTTCGAAATTTTTTAATGCAAATTATTATATTTTACTTATTTTGATTTTGGATTAATTTATGTGCTATATATTTTCAGTAATACGAGCTTAAGCATTTAACCGTTCTCTTTCAATCTTTAACATTTTTGTGGTCATTTATGTTGGTATGGAAAAGAAGTCAGTCAGTTAAGTGCCATACGTGATACACGGTTGGGCTATCATATCTCGAAAGAGACATGACTGACTGGACAGAAGATTATCTCTCAGTAGGTTGTCATTACTTTTCTGCGGTAGACCGGTTGCAAGCCTAGGCTATAGAACCCAATCGGTCCTGTCATTTACTCCATAACTGGAGGGAAGAGACGGATTAATACCTTTCGCAAGGGTATTTGCGTGTAAGCGAATCCAACGAATTCAATTGGAATTTGAACTCGGCTCCCCGATTTTTTTTTCTAAGCCAATATCCACTGCACCACAACGCACATCCACTATTACAACGCACATCCACGGAAAAGTCGTACTTCTTTCAAAAGTAGAGATATTGGGAAATATATATATATATATATATTGACAGATGATAACACCTCGATTAAGATTAATTCAATTTAAAATGTAAATCTGTATGAGCGATGGTTTTCTTATTGTTTTTCCGTTAAAGTTATATTTTTAATCATTGAACTTCAAGCAAGGTAACAAAATCACTAAGACGCAATGGATTCTGAATAAAATATGAGATAAAAAAGGAGAGGGAACAATAAATATACAAGAAGTAAGACGAGAAAAGATAACGATTCATATTGAAGTTATATATTTAAAGATTGATGTTGACTGAAAGCAAGAAACTAGAACAGATTTTTACAAACAACAACTGAAAAGAAGAACATTTAAGCATAGAAATTGCAAGTACATCTCGCCATTTCAACTGAAAAGTGATGAGGCCGTGCTGACGATCTAGTACAACACTTAAACCCATAATTCAATGTACCATAGAGGAATAACCGTCGAAATATTTGTAGAGGAGTCACAAAGAAGCTATTCTCTGGCGTTAAATTACTGGCTAAAACCGAGGTCAATTCAAGATCGATAACGTTTTAAATTTTTTCTTTGGATTTAATCAAGAATCTCTAGATATATAGTAGAACCAACGTACCAGATGTAGTAGCAATATTTAACATTTGAACAAATGACATATATAAATTGCTAAAATAGATGCATGAGAATAATTATCTAACAAGAAGTTACGTACCAACATTCCTTACAGCAGTTGATTCAATGTAATCTTTTTACTTCACGCCTGCCGATTGCGTTATTCCGAAAAGGTTTATGGAGCCACTCCCTTATTTCCAAACTGATATTTACTGAGGTTAGTTAAAGATAACGAAAATTTAAATGACAATGAAAAGGAACATTATTATGAATTCCTCTTTCAACTCCTCCCCTCTCAGCTTTTCTAATCATTATCACCTGGCTGTCTTAAACGATGATGTTCAACACAGATAGGAAATTTATTCAGTCAGTTAAGTGCTATACGTTATACACGCCTGGGCGATCATGTCTCAAAAGGGAAGACTTTTCGGCAGTTGGTTGTCATTACATTCTGCATTAAAGTGGTTGCCAACAAAGGCTTTAGGAGCCAGTATGTCCTGTTATTTGGCCCATAGCTGGAAAGAAGAGATGGATACATACCTTTCTCATGGGTATTTGCCCGTAAATAGATGAAACGAATTCAAATGGAATTCGAACTACGCTCTCTGATTTTTCTTCTCGAGCCGATATACACTGCTCTACAACGCACATGCCGTAATTATCTCGTTCATAAAGCAGTATCAATCAAAGATAACATATATGTGTGTGTATGTAGGCAGTAAAGTTTCTTCTAGACATGTCATATTAAATAGTTTGCAAACATTGTCTCTGCTTATTTATTAAAATCCGTTTATACTCAGGGATAATCTTTCGCGTATTACAATTAAAAGATGTCAGAAATTAGCTATAATATTGCCAGATAATTATTCTAGAATGAATAATAAAATTAACTATCAAAATTAAAGCTATTTCTTACATCTTTCAATTATAATACGCAAAAGATTATCAGTAAGTATGAACGGATTTTATTAAAGATAAGCAGACACTATTTGCAATTTAATCTGAAAAAAATATATATATATTTACATTTTTCAGAAGTTATAACAAGTATATGCTATAATATCACTACAAAAGTAGCTATTTTGTTTTGACATACTTGTGTCTTTTCAAGTGATATGGTTTATTTCAAATTCATGGGTTTTTAAAGGTTATAATCAGCGAGGCATTGTTGTATGTACAATGTGGACCATTCAGAGTAAACCTACTTCTAATTTAGAGAATATGTATGCAGACTTAAAAATAATTGGCGGGGGGCATTAATATTAACATTTGAATAAATTGAGATCAGCATTATTAATTACTTATTATATCTACTTTATTATTGTTGGGAAATTTTTAGGAAATTTTTCTAAGTTTAACAATTTATTAGATTTAGAAAGTTATTCTTATATTAAACGAAGAAGAGAAAGAACGAACACATAAATAAACCTACAAACATCCACACATTGAAAAATAGACGAGTATATATATATATATATATATATATATATATATATATATATATATATGACGATTTTATTGACGTCAAAAGTAAAGTAAGACAGAAAATGTACATTTGTGTAGTAAAAGGTAATTTAGAATAGTTTTGTTAAAATTAACCACTAAACAAAGTGTATCAGCTTAATTTCTTATTTCATTCCTTTTTTGGTTTAAGTATAAAATATTGCATACCCATATTAAAATTGTGTATAAACTGTCCTAATCTGTTTTTCATGTGTCTTTTGAGTGCTTTTGATCGTCTTAGGTGTCATGCATAAATGGATGTTGTCAGTATGACAAGCAAGAGTTACTGGCTACATCCTGATAACATACGTTTCGCGTATATTTTAAATACATTGACTTGCAAATCTGTCAGTTAAGTGGCATACATGATACATGCTTGGCCGATCATATATTTAAAGAAACATGACAGACTAAGCAGAAAATTTTACCGCGGTAGGTTGCAGTTTCATTCTGTGGTAGACTGGATTCCAACCAAAGCTATAGAAACCAAGCTGTCCTTTTATTTAACCCATAGCTGGAGAGAGAAGAAACGGATTATAACCGTTCGTAAGAGTAATTGCGCCTAAATGAATACAACGTTAAACTGGAATTCGAACTCAGTTGTCTGGTTTCTCATTCCGAGCCGCTATCACACAACAACGCATATCCACATACAAAAATACCTAGACGTAACAAACGTATGTACATATAATGTTAGGTGACACTGTATCTTATAATCTATATATAACATTCTGTGACTTCTGTTGGTTCGTGTAGTCCGGCAAACCCTCTAAAATAGTATTCATTGACTGATCGAATTCAATTTTGAGGTGAATTGCAAATATGTAAGGGAGTACGAAATACAGATGGGTTTAATAGAGTGCATAACGTAGTACAATAAACTTTCAGTATTTGTTTTAGAAAAAAAGAGAAAAGAAAAAACTGATAACTACATTTGGCAAGGGTATTGGCGCGTAAGTGAATGCAACAGGAATCCGATTTCGGCTCTCCGATTTCTCATTCCTAGCCGATGTCTATTGCACCACAACTTGAAAAAAATTTACCAAGACTACCGGAGTAAAAACATAAGATCAAATGACAGTGTTGGAGTAGGATATTAGCGTTGTTTTCATTTTCGAAATAGGGAAAATTCGCCTGGGTTTTTTTTTATTTTAGATAGTTGGGGTAAAACGAATCGCTGGTGTTACACGTCTATCTAACAAACTAAAGTTTTGTTACACTACTGGTTACAAATTACACATTTTTTCATTTATCATTTCTCTTTCATTTTTTTACTCTTTTTACGGCTTCTTTACTTATAATATCTACGCTTTGCATTCTGTTTAAAAGTTTTATCTTACGCATCAAAAAGCAACACTGATTGAGTCTTGCAAAACGCTTTTACTTAAGTTCTTTTACAGTTATCGATTTCGACGCTGTTTTTTTTCTTTTATCGGATCGCATTATTGCTATGTGCCTCCATCCTCTACCTTTCTCTCATGTCAACTCTATCAAGCAAATAATAATGTTAGCAATTTTGCGGTCGTCATGTGTGGCAGACTTTTATTTCTTCATTTATTTAGTTTATAGTTTTGAAATTTCAGCCTAACAAAAATCTGAAAGGGCATCCATGTGGGTCTTACTCTGTGATTTTATATGACATTGCGGGCATATATGCACATATAAAATGTATAGAACTTGTCAAATGTAAGCGTGTATTTGTGTCGATGTGTTTGAACATGAAATAATACGAACAATGTCGAGCAAACAAGATAATATCCACACATTCTAAATATTAAAATTGCACGCGCATGTGCACTTCTCTGCCCAAACGCATACTTTCTAAAAAAGCTTTTCATTTTAGCCACTTCCTCAGCGAAACATTGTTCGCACACTTTTCCGCAGTGACTCAAATATATAAGGCTAGGTTTGCTCTATTTTTATTTTACTTCTGTATTTTAATTTTAATATTTTTATTTCCGGCTCTGGATACGAAGAAATCAAACTCAGAATTCTTCCCATCAATCAAATGAAACGAAAAAAAAAAAGAATAAAATTTAAGTAAATGTCATTCTGCAAAAAAAGACGTTTCCAATGGATTATTCCCTGATCAACTATAAAAGAAGCAAAACGTGTTGATTTTTCTTTTATTTTTCAAAATTTATGGCCAGAATGGAACTTTATTTTTAATCTAAAAAGAAAAATGCAAATATCAGATAATCAATGTATATGTATTTGTCAGAACGTGTTTTGGCAAGGTTGGGACGCTAGAGAATGTTGCTGAATGGAAATCTGAAACTAGAAAGTGAGATTGAGAGATCAGATTTATAAAATTCAACTATATTTATATAAAAAAAATCACTTTTTTATCTTTTAGCTGTCCTCTACATTGCTGAAGGTTATCTACAACATTGGCTCCCATAATGACCTAGTCACTTTTGTCGGTTTGTGGAAGACACAACACAAATACTGATTTCGTCTGATTAGAAAACTTGATTTATTTGAGCAATATACAAGAATAATCCACAATATATATATATATATGTATGTTTACTAGCAAAAGGGGAGCCTAGAATACAAGCTACATGTCAGAAAAGCAAGTAAGCTAGATTAAAAAAACAACCAATGAAACTGCCTGTCAAATTCATCAAATAAGCTACATGTCAAAAACTAAAGAAGTTAGCTACATTTCAAAATCAAACAAGGAAGCTTAATGTCAAAATAAAGCAAGGGCGCTATACGTCAAAATCAAGTTAGTAAGATAATATCAAGCAAGTTAAGCTGTAATTCAAAATCCAGCAAGTATATGGGATGCCTTTTAATGGCTGATAAAAAATAACGCCGAAATCCATTGGTGCATTGAAATAGAAATAGATGCATTGTAAATACGAAACATAATGTTAAATGTCGGAATATTTTGTTAGAAACAAAATAAAACGTTCACAACTAATATGTAATATCACAGTCGAGGATAGGTATGAATGCTGAGAAACTTAATCAAAGGTGACGCTGAAATTTTAGCCGGAAGAGACATCATTCGCGAGATAGTATCATGAAGTGCACATGGAAGAATCAAGGAATTAAAATAAGATCTTTTAAAAAATGAAATTAGAAAAAGACAGTTAACATTTCTGGGATAAATAATGATTAAAGATAAATTCGTGAATTTGTCCTAACAGGGGTTATTGAAGGCAGGATGAACGGAGGTAAGCAGCAAGCAACCTACCTCACAAGCTTGACAGAACCCTGAAAGAGAGGGATACTGAAAATATATTACTGAGATTTTCTAATGATAGGAAATTGTGAAACAATATTATCGTTCACGCTCTGAAGGGACGTGGGACACAGAAAAAGACGAAATCATAAAGGCCTGCAAATATTATCAGTGAAGGTACCATGCCTGAGTTTGCGACGACTAACATAGAAAAGAAGAGGTGAAAGAGGAAAATCAGAGAAAAGAAACGTGTAATCCGCAACGAATCTCATGCAGTGAGACATAAAGAGAGAGAGAGAGAGAGAGAGAGAGAGAGAGAAATCTTTGGGGCTGGATATTTCTCAGAACTCCTTCATCTTAATGCTGATAATGGACAAATATGCTTAACATTAGCGATAAGACCAGCGCTTTCAACATGGGGTGCAGAACAAGTAAACATCGCCAGCTGAAAACCGCCGACTGAGCCCCGGGACCCCTCAAGACCGACACAACTCAGTATCAAATTATTTTTTTATAATATTTTAGAATGTCGATTTACAAAATAAATTTCATTACCATTTAATTTGTAAAAAAAGTAATTAAAAACAAAACTGCTTTATTTTTTAATTTTTTGATGAAAATTAATTATAAACAAGTGTGTTTTATTAATGATTTTATGTCAATTTGCAATATTAAGAAATATTTTTATGATTTAATTTATCAACAAATTGAAAAACAAAAAAATGGTTCATATTTTACAAAATGCCTTTTTGAATAATTTTTTGAAGAACAAATCCACAAATTAAGCTCTTAATCCTTAATAAATTACTTTTATTTGGTTATAAAAAAGTTATATTTTTTTGGTAATAAGTTGTCTTTTGGCATGAGTTATCTTTGTGCTCAGTCGGCAGTGGTGAGTCTTCTCTTCATGTTCAACACGACCTGATAGAATAAACTGATATTAGAAACGAGATGGTTAACTATCGTAATAGTACATGCGCGAGATTAGTCTGGTACAAGGACAGCTGTCTAAGAGAGACTGTGAATGTGAAATTCATTAAAAACTGAATTAAACAATTTTTAAGTACATTAGGTACAGAAAAATATTCATTAACGTTATCTTAGAGCAAAACACGGTCCATAATTTTCCGGTAAGAATTTAGCACACTAAAATATGATGTTTTGCTACACCTGCTTAAGCGCCTTATATTTAAACATCTAAAACCTCGGTTCTATTTCATAGGAAGTTTGGGTTAATGTGCAATGCCAGAAAAAATTCTTTTCGTCAGAATCCATCTTTTGCGTTTAGAAATCTAACATTCATCCGTGCATTGAATATTTTTTCCATATCGTGATGTTCATCTCGAGGTCCTTGACAAAATTCAAAAAGGATCTGCAATATCATAGATCCTGATTTGGCAGCTCGACCTTAGTCACTTTCTCAGCGACGTAGTGTGGCTTCTCTCGGTTATTCTACAAATATTTTCATGGCAACTGGTCTGCCGAAAGTTTTTTTCCCTGGTTCCCCGATCACATGAATTTAAGCGCGCCACTAGGTTAGCATCTAGAGTTCACGATTTTGCCGTTTAAATAATGAAATGTAACCACCACTTCTACTCCAACATTTTTTTCAAACTTCCCACTTTTGGAACTTCCTTCTATTTACTTGCTTCCCTGAAAGCTACATTTTCCAAAAATTTAAATGCAACGTCAAGTGATATTCTCTATCTTCTTGAATCCCGTTCTTTTTTTTATCCTTTCCTCAATAACCCCTGTAACCAGTCTGTTATCTCATTGAACCCACTGAGCACTAGTAGCGGTCCGATTTTGCTTCTGATAAAATGATTAATAAATAAATAAACAAATAAAATTATTAAAAAAGTCTTTGACTTATTCCTGAATTTTTCTTTCTATATAATTTTTCGTTCAATATATTGCTACTCTTATGCGGAATAAAAATAATTACAATGAAACAATATTGTGTAATCTAACTGTACGTGTACAAACTGAGAAAGAGAAACACGTCTATATGTAATGAGAAATGAATACTCTTTGACAGGAGTAAGCGAGCAAGCCAATGGTTAGATGGAGGTAAATCTCCTCAACAATACCTCAAAACACAACAGCACCCCAAAAAATTATTGGTTACTTTATGGTGCTCTTTCAAAGAGGTTATTCATTATTTATTACTGTCTCACGGGAAAACAATAACATAAACTTTGTATTGAAGAGAAATTAGGTGTATGCACGAAAATTTGAAAAAGAAACATCTTAGACGTGTAAATTGGGATGGCTAAATTTTACTGCACGACAACTAATGATAGCACGCTTCACAATCAACTGTCTAAAAGTTGCACATCTGGAATTATTTTTTATTATTTTAATTATTATATTTTGCCTTCTTCTCCATATTCACTTTTTATCTCTCATTACTTATTTAAGCATTTTGAATTATTTTTGCGCAATAAAACATTATCTGATAATGAAAAGGTAATCGAAGCATTTGAACAAATGATGAGAAATTTTTAATGATTAGATCAAGAATTAAAGATATATTTGAAAGCAGTCATTCATTAACCTGATGTTTATTTCAACTAAATAAATTAGTTATTTGATATTTCAGAAACATTTTATTAATAAAGTTCGCCATTTCATGCGATAACCAAATAGTAACCAGTATCTCGATTATGTTACTATTTTTCTTCTAGTTATATCTGCTATCCATTTTAGCTGTTAGAAACCATCAAGTGATGTAGTTTTAACTCACACATAAAAATAACAAGGAACCTCTAGTTAAATATGGTTTGAACAATATTACAGGTTTGCTGTTTACCACATATTTTTTCTGATTCAATTCGTGTTTTGCAGAAATTGAAAAGGGGATACTTTTTATATTTGAATATTATGCATAATAAATGCTGTACAATGTGCCTCCTTCAATTACTATTGAAATGTTAACGTCTGTCCATAAAATTACAGGAAACAATTAAACACAGTCATTTCACAGTAAACGCAGACAGGTTTCGAATTAGAGTTCAGTAATGACTTGGAGCAAGATCTAAAATATACTGTTATTTGTGAATTGAATAATTTCTGTATTCAATAAAAAAAGAATTAAACTACTGCTTTTAGCTTGTTTGACCCGATTTCAGTTATTCATGACGAAAGAGGAAATTCACATAAATCTCTGTTGAAAGGCTACAAAAAATGAACTGACAAAACTACAGAATAGACATCATTGAAAGGAGGTTAGATTTTGGCCGATGACATTTCGGATTTCTTTCTTACGCAGTCAATTTTCAAAAACAAACGCAAATTGGTCAAGAGATTTCGAAATAAATAATTATGGGTGAATCACTTGCAAACTGTCACATTTGTGGGAATATAATCGAGAGAAAAGTTACCGATAATTAAGAACTTTTAAAGTAACACATAACTATCGTGCAGGCAGGAATCAATTCAGTATTCTGTGACATTTTTTAAAGTCAATCTATCCCTAGAACGTATGCAGTCCTACCAGTACATGAATCTTTTTCTTTATTATCTGTAAAAATTATCCTCTTGGGAAATATAATAGAGTGATTGCCGTTCCCTTCTCTATGGTTTTGAATTCAGATCAATATTCCCCCGAGATTGGTTGCAACCTAGTCTACTTTGCTATATAGCTAGGATGCAGAAAACAAGTTGATTCATGCGTTACCTAAGTGTATTAGGCAAAGTAAACATAACAATCGCACGTTTTTCCAATGATAAGAAAGGCCACATACCAGACAGCAATAAAGATAAGTTTCAAAAAATATTTAATGACAAAAAGTATAAAAACCATATCAATCCCTTAATATGGAAATTAGTTTTGTGGAAATAAGGACAATGACGAAAAACTATTTTAAAAAAGTAAATTATTTTTTTAGTACAGAATGATCAGATAATACACTAAATAGATGATAAACATCCTTAATAGAATATCAATTTGTAAGCTGCAAATAAACAAGCAATATCCTCTCAAAGCGTCACCATAATTGCGTCACATCTGTGGTTTCCATAGTAAGTAAACATTTGACTAGTTGCAATTATCGAGCCCCATAATCAACCGGTTTTTAATTCAGACTTCTCATTCTACCAGACTGATTGCTCACATTAATAAAAACATAAGTCTCATTATTTCAAATGTAAAACTATTGTTTCTTTGTCAATTGCTGTTGTTTAGTGGATGTATAGTTTAGGGGTTTACTGCTAACATAAATTCTACATCCTTACGAAAATGTGAAACAATTTTTCGGCGCTCTCAGGAGTCTGCTTTTATATCCTTCTGCCTGCCGTCCCTTATTAACATCGAGTGGGGGGTTTACTGGTTGCTAGTATGTCATCTTTCGGTTTCCCTTCTTGTGCAAATGTTTTTCTGAAGGTGAATTTAAGATCTTCGTGATCAGAGAACACCCATTCAGGAGTCTGTTCTACATAACAGCAGTTTTTTGGCAGAAGCAGTTTGAGTAGAACAAACCCCCTATCAAAGTGATATGATGATGATTTGATCCTGTGTATGTGACATGGTAACTCCTTAGTGTGAATGTATGTAACATGTAGAACTAAAGAATGCACTTAGTCGGAATATGTAAGAAGCTGCACACGTTTCGACTATGGAAAATATATTTAGAGTAAAAAGTAAATAAACTCCCTCAGATCCACGGAAATATTTTCTTAACTCTGTCAAGTCGGGAAATTATGTCAAATCTGAACTCAGCACACGCTCCATTTTGATAACCTCCCACATACATAACAAATATTATATAGAGTCCCTTGTATATCAACACTTTTGTCATATCTCTATGAGTAATTGGCTCGGAGATAGTCTAGTGTTAATAAACTATACTAATTAAAATACGTTTACAATTCCTAGCTTCAAGATAAATATATGTTGGATATCTAAAATAATTCCTGTTCAGAAACGTATAACGTTTGTCATGAGTACCATTTTCGATACTCTGGTGAATAATGGTAATAACGATATTATTCGTTTCCTTTTAAGAAAACATTTGTCATTCATTAACCGAGTTTCAGCACTGTTTTGATTGTAAAATACAAAATCTTTCCTGTGAAACAATTGCAGTTCCTTCTTTGAAGTTTGTCGAGAACGTTGAAATGATTAGCAGAAACTCCTGACCAGATATGGCAACAATATTCAATGCATCGACGAATGGTAGATTTAAAAAATGTGCAATATTAATTCTAACGAGGAAAAGACATTCTTGTTCAACAAAGAGACCAAAATATTCTAGCAATAAGTACAGCTGATACGTCTCACTTCAGGTCGATTGAAAACGTGAGAGCAAGAAAGCGGAGTGTGCTGACATGAAAGTAATCAATAAGCTGATGTTCTGAACATCTTCAAGCATATACTTGAATAAATGTTGCCATATCTGGTCAGCTGCTTCTGTTATTCATCTCGTGGCTCTCGACAAATTTCAAAGAAGGACCTGCAATATAATTGATCCTGACTTGGCATCTCGACTTCAATCATTTTCTCGCCGATATGACATGGCTGATTCTACAAATATCTTCATGGTAACTTCTCTGATGAGCTTTTTTTTAACTTTGTGCTGCAACCATATGTATTTAGCGTGATACTAGATTAACATTTTGAACCTACCATTTTACCGTTGAAAGTTAAATTTAACCGCATCTTCTACTTTAACAGTTTCTTTTCTTGCACTTCCCGACTGTTTACTTGTTTTTCTGATAGGTTTAATCTTCAAAACTGTAAATGCAACGACAATTGCCATCTTTTCTCTTCTTGAATCCCGATCATCATTTATCATTTCGCCAACGCTACATATTCTTTTTTTCTCTAACTGTAACCTTTTGTGCATTAATGGCAGCCCGGTCTTCTTCAGGGGGAAATGATTATAAAATGTCATTATACTCGATTCGAGCTAGATATTCTATTTTATTTGTGGCTTCTACTGATATTTTTGAAAGTAATGTGGTTTCTGTTATCTTGTAAAGTTCTTTTTATGATATTGTAGAACCAGTTCACGAGGTCCGAACAAAGAAAGTTTTTCCTCGCTACAACGTACATGCTCTACTCGCTAGAATCAATATTCAACCATGGCTCCGAGAAAAGCGGTTGCACAAACAAGTTTGGCAATATATATGACATCCATATGAAACTGATATCAAACTATTTAAAAACAAGATCCGAGATTTTAAGTCAATGTTTTGCTCTTTTAACTACTTGCCTTTTACTGTTTGGCAAAACTACCGCCAGCATATCGTATGACATATTAAAAGATTTATTGTAAGTCATCCATAAAAAAAATATTTAGAGTATTTAATATTTACCGATTCCACGGTTTGAATTTTTATGTTACATTTATGGTTCATGTTATCCCTGCTTTCATTCCAGTATCAGACCATAATTGTTGCTTTAGAAATGTTCTTCATTGAGTAATATTTCTTAGCACGTTTGAAACAGGAATGCAAATCAAACATTTCTTCTGCTATCAAATCAAACAAAAAATTATTTAATGTTTCCTTTGCAAAACCGAGTCTGTCATAAGCAGAAATATTGCAATATTGAAAGAAGTGTCACCGATGTATCTATAAATGGTTACCTGCTTGTGATCTATGAAGTCCATATCCGAGGAAAATATAAAATATTGCCCCGGGAATCACAGATCGAAGTATTAAACGACGTAGTTTTATTGTAGAGATTAAAGAAACCTTTTTTATGAAGAGAAAAATATTTTAAATCTGGAACATTTATAAAGATAATTCTTCAGAATAATCGCAGACAAAATGTCTGTCTCATAGAAAATGCATCGAAACAGTCGTAGGTCGACTGCAGCTGTAATGAGAGATACATTGCAAACTCAGTGAGGGAGTTTTTCTAAGAAACGCTAATATTACTTCATAAATTTAATTTATAACCAATATGATATCAAGAAGTATTATTTTTAATTTTCAGATAAAAAATTTAATGCCGAATATCTTTAGTGACATGTCTCTTCAAGACGTAGGCGATCATAATTCTGACACATTTCTTTATGAGCGAATTGCATATTATTATTATTAGAAAATATAGCGAAACGGTTTCTTACTCTACAATTTGGAATGTAGATGTTTCTTCCATTGCTCTAATCATCATTAAGGTTTTGAGTGCAAATTGTTTGCAGTTATTTAATCTTTTACCGAATAAAGAGAGACGGATTTATGCCTTTCTGAAGGTCATATTCTTTCAAATTCAAAGCAATGCACTCTTCCGAAATTTGAACTCGGATTTCTGAAGTAAATTTCTTTCATTTTATGCGTTAGGCTGACTGCTATGTATTTATACTCATTTGAACAATTAGCTCTGCTAAAAGCACCCATATAAAAACGCAATGCATGAAGTTGGTTTAATATAGTTGCAGGAATATTATTATATGAGGATGTTTTGATTCTGTACCGGATTTTAAAATCATGGCAAAGCTTTGTTCCTATTAAAAGAAAATTGAAACGGTTACTCAGATTCATTTATTATCAACACAGTTTCATTTCTCCATTGCTTTCCATCCTTTAGCCTTTATATATATATATATATATATATATATAATAATATCTGACGAGGTGCTAATAAGATAGTATCGAAACAATGACTCTTGTGTTGCGGTAAACTATGTTTTTATTATATATAAAGCTTTACTAAGTATCGAGCACTCTTAATAAAATAAATCACTACAAACCTTGAACTATTCGATTGTACTACTTCTAAGATATTCATGTGTTGATTTCTTCAGGTTGTAATTAAAAATATCAAGGATGGAGAAATAGTTTTTTGCTTTCTTTTAATTTTTCCATTTTCACTCAAGATCACCTTCAGGGGGGAATTGCTAAGGCAAAATTTAATGATACAAGTAAAAAATAGAAATAATTATATACTATACTAAATTTAATATAGTCAAATTAATCACCTTCAATAGCTCTTAATCTTAAGCTGATGTTTTGCAAAAAAGTATCTTCGAGAAGAAAATATATATATATTTGCTAAACAACCGCAACAGCATTATCCAGGAGACTTACACTACTACGGAAGTCAGATTTAAGTTCAATTGCACATTTTTGAGCATTTTCTGTCCATTTTCAGCATTATTAGAATTATATTTATCTGTGTTGATCGATACTTTACCATTAGTGCAACCAAACTCTTCCTGTATAAATAAAATCAATATTGTTACTATTGATTATTCCCGTGGTTTCGATTATCGGCTTAGAACATGTCGGACATAAATCAACTACGAAATTGCTTCGAACAATAAGTGTCCATTGTTATTGCATCCAGAATAAATGACCTGTTCTATCTCTCTTCTGAAATATTGATTAAGTCCGAGTTGCAGGTTGATCCTTCTATTGAACCGAATAGGTCGTAGTTGTCTGAAAGACAATATGATTGTTTGATAGCACAACAAATACAAATGATACGACTGGATATAAAAGTTTCGTTTCATTCATGTAAATTTTTTTTTATTATTTTATTTAATATTTTGATTTCATCTTATTATTATTTTCTATTTCTGTAGATTAATGTTTAATTTAAAAAGTAAAAATGAATTTTTATTTATTTATTTAAATGTAAATATTGCATAGCGTTCTATTCCCACCCCTGGTTTCTTTGAGTCTCGACTAAACTGTCCATGGAAGTCTCCAACAAATATTGAAAAAAGGTTTCTCTTTGAGAAATTACGGCAAGTCAAAGATAGTCTTCCAACTTTCCGTCTACTGGAAACGAAATGCTAATCTCGGGAATTGACATATTTTCCTTTACATGACTAGTTACTTGAATTTATACTAAGTATACACTTAATATTTATATTCTTTGTTCTACTAAACGTTTATTTTTTTTTTTACGGGATGTTAGCAACCAGGTAGGATAAAAAAATTTAAACCTACAAAGGGTGACGGAACTCTAAATGAGTTAACGGCCAGCTATCTAAAGTTGGTGTCTCAAGAAATCACCGTGTGGAAGGCAACGGGATACCACTCCAGTATCTATCTATCCTGCATATAACCAGGGCTACACAACAGAAATATATGAAACCTGACGGCGTGAAGAGGGATTGCTTTCAAAGGAAGCATCTCTTTGCCCGGTAAGGACCGACATAGGCTACTGTTAGCACCAACGGCGTAAAGGGGAAGCATTTTCCCAAAATGTGTCCCTCGCCGGGGAAGGGAAGACATGAGCAACAGGTGTCTCTGGACCATTACCCTGCGACTGTGCGCAACAAAGAAAAGATTACCTTGGAGACATGGAACGTCAGAACGCTCAACAACTGTGGACAACTAGAGAATGTCAAGCAGGAGATGAACAGACTGAACATCAATATTCTGAGAATATGCGGAACCAGATGACCAAACAACAGAGACTTCAGCAGCGACAACGATATGATAATATACGCGGGAGGAAAAACTAACTAAAAAGGAGTTAGCTTAATACTGGGCAAAGAAATTAAGAAATGCGTTCTAGGATATTGCCAGTTCTCTGAAAGAGGTCTCCTGGTCAAACTTAAAGGGAGACCGTTCAACATAGCAATTGTAGTTGTCTATGCACCAACAACGCAAAGCACTGAGGAAGAAATAAAATCTTTTTACTCCATCCTAGACCATGCCAAGGCTCAATGTAAAAGCCAATTAAATTAGAATCATCATGGGAGATTTGAATGTCAATGTAGCCAAGGAGAGGGAAGGTATGACAACTGGCAACTTTGGATTATGAATCCGCAACGAACGAGGAGAAAAATAGGTCTAATAGTAAACAGCAAATGACCAGGTAATAACTAGCTCCTAGTTTTAAGAACACCCACGACCTCTATGGACATGGAGAAGCCCAATAGGCGACATGTAAAACCAGATAGACTACATAACCATAAACAAGAGATTCAGAAACGCAGTGGTTCAAAGGAAAGCCTATCCAGGCGCTGACTGTGGAAGCGACCACGTCTCTGTCATCTGGAAACTAAAGGTGAAACTCCGGTGATTGAAGAAGCTTGGTGCAGTACCAAAACTGAAATACAACACGCTCGTGAATGACCTCGACCTACAGAAAGAATACACTAACGACCTAAAAATCCAATATCAAGAAAAAATTGGAAAAGGACAATCTAAATGGGAGTCACTCAAGGAAGCAATAGTAACATCAGCAAACAACATTGCCCTAAATGGAATCAGGGGCAGAAGAAAAACAAGTGGATGACTGAAGAGATTCTCGAGTTGATGCAAAGGAGGTAGAAAATTATATGAAGATATGGAATGGAGTACAGGAAATTACACAATGAAATAAGAAAGAAATGCAGACAGGCTAAAGAAGAATGGCTCAATGACAAATGTGCAGAAGTAGAGAGATTTATCAGGAATAATAAAGCAGACATGCATAAAGAAATAAAAGAACCGACAGGACAAAAAACCAGCTCCTCATTAGGATGTATAAAATCCAAAATGGAACAATCATTTTGGAAAAAAGAGGAAATACTCCAACGATGAGAAGAATATATGAAAGATCTTTTCCACGACAAGAGAGAGCAACCAATAATACACAAATATGAGGAAGAACCGGAAATATTAAAGTTTGAAGTGGAACCTACAATAGCCAAACTGAATAGAAACAAAGCAGGTGGTCCAGCTGGACCAGATGGCATAGTCATAGAACTGCCGATAGCCGTGGAAGAATTTGGCATAGAGAAAATTACAGAAATAATAAATTAAATTAATAACAATAGTGTAGTAGCAGATGACCTCAGCAAGTCGATCTTCATAGCGCTGCCTAAGAAACCAAGAACAAACGAGTGCGAATTCGACAGAACCATCAGTTTAATGAGTCATGTAAGAAAACTGATCGTCCGAATCCTGATGAATAGAGCGAGAAGCAGAATCAGGCCAGAGATAGGACGAGGAAAGTGCGGTTCCGTCAAAGACATTGGAACAAGGAACGCAATATTTATGATTACGATGCTCTCTGAAAGATCAATACAAATGAAGAAAGACTTGAACCTATGTTTTATTGATTATGCAAAGGCGTTTGACAAAATACGCCACAAAGAATTGATGGAGATGCTTGGCAGCCTTGACATATTTGGGAAAGACCTAAGTGTAATCACGAATATCTACTGGCAGCAAACTGCATGCATACGGACAGGTAAGGAATTCAGCAGTTATAAAAAGATTGAAGTGGGGGGTAAGACAAGGATGTGTCTTTTCACCGGATCTATTCAACTTGTATCGCGAGACTATTCTGAGAACTCTAGAAGTTATGCCAGGTTTCATCATCGGAGTTCACAATGTAAACAATATAAGGTACGCAGATGATACAGTGCTGATAGCAGGCACAGAAATGAAACTACAAGATCTCTTACTAGCTGAAGAGGATGACAAGAAAGGACTACAAAAATACTGCAAGAAAACCGAATGCATAGTCAACAGTAAAAAAGGCAGCCCAAAATGCCAAATATAGGTGAGGGACTCTAAAATCAAGCAGGTACAGAAATTTAAATAGATAGGAAGCGTTCTAACAGAAGCGGAAAATAAGACACTGAGACCCGAAGGTAAATTGGCATGGCGAATGGAGCATTCCAGAAGTTGAATAAAGTATTAAGAAACTGGAACATTTCGCTAAAAACAAAGAGGAGAGTACTGGATTGCTATGTGATGTCGGTTCTTCAATATAGCAGTGAATGCTGGACAATATCTTCGAATATGAAGGGAAAACTTAAAGCAGCTGAAATGTGGTTCTACAGAAGGATGTTGTGGATATCATGGAGCGAGCAATGACGAGGTTTTGGAAAAGCTGGAAACGAAAACGAAATTAATACTGAGCATCAGGAAGAGACAGCTAAAGTTCCTGGGACATGTAATGAGGAAGGAGGTCTTGGAGAACCTGATACTAACAGGCCATATAGAGGGAAAAGAGACAGGGGAAAGCAGCGGATAACATATTTGAAGGACCTAATCAGGGATAGGTAGATGTGGAAAGCCATGACCGCCTAAGTCCTGAAATGACATGACATATAAAAGAAGATATATGTCAACATGAACCGGCGCTTTAACTTGAATTGTGGTTTCGATAGATCACAATTCCGTAAACTTTTTAATACTGACTCTGTGAAAATTGTCAAAAGCAGACAAAGATTCAGTATACTGGGTTGAGTCTTCAAATAATGAAGTGCCCTTAGCATTCTATTCAATTGTATATTCGCCATTGTTGAAAAATACTTTTCATCATTTATCAGGCAGCATTTTGATAAAACTTTGAAATCGGTTTTATTTTTGAATAATCAAATTCTCATCTTCCTATGATTTGAAGCTCTTACTTTTCTTTCTAGTTTTAAAACTGGCACGTTCTCTGTGTAGGTTACTTGATACAATCTCTCTGCTCACTTTTGCGTTCACCGGGACATCGCGATTCCTTCTTCCTCCTGGGTCACAGAAATTTGAACTCTCTCTTTCAGATTTTAACAATAAGCTCTTTTTTTCTCCTACTCATTAAACATTCCTCGTTGCCTATGTGTTCTGTACGTACTATTCTCAGCATTCTTCGGGAGTTCCATATTTTAGGTTTCTTTTCTTTTAATCTGTGAAAGAAATGTCTAGAATTCAGTGTCATGCCAAAGGAATAGTGTAACATAGCATCTTAGCGGTCTTTCCTAATATTCGTAAAAATTATCATGTTTATAAAAGCTTTCATTAGCATTTAATATAATAATTTCTAAGCATAGCTTACACATGAGACGATCTCGAAAATATAGGTCACTCAGTGAGGAGCAAACTAGATTTGTCCAAAAGTCTATATGATTGTTTGATGGCACAACAAATACAAAAGTTACTACTGTCTATATACCTTAACATGAACCGGTGCCCAAACTTGACTTGTAGTTTCGATATATTACAATGACGTGAGTGAAAATTGTTAAAAACAGAGAAATGATACAATACATTGGGTTGAGTCTTCAAATAAAGATGTGCAATTAGCATTCTATTCCCTTAAATATTTATTAGAACTGATCTAGCAAGACAACACTGCTATCGATGACACCACGTAGAAGTATACTATTTAGAATTTAATATGATTATAGCTTTACAAAAATGAAAACCGTACTTTTATTTAGTACGGTTATTATTAATACTAAGTATTATCTCAGATCAACGGGAATTGGTGGAATACAAATTACGCAATTTATTTGGTTTTCTATTTGTTTTTCTATTTTGCAAACAAGCTTTCCTAATGATAGTTTTCATAGGTCTAAAGGTGTCGTCCATCATGTAGTTTGCAGGTATAAAACCGATAAAACGTTAGATGCAAAAGCAAAAACCGGCAGACCTCCAAAAATACTGCAAGTAGAATATCAAAGAATTGTTAGAATAACTAAAAAAAAAAAACGATGTGAAACTGCTACATTAATTGTCGGTAAATTTAAAGAAGACACACGTAAGATCTAAAGAACAACGGTTGCTTGCAGGTTAAAAAATGCAGGATTGCATGCCCGTATTCCAGCTTCGAAACTTCTCATTTCAAATGGGCACAATGGGGATCAGTTAATTTCAGTGACGAGTTCAAGTTTACTGTATTTGGTTCTGAGGGCAAAACTTACGTACGCTGTAGAACAGCTGAAAGACTGTCTTCCCAATGTGACAAGAGAACCGTTAAGTTTGGTCACGGCAGTGTGATTGTGTGGGAAATGATTTCATCTGCAACCGTTGGCTCTGTCATCCGCGTCCATCGCAATGTCAATTCTGAGATTTACAAAAGGCTTCTTCAGCAGCATGTGGCATCAAGATTACATCATAATCTTTAAGAATCTCCTATTTTTATGCAGGACCATGCACCTTGCAACAAGGCTTAGAAGGTTGTGGCTTTATTTGAAGAAGAAGAAATCGGCCTAATAAACTGGACAGCCCAGAGCCCCGGCCTGAATCCAAAAGAAAATGTTTGGAAGATAACTGGAGACAGGCCTCAGAAAAGAAACCCGAAAAACCAGGATCACCTATGGGAGTTATTGAAAGACAAATGAAAGGGAATTACTGCTGATTTTTGCCAAAAATTAACTAGATCATGTGGTCGGCGATGAAGATAAATCATTGAAAATCAGAAGATGTTTACCAAATATTAAATTTTGTTGATATTTTGTTCACAATCAAGTATTAACAAGATCGTTCCTTAACTTTTGTCCAGTAACTTATTTCCTGTGTTCCATTTAATCTTTATTTTTAAAAAAAAACTATTATGTAAATTTATGTAACTTTGCATAATATTTATGCATTGCACCCTAATCTTTATTCGGTAAAACTTTCATGGCTAATCATGCATTACTTTTTAAGTAATACACATATTTATGTCTTCGTTGTTTCCGTTCCTTATATTATGGCCGCTACTGTATATGCTCGGTAATTTTATAGTCAAGGCTTTCACGATAACTTGTGTTTGCACAACCATCGACGGATCCTAAATAGTTAGGTCTACGCAATTTAACTCTCGACGTTTCGACGTGTTGGCCACATTCGTATGTTGATCACGCAGGATAATGCGCCCTCTCCCAAACACTGTAATTGAGGTTCGATGAAAATAGTTACATTATATATCACAGGTGGACTCTCTTGAGAGTAGAAAAAGCGGAAAAATCACTGGCCAGGCAGGGATTGACTAATCAACCTAGTAGACATGCATAATCGGATTAGAGCGGCCAACCACCACCAATTAGGTCTTTAGCCAGACAAATTTTATTATATTAAAATGTTTCATGATACGGACACCTTGTTTTTTGGCTGTAAGCAGAATAGAACATGATATGCTGATTTTACCTATTTTTCTTTTTTGCATATTTCTTAATAAATATAACTTTTTGTCATTCTGTATTGAATCGTTATTTTCAGTAGACTTGCGAGATATTTTATGTACAGTCCCAGACAGTCTCTCACCACTGAATGTTACAGGTTTCTTTGTGTTTCTTGAAATGTCTCTTGTACTAACGAGTCATCAGACATTTATTCATCATTAGATTCTAAGTTAGGTTTGCTTTTATGACTATCACGATACGCATTTTTAAACAAAGGCACCAAACACTATTACAAAAGTGATTACCTTGAAGAACCAACTCGGATATGTTGGCGGTTACAATAAATCAACCATTAAGCCAATATTTGTAATATCTTTGGAGATATGTTGGGACATATTACCTTATCCGATGACAACACCTGTTTTTCTTGTTATAGACGAATGGTCATGTGTAAGAATCGACTTCTATAACGCGTCCTGTCAATTCATGATTTGGTTTATGCAGAGTGAACATATAGCTGCATCATTCGTCGAATTCTTACAGAATGATGGTGAAATTCATTCTTGAAAACTTTACCTGATAATACAGCGTACTATTCTGTACTGAATGCGAAATGTCAGGAATAAATGCAACGTAGAAATCATATGCAGTTATATTATAGATAGACAAGTGGATTCAACCCATAATGAACATACGGCCAGTCTTTGGGATAATTTATCGGCTACTGTGGTTCATGGACAGCGACACACTTCGAAAACTGCTACCAACAATAAATAACTGGTAGTACTTCTTCCGGTGCTATGATATTAAAAGGCTCAGTTGGGTAGGACTTCCTTTCTATATTGTATGAATATAAAAGTAAGCTAAAATGAACTGTTTGATATGCATCCTATACGTCTTGCATGTCTCCTTAGACACCTATGGTTTTGATCATGAAGGATCCAACGTCCGTCTCTGCATCTCTCAATGTCATAATGTCTTCCCACAGATAATCTCGGTAGGTACGTGACACTCTATATTGAATAAAATATCGCTCGTATCTCGAAATTCAGCTCGTAACTGACGAAAATACATCGTCTGAACTCTTGACTCGTTTCTCAAAAACAATGATATGCTCGTATCTCAAGGCATTACTGCATATTTAAATTGTTTACATGTACTTTCAAATATCAGTTTCAACCGTTTTTTTCTGCGAAAAGAATGAATATTGGAGAATAACCAGTGAAACGTTATAACAACAAAATACATCGTCTGAACTCTGACTCGTTTCTCAAAAACAATGATATGCTCGTATCTCAAGGCATTACTGCATATTTAAATTGTTTACATGTACTTTCAAATATCAGTTTCAACCGTTTTTTTTTCTGCGAAAAGAATGAATATTCGAGAATAACCAGTGAAACGTTATAACAACACTGAACATGAGGAAAGTAGTTCAAGTGTGAATAGAGCAAATCATAGTAAATCCTCATACCAGATATTCAGGCGTAAAATAATTAAATCATAAAATGATAAATAATAATATAGATAATACATTCTTAAAGAGTACGTAAATTAAACACAAGAAAAAGCAACTTTTTTATAGTTTAATAATACTTCGTACTTGTATTTCTGTGCTGAGGTATTTTAACTATTGTCATTTTTCGAACTTTTGTGTTTAATATTAATATTTATATCAATATTTACCCGTTTGCCGAGTGTTACAGAAAGAAAAGGCACAGTACAGGAGATGCCAAAGAAATGATTGAAGACTGATGCGATTTAGAAAAGTGAATGGAATTTAGGGAGATAGAATATGGCAAATGACTTTGCATTTAAACCTTTGGAGATTGTAGCAAGTATACGGAAAGGATTACTACAGACGGCAAGTGCAAGAAAAATCTGATGGTGTAGAATTTGCGGTTGCATTTAACTATTTTGACAGCAAAGTTATGGGACATTGGTGCCAATCTTATAGCACGAGTAAATTCATGTTGTTTGGGCACCTGAGAAAGAAGCTCGTCAGAACAGAAGCCGTTAAAATATTTGTAGAAATATATACATTTCTAGTTCAACAAAATTACCAAGTCTTTTAATACACATCACACATAACAGAATAATATTTTTTTTAAAATCAAAACACTGTTCGTTAACGTATTGTTCCTCCAACCTCACTTTTGAGTAATTTTTTGGGCTGCGGCCTCCTATTTTAAAGATGCATCCGTGAATGGAGCCGAATTTATGTAACAAATTAACTAGGTATTTAGGTTCTGTGGCAATGCCAGTCAGCCTAAGTAATCTCCGGTTGGGAAAACAGAAGCAGTGTCACTGAGTCAGATTACATAAACTACAGGACTCGCTTTATTTTTTATTTTATTTTTTGGTCTCTATTTCCTATTAGATTCAGGCATTGGCTCGTGAATTTGGTGACATATTAATGTGAGTTTCATGCATGGGTGTACTTGAACTCAGTAGAAACAGGGTTAAAACAATAGAAGAAGAACTAAAATAAGAAATATACGCGAAATCCCGAGGCATGAGCAGTAAAATGAGAACAGTTTATAGCCGTAGATTATATAATGTGTTCAGTTTGTAAATCCTTGCAGGTTACGGAATGAGGGTCGGAGGGTATAGCGGGTGAAATGCTCTGGGGACAAAAAGTTTGAAAGTAATAGTCCGCATGCAAATAGTTTAAATAATTTACTTTAGTTTATTAATATTTGTCTATATTTCTCAGATGAGTAGTATTTACAGTATTTACATTATTCGGACTATTGTCCTCATCTTTGTTGCAAATCGTACGACGTTTCAGCCATTGTACACTCCGGCCTTCTTCAGTTGCTAAGAATTTCGAACTGAACACTTTATTTCAATCACTGAGGTATATGAAATACCAGGCTACAGCAGTGGTGAACAAGTAACTTACAGTATTAAAGGAAGATAAGTCATGACTCCCAAAAAAACACTACAACGCATGAAATGGAGTTTATATACCCCAGTGATTTTAATACAGGGTTCGGTTCAAAATTTCTACAACGGCCAAAACGTCGTACAAATGGCAACAAAGATGAGGACAATAGGCGGAATAATGTAAATACAGTTTAGTTTATTAGTTTACTAGCAGTATAGCCCGGCGTTGCTCGGGAGTAATGAAAGCTTTAAAACTAATCCATAGTCCTGGATTAGGACTTTCGTGCCAGCGTCCAAACTCGTTGGACGCTGGCACGAAAGATTTAAAAAGCAATAGTTGTTTCCAGTTAAAGCAAAACCTTAGCCTGAAAGAAAAATGAATGGATGTAAGTCAAATTTTGATTTCCTGGTATCGATATGAAATAAGGTTTTTCGTTGTAAACAGAATTTTGAAGGCTAAATAAGTCCTCTGAGTAAATGGTATCATGGCTGAGACTAAGAACAACAATTATACCTACTTAGAGCCAAACCCGAAGCAAAAACTAAAATAAAAGGGCTGAAAAAACACAGACATACAGGCAGATAAACAGACACACACACAAACATATTGCCTTTTAAATACATATTATCGATTTTCTGCACTATTGTAAGAACTGCAACCTTGAAACTTCTGAATATCGTTTCTTATGTCTTTGTCTGTGAGTGTAACAAATTTTATTAAAATCGGACCACTCCTTCTATAACCCGATTTTTTCGATTAACAATTTTCGATATTTATCGGGGGTACCTCGACACAAAACCTAGCTAAGAACACTCGCAGACGCTTATAGTACAACTGTGTAAATTTTCAAGAAAATCGGTTCAGCCATTTCGGAGTCTATAGGTAACGGATACACACACACAAAGTTTCATTTGTAAATAAGTTTAGATTATTAATTTAGTGTTATATGTTATTTTTAGTATTTTCTTCTTTTTCTTCATTTTTTCTTTTATGTGAAGTGTTCTTTCAGCTTGAGATTAATAATGACTCTCTACAACATCCTATTCTTTGTACTTCTAAAGAAAGTTTGAATTTCCCCTATCCTTCCTATTCTCTGTCCTGTGATCCATTTATACAAGTACGCTATGTCAGTCAATTAATGTTTCCCTCTGTCACTTGGATTTGATATGCTCTGTAACTGTCAAATTTTTCGTCGTTTATTTCCTCATTATATGTCCTAGAAATTTAAACCGTCTCTTTCTAATGCCATTTATAATTTGCTATTTTTGTTTCCGTTTTCTTAAAACTTCTCTGTTACTCATGTTCTCTGTCCATGGTATTATCTGCATCCTTCTCTAGAACAACATCTTTGCTTCTTCAAGTTTCTTCTTCATATGTGAAGAATTTTTCCAGCATTCACCTCCATGTACGAATATAGCTATTCCACAGAAATTCAGCACACTTTTTTTGTTTTTAATGACTTTTTCCAGTTTCTTAACAAGTAGCTAGGTTTTTAAAATAATTTTCCTTCCTTTTTCAGTGAGTCTTTCTGATTTCACTGTCACATTTGTGTTCTTCTATTAAAACCCATTACTAGATACGAGAACGTTTGTACTTGATTTTCATATCTTAGATCACGTGTTTGGCTATGTAAGAAATTTGCAGATAAAATATGATACTTGTTTAAAGGTTTATATGTATTTCCTGCACGGGCTAATCTCGCAAACTACGTGTTGCTGTCGTGAGTTCAATTTTCCATCTGTTACTGCAATATATTTTAACTATTTAATAAGGATAACCTACATTACGGACATAGAAGAATAATCTAAATCATTAAAAAGAATTTTTTACAGCTAGCGTCGATTTTCACATTATGTTTGTCGATACAGGCTTTTAAACTGTTGCTAGTTGTTTTTTTTTCTCGATGGTCATATTTAGTGACATCGTACTTCAGTGTATAATACGCTATTTTAAAGATTACGTGTTTCAAAATTTTCATCTAATATTTTGTTACATCAAAACTGAAAGTCATGTATATAATTTTTATTTCAGGTTCAAGCTGGAAAAATGGCTATTTTTCTTTTCAGTCATCGTTGCTCATATTTTCGTTAATATTAGCTGCATCAGCAGACTTAAACAATTCTTTTCTGCAAAAAATCTATCATATCGTATCAAATTTTGATATGCCGATTCGGTCCTGAGTTGCATTTTCATCATAAACAAATTAACATAAGATTTTATGAAAGAAATTCATGCTTGAATTTAATGTCATTTATACAAGACATAAGTGTAAAGCAATCTCTGTGGATAAAAGTCACTTTAATATTAATGCACAGTAGGGTTAGATTGCAAACATGATATCATTTGAATTTCTTTTATATGGCGTGTTCCTTTAGGACGTAGGTGATCCTAGTACTCCACATCCTGTAATTCTTAATAACTTTCGTATCCTTATTTTTCCAAACCACGGTCTGGCATTCGATTGCTTTAGCCCATCAAGTATGTCAGGCGAAGTTTTTTACTGTCTCTCTTTCCCTCTATACGCCTTGTGAGTATCAGAATCTTCTAAGCCTTTTTCTCATTAAGTGTCTCAAAAAGTTCAACTCTCTCTCTCTCTCTCTCTCTCTCTCTCTCTCTCTCTCTCTTCCTGAAGTTTCCTTTTCGTTTGCATCAACTCCAAAACCTCGTCGTTGCTCACATGTTCGGTCATGGCATCCTTAGCATTCTTCTGTAGAACCACATTTCTCTTGCTTCAAGTTTTGCCTTCATATATGAGGGGATTTTCTAGCATTCGTTGTCAAATAGGAGGACAGACATCACATAACAACACAGTACTCTTTTCTTACTTTCCGATGAAATGTTTCTCTCTCTCAATAATCTATTAAACCACAAAAATATATTTTACTTCTCAACCTGGTCAAACGTTTACCTCATTCGACGGGAAATATCGACAAAGAAGCTACATCTCAATAGAATTACATTATTAATGTATGGAAGAACAATCTATTAAGAATGTCACCTAGGTCCTAAAGACTAATAACGGACATCGAAAAGAAAATGAATAATTGGAAGTCCTGTGCAAAATTTGCTTTTGTCTAATATATAATTTAAGGATAAGTCATTTACATATGAGCACAGATGAATTGCAACTAAAGTATCTCCGTTATAGATAGTACTCACGGCAGAAGTTCCAAATAACCTCGGATGGTCAAAGTATTATTTGTTGTACGCTGGGAACTTTATAAAATGCTTTCGTTAGAGTTATCACATATTCACTTATTTTTTATCATTACAGATATGAATGTGGGCTTAGCGCATTGGTCATCCACAGGAAAGGCAAGATCAGTGTTTTGAGTTCAAATTACAGCGCTCCTCGTTGCTTTCCTTTTACACAAGCACCCTTAAGAAAAGGATTTCTTTACTAATCCTATTGTCATTTCTTCTCCCATTTTGGTTTCATTCACTTTAGGCAAAAATCAACACTGATTTTATAACTGGCAGAATTTGGGGTTGGTATATCCATATATATATGGTATATCCATATAAGACACTACTTTCTACTGAAATTACGCAAAAACAACTCATCATATGATTCATAAGTTTGAGATTTGAGTTTTGATTAACGGCATATCAACCTATGTGGCTTATTTAATGCCCAAAAGGTTGGGTTATTAGGTTTTTTTTATTTAATGTTTAGTTATAGATAGAAGGTTAATATAGTCAGATTTTAATGATTTTTTAGTTTTCAATCTTTTTTATTTTAGAAACTGAAAATCTTCTTTAGCTTTATATTCAAAAATGTTTTACTGAGAATACTTTTTTCCTTCAAAAATGTATTATTGTATTATTTTTCCTTTTTTTTTCCTTCAAAAATGTATTATTGGAATTATTTTTCCTTCAAAATGTATATTTTTTCATAAAAGTCTACTTTTATGTATATATTTCAATAAAAGTGTATTTTCTATACTTTCATAGTGTTTCGAAACTAGTTTGGGGGTTAACTATTTCCTCATAGTTGAGACCCTAGCAGGTGCTACAACTTCGAGTCAGGGTGGGCCTTAGAACAACAGCAATTACGAGATGGTTCCATGCTCCTCATAACCTCCCAGTCAGAGGCTTTGGTGCCGGATGCAGTTTACCGTCATGCCCAGGACCTATGTTTCACAAGATATTTCGATGAAATAAAAGAGATAAGGCATTGCGTATATTCATCATTCTTTTCGAATTATGGTGATTTCTTGGCATATGACAATATGCACCTATTCTTGTACAAAACACCTGTTCTTGCATAATCACCTAAGTCCAGCATCGTCAATGCATTAATTTGTAACCACTTGGGAATACAAGGGTATGTAAACTTGGATGTACAGGATGTGCAATGGCCGAGCGCTCTTGTTTGAAAGTTTTAGCTTCGTAAACTTCAAGTTTCAATTGCAGTTGCGTTAGTTACATTTAATTAAAAGGCAACTATCATTTGGAAAGATATGAATGCATTTCACCAACACCTGGCTATGCGTAATTAGTAAGAATTTTATCAGAAAAAACATTATTATTTCCCCCAAGAAATATTTTCTCACAACTTAAAAATGTTTTCTAGCTTTGAATAAACTTCAATATTGATAAACTATTTAAAAACGATTATTTATTTTTATTTTTTATTTCTCTTGTTACTATATATATATATATATATATATATATATATATATATATATATATATTCAAATAAAACTCCGAAAACTACATTCGTTGTATGGCCATTTCGTCGAGGAAAGTTTCTTACTTCCTCAACAAGTGTCAAAATCAAACTTTTATAGCAAATATGAGAAAAAAATTCGATTTTCGGAAGATCACTCAAAATAATTCCATGCACAGGAAGTGCAGATTACAAAGAAAAAGAAAGTAAATAAGAAAAATTAAGGAAGCGGAAATTAAGAAAAAGAATTTAAAAATTTATCGTCTAAACATTGTTTAGCAGGGAAGAAATGGAAAACAATGACAGAGAAAGGGGTTCAAGACTCGATTATAGAAGACATTTAGATTACATCTGTACTAAAAATAAAAAAATTAACCGTGCCACAGGAATGGATGTAGTGGGAGGAAAGGAACAAATGGCATAAACAGCTGTTAAAGAATAAAAAACGTGGGGAAAGGAAGAAAGGGAAAAAACTCTAGTAGTCATGGTAAGGAATTCCAGCTTTAGAGGCTGAACAGAAGTGATACATAAATTATTTTTTAACATTTCACCCCAAGCAAGGCATTTCACTGTCACTATTGCGCAGGGGGTTACATAGGGGAAAGTGATGAGAGAGGTTGTTTAGATATAGGAAATGTCAGAAGGAGGGTGAAAGACGGGTAAGGATACCGAGGATGAGGGTTGGGTAGATGGGAAAAATGTTTGAGAGAATGGATGCGAGTTAGTGTGTTAGGAGGTGTCTATTGACCTTACATTTAAACTCCTGGAGATTGTAGCTGTCGGGAAAGCAAGTATGTGGAAGGGAATTCCGCTGTCGGGAATTGCGAGAAAAGAAGTCGTTGGAAGGGAAATTGCGGTTACATATTATCGGTTTCATTGTAAAAGTGTGGGACATGGTTGCTAATCTAGTATATCGTGCAAATTCGTATCTAGGGGCACTCTAAGTTCATCGGAGCAGAAGCTGTGAAAATATTTACAGAAGAGGCACAGGAAAGCCACGTCACGCCGGTGAGAGAGTGACTTCAGCCGGTCTGCCAAGTCGGTATCGATTACATTACAGATTCTCCGTTGTATTTTATCATGAATCCCGAGGAGAATAGCAGGGGCACCCGACCAGATGTGGCAGAAGTATTAAATACACGGGCGGATGATAGATTTATATATGTGCAGGATAGATTCAGACGGGAAAAACATCACGGCGCAGCACAGAGAACCGATTTCATAGCAGCGGATTTAGCATTGGATTCGATATAGTCATTTCACTTGCGGTCCGGTGAGAGTGTGAGGCCAAGGAAGTGTAGTGTTTTACTCTCTGGGACGCAAGCCTGATCCATGCTAATGGGAGGTAGGTGCGATTGTCTATGATGGTTAATTGATAGCAGCTTCGTTTTGAAAGCATTAAAATTTACTAGCCATTTCTTACCCCAGTCCACTATGAATTGGAGGTCCTTTTCAGGCTCGGCAACGAGGTTCGCTTTGTCATCCACACCAGATTTTTGTCGAGGCGAGAGTAGACTGTGGTGTCATCGGCGTACATGTCTATTTGGGATTTAATGGCATCGGGGAGATCATTAATGTAGATCAGAAAGAGTGTAGGACCTAGGATAGAGCCTTGAGGGACATCCGCGTTCGTATGGTAGTTCTGGAAGGCATGTCCGTTTAATACCACCTTCAATGTGCGGTTAGAGAGAAATGACTGTATTAGGTCAAACAAATGTCCAGTTATACCATAGCTCCGCAGTTTGCGTAGAAGGCCAGCATACCAAACTTTGTCGAAAGCTTTGGAGATATCCAAGGCAACGGTTCGGGCTTCGCCATTCTTGTCGATAGCCTGGTATATATACTCGGTGATGGTCGTTAGCATATCAGCAGTAGCCTTAGTAGATTTTAGATTTTAAGTTTTAAACTCTAATTTTCAGTTTTTTATATGTATGTGTATGTGGTGTGTGTATATATATACATATATATATATATATATGTGTGTGTGTGTGTGTGTGTGTGTGTGTGTGTGTGTGTGTATATATATATTTTTTTTTTTTTAGCAATTTAACCGCTCTACCTATATTTCCCTTTCCCTTCATAATATTTATAAATTTATTACTTTATATATCTATATATATTTATGCGTGTTCGTATGTAGATATGTATATATGTGTGCATGTATGTGTATGTGTGTATGTGTGTGTGGATGTGTGTGTGTGCATATATATATGTGTGTTTGCATAAATGTATGGGTATGTATGTGTATGTGTGTAATGTGTACATAAGTGTGTGTGTATGTATACATATATATATACATATATGTGTGTGTGTATATATATATATATGTGTGTGTGTAGGTGTGTGCGTGTGGGTGTGTGTGTGGATATGTATACATGTCCATGTATATGTGTATATATATGTATATTTTTAAATGTATATATGTGTGTGTATGTATATATGTATATATATATGTGTGTGTGTATATATATATATATATGTATACATGTGTATATTTATATATATGTGTGTGTGTGTGTGTGTGTATATATATATATATAATTTGTATATGGAAATTTTAGATCATCTATGCCTAACGGTATCTTTAATTAGTTTAAATTATATGACCTATTTTAAAATTTAAATTTTAAATCTTATATCTATTTATTTCCTTTAAAAATAATATTAATTTTTCCCCTAAATATACCTTTTTAAATAAAAGGTCTTCTTTCTAATACTTCAACGTTTTTAGGAAGTTAGGTTTATTTGAATGTATCTAGCGTCTGTAATAAGAAAACATTTTTTCTTTCTTTCTCTTCTTTTTTCCCCTCCCTTCCTTTTTTATTTTCCCCTTTTTTATTTTTTTTTATTTTTTATTTTTTTACAATTCTATCTATGAGTTGAAAAGAGAAAATAGACATAATTTACTTCAAATTATCTCCAGTTTCGGTATAGCATTTGTTGCTGAGGTGATGTGTTATCCCCTTCGGGGATTTCATGTCGAAATGTGCATTCAACATCTTTGAAAAAAATTAATTTAATTTATATTTGCTCTGTAATTTTTATTACATGGAGCTCTCCTCCTGTATCATTTTTTAATATCAAAATTTAATATTTAATATTAATTAGGATAGGGTTTTGGAATTTACCTTCCTGCTTTTTCAGCTTGGATTAAAGTATTTAAATAAAAATATATGTCATATATATATTATTATTATTATTATTTTCTTTTTTTTACTTTAAAGTTAGAGGTTGGTTATAGAGTTAAAATAAATATTTAGTTATATATGAACTCATTCAGTTTTCATGCCATTCAATTCTGGTGACATTTACCAGTAATCAATAACCCAACAAATTTAATAATGCTAATGTCTGAATAGACTTCCAAATGTTCCGACATTAGAGCTCCAATAATGATGAAGGAAACAAATTTTTTAACAAAACTATTTTTTCAATGTTACTCGTTTATCGGCATTCATCACCAACAATTGTTATTTTTTAAATTAGGCTTTCTAGTCCGGATTGACTTGTATAACTTTAAATATCCGAGAAAAGTTTTTAACTCAATAGAAGCAAATTGCCACATAGAATTCTGAAGGCACATTGTAATAGCGGAAGATCCTTCCCAAAATCTAAGAAAAATATTAACAATCTGGAGCATCTTGTTATAAACGAAGACAGATTATTTAAATATTTAGTAATCTCAGTTCTCTTATAGGGCAGAAAAACAGAAATGTTGTTCTAGAGAAGGATATTAAGAATACCATGGACTGAACATATAGTCAATTAATTTTTAGATAAAATGAAGACAAAAAGGTCATTTATAATTAACATCAGAAATACAAAGTTCAAACATCTAGAGCACTTAATGAAGAAATAGGGATTAGAAAGAATAGAGGTAAACAATACTCACAGAATAGAGGAAAACAATACATACTTAACCGATTTTGTTAATGGCTGAGATAAGAAGGATTAGAAAAGATAGCAGAAATATACAAATACTAAGACCTGTCATTACCGCCAACGTCTTCAAAGAGAAACAAAAAAGAAGAAACAAGTTTTTAACCCTCTTTTCACTCCATTTAAACGAGGAAAGATTGTCAAGATCAACTTTTGGTGTGAATCTTTCTTCAGGCAACAGCAGAAAATCTATACAAAGAATACGTCAATTCCAAATACCAACGAATCACAAAAGTTGCAAATGCCCAAATTTGTTGCAGGTTTTAAACGACCCTGAGTATGCATAAAACAGGTTGCAGACTTCCTAATATGCTTGAAGCAAGGTTCACATATCCTATCTCAGTTACGAAGAATTCTGGGACGTTCCCAGATAGATTTATCTGTCCACACAAGGAATAGTAGAATCTAATCAATACATCTAAGTTAAGTGTTTCAAAGTAGAAACTAGCCATAATTAAGCAACTGTTTATGATTTCTTGTCATGGCCTTTTACTTTTAATTTTTAAGAGAAAATGATAAATATAACAAAGAAACCGGAAGTTGTATTGGAATAGTGAAAGATGTCTTCCAAAAGCTAATCAAAATATCAAGAAACTGATAAAAATGCTAAACTATTATGTAATATCAGTCTTTTAAAATTAGGTATACTAATTATTTATACCATTTAAATTGTTCGGATTGTTTTCCTCATCTTTATTGCTATAAGCAAGACGTTTTGGCGAGAAGAAGTATGGCTTGTGGAACTAGAAAAATCCATCTCATTCAAAGAAATAAATGATTCATTTCGAAATTCCAGTCACCTGAAGAAGATCGGAGCATACAACGTCTGAAATATCGTGAATAAGGCAACAAATACGAGGACAACAGTTCAATAGTGTAAATAATAGTGTTTTATTATGTTTATTACATATTCCCGTTTTGTTATTATATCCAAACCGAATATGCTCAATCCTCGTTTGCACAGTCCTAGAAGTAAGACTTGTTTTATGGTTTCTAATATCTTAAACTGAAAATATGACTTTTTAACGCTGTCATCATCCTAAAGTTATTCCCATTTCATATGTCTAAATGATCTCTATGTTTCAGTTCCGCCATTTTAAACCTTTACTGCTGAATATCCCGTGTCATTTCTTAGATGGAATCACAATAATTTCAACAGTGATTGTTTAAAATGTAAAAATGAATCTTAATTCATTTTTCAGATAAACTGCCACTTTGTGAAAAATAAAAACTCATGCGAACATTTTTCACTTCAATCTTAACTTCGTCCTGTTAATGATCATTCTTTATCTACCCACCATATTGGCATAATTTCTACTTCCACACATATTTTATTTCATTAATTACATAGTTTATTCAGACTGAAAACCTGGAGTGGAGCCCCAAAGGCTATGGCTATCAACATTGACAACTTTCCCGCAAATCCATCAGCCATGATGATATGATATAATGCCATATATATGTTTGGATGTTGCAGTGAAGTGCATAGCCTCCATATATCATCGCCAATCTAAGAGAATAAACAATCTCCATTTAAACCATCTTCTGCCTTGTAGGTCTTGCCTCTTTAACTTCTGAGAAGATGGACGGGGTAACCTTGATATAACCGGTGCAAAAGAAACCGGCAAACCATATCGCTATTCGGTCTTGAATGTCACCATGAACTACACTGACGAGATTGAGAGAAATGGTGACTACAGTGGCAATGATTGAATAAATAAATTAATTTGTAATTACCATTTCGACTCTGTATTCAGAGTGCGTCAAGCATTGTATAGGATAAAATTTAATAAAATAAATAAATAGAAGTTTTTCAAATGAATTTTAAAAGCTGGGTTTGTGGTAGAGTAACTTTTTACTAAATATTCTGTCACGGTGAGTTTGCTTTAGCATTCTCCGATAACTCCCAGAGGCATGATTTATTATATCAATTCAGAATCTCTTGATATCTTATCATAATTGTTGAACAGTTATTGATTCAAAATCAATAATGACCGAAGCAGATTAACAATCGCAGTAAATATAAATGGATGCGAGTGGCTTTCGAAACAAAAAAGGTTTTGTCCCATTTCAGAGCGTAATAGATTTTAAGGTTTCTTGTAAATGCGTGTTCCTCTTTAATGTTCATTTAGATTTGCCGATTAGATATTGCTCCTTGCTGAATGATATGTTCGTCATTTGCTAATGTTGCCTCCCTTCCGATCTTCAAAAAACAAAGGTTCGACTTCATATAAAAGACATAAAGATACACATACTGATGATGAACAATTAGTATAATTCTTTGTCCTATACTCGTTTTCCATAATCAATTTTTAATTGTTAATTTTCCACAATCTCTCTAATCGATTGGATGCAAAGCAAAATAATTGTTCAAGGGCTTCAACTTTTTGGTTTAGTGGGAAATAGGTTTAACTGCTCTCTATATTTCTGAGATTAGGTATTGTATTGATTTATACTATTTATCGGACTGTCATCATTATTTTTGCTGCCGCATTCACGACGTTGTGAATTGGAATCTTTTAGGTTTGCCAAGCATAGAAAAGAATACAATATAGGAATCAGTAATGCAGCAAGATTCTGATATGAGATCTGGTAAAAAGAGGTTCGTTAGACATTAGATTTATCATTCCCAGAAATTCATACATTGACGTTCTCAAGGACATGTGGCGCAGTGGATAAAAACGTTGGTTTTGATCCAGTACATGATCCAAACGGTTTTAAGTTCAATACCTAGATGTGAGATAAACACAATCGTCAAGAGTTGGGTTAAAATATTATAACTGACACTGAGACATCTGAAACAAAAGGAATCTATCCGGGTTTGAAAATAAATCACCTGAAGAAGTACAGATCGTACAACGACCGAAACTTCGTGAATATGGCAACAAAGACGACGATAGTATTCCGCAAAATGTAAATAGTGTAAAGGTTTATGCCTTTCTAACTTTCAAATCTTGAACACGTTTTTCTGATTTCACTACCTGTTTCCTTTTTATTAGGCTTTTCTCTTTATTGGGTTAAATTGCAATTAACTCAAATGTTGTATATGATTACGTAACGTGTGCCATTAAAACCTTACCTAACATGGTTCTTCACACTCTACTGTCATATTAGCTCTTAATACAGTAGTCATTTTGTTGTCTTTCCAGAAAGATTGTACAGTCATCAATTTACTCAAGCAAGGTAGTTTATGCGTTGTTTTTCTGTCTCACTTGCCTTCAATCTGTTATGTGTGGGTATGATATTTTCGAATTACTCTTTCCTCCTGATGTGATCTACATATTTCAACTGTTTGTTTTTCCTGATACTAAGTATCAGCCAGTTAAGTGTCATAAATGATAAACGCCTGGATGATCACGTCCTGAAAGAGACATAATTGACCGGGCAGAAGATTTTCCCTTAGTAGGTTGCAATTATTTTCTGCAGGAGACTGGTTGCCAACCAAAGCTATAGAACCCAATTTGTTATTTGACCCATAACTGGAAGATAAAGATGGGTTAATACAATTCACAAAGAGTATATATGCGTAAGTGAATGCAACAAATTCAACTAGAATTCGAAGTTGGCTCTCCGATTTCTCGTTTCGAGCCGTTATTCACTGCACCACAACGCACATCCGATATTAACTATAAGTGTCCTTTTTTTATTTGTTTTTTTTCTCTGAAACTTTGACATTGTTCATATGTTCGGTTATTTATATTAACAGCATCTTTCTGTAGAATCACATTTCTGTAGCTTTAACCGTCTTCTTTATCTTTTACTAAAAATTAATGTTATGCAACAGTCCAATCCCCTTATCTCCATTTCTAAAGAAATTTGTCTGTTCCTTTATATTTTGCTTAGCTTTTGTAAGGCCTCGTTTGCTATTCCAATGTGTTTTCAAATTTTAATGTCGCACTTTCTGGCCTCTGCTAAATCACTTACCAGGTATTTAGATTTTCGCTAATATCTAATTTGCATATTCGGCTGTTGCTTTTGAATTCTGCCTTCTTGCAATTTATGTTTATTTCTTTTTGTTTGCCCTCATTGCATGATTTGGATGTTCTTGCAGTTTTACTTCTGATTTATCTATCAACACAGTGTCATTAGCATATGCTGTTTGGATTGAGGACTTCAATAATATATTCTGGTAGGACTTTTAAATCTACCAAAATTGCCTTGCTGAATATGTTACGAAAAACAAACGTTGTCTTACACCCTTTACTGTTTCATGTATATTTACTTTTTATCCGGATGCAATTGGTTTGTTGTCAGTTTATATCCTGGATTATATGAATATTCTTCTCAAATATTCCAGTAACTAATCTGTTAGAAACTCAATAAAGAATATTATAATGTGATATTCGAATCCGGGTAAACGCCAAGTTTTCAAATATTAACAAAACAAAAACGGTACTCGGAATATTCATATAGATAAAATCAGATTGTCACCCGGGATCAGTATTTACACAATGCATTAAAAGAAAACTATTGCAAATGGTTCTGATTTATTTGCTACGCAGTACGAATGTGTGTGTGTCCCCTATTAAATCCGACCCTGTACCATTTTGTCCTTGTAACTATGCAAATAAGTTCCAACACAAATTCCTTCTTTTTTATTTCCGTCTTCCTGCGTTTGACCTTATGTCAGTGTAATTAAAGCTTTGTAAATTCCGGTTTTCCTAACTGCGTTTCACCCTTTATGTCTTGCTACCGCAAGAAGCAATATAAATATCAAGGCTTACCCAGTAAAAAAGTACAATATACGCTACCTTTATCGATTTTCCTTTCCGCTATTATTATTTGGTATTTCGTTTACATTCGCCGGTCGTAGAAATCTGTCATGAGATTTATGATTATTAGATTAAGTATTGGCAAATGTTATTTTTGAAGAGTATTTCTTTTATCATATTTCGATTATTAAATAGCTCCAAAAACTTAACCCCACTTTGTTTTTGCGCCCCAAGAATTCTCTTTTAGCATGACAGCTGTTGAAACACAAAGGCTACAGTAATCAAGGATGCAGATGATCGTCTATCTATACAGTCATTGCCATATTTTTCCAACAGGCTTACGCTGGTTAATGTTCTATTTACATAAATTCTGTTTGCATTAAATCGATTTTGAATGGTTGAATTATTGTCAACAATTAAAAGTTTGTGTAAAAATTCTCAGTTATATTCTGAGAAAAGAAACAGTAAAATTAAAAAGAAAATAAGTAAAGAAATGAACTTTTAAAGAAAATATCTATAACCAAAACTTATGGAATACGCTCATAAAATATTCATTAGATCAAATGAAATTATTAAACATTTAAAAAACTTCATATTTTATACACAAAGAGGACATTTTCTTGTGCAGCACATTGCTTTGTTATAAGATGTTGAAATGATAGAAATTAACCATTTTCCGTTTATTTTTTACATGCTTCTCGAATAAGTTGGCTTGAGAAAGTGTTGCTTCTATCAGGGATGGTGAAAAAGACTAGCTAGATTAATATTTTGGTAATACTTAATGGCGACACCTTCGAGGATGTTCCTTCAGTGTCAATTATTTTATGTTGATGAGTATTGCATTTTTTTAGTTGAGGTTGGGGGTCGAAAATTATTAAAAGTGTGTTTTTCATCTAAATTTCAGTTGCTTTTCTTCGCAACACTAGGGTCCTCATTTATAATCTGTGTGAATAGCAAATTATTTTATTTTTAATGCCATGTGTGAATATAAAATTATTTCCTTTTCATGCCATGTCACTTCATGGCATAAACTATCTTGGTTACTGCTGATTTTCTTTTCATCGTCTGTACATTGCCATGACTTCTTTGGAATGAGAATAGATTACGTCACTTTTTCCACGAAATTTAATTCAGGCTAGTTCTGCATTTGCTTTCTTTATATTCAGCGTAACTTAATATTAAACAAGTCAGAAATAAAACTCTACTCATCATTGAATAGTTACGTCACCAAAAATATGTCCCTCTAGTGAAAGTACAATCCCAATTATATACAATGCCACGCAAAAGTTTACAACACATTAAAAATATTTCTTTGGGTATTTCTAACACAATTAAATTAATAGAAATTTCACTGTTAATAATTCACATGTTTAAGCCTTTAGTCAAATAATCAGATTTAAAAAATATATCATAAAATATTCCATAAAGAGAAACTAATATTTAATAACGCAAAAGTTTACAAGACATTTATTAAATCTTCTATTAATATTTCACCACGTAACCGTTATTGCCTAATTACAGCATTTTTTTAACGCATGCAGGTTTTGCAGTTTCTTTCTTTGAATTCCCATTTTCAGCATTTTCATTAATTTTTAATGGATTACTGATATGGAGATTGACTTGCCCATTTGAGAACATCTATTCTGTTTGAATTCAACCATGATTTTGTAAGCTTTGCAGTATGTTTAAGATCGTTGTCTTGTTTAAAGACCCAACTTAATTTAATGCCCAGTGAATGTGAACCCTGACGTAAATTTCCTTCCAAAATATCCTTATAATATGCTTCATTCATTCTCTCTTCTATTATTGCAATGTCCCTTAGACTTTGGGCACTATAGCAACCTTAGATCATGATTGGTCTGCCTTCACATTTTCCTATTAAGATAGTACTCTTCAGGAAATATCAGTATCCTTGTTTTTCCAACTCTTTGCCACAGTATTTTTGCCAATAAGTTCAATTTTCGTTCGTTTGACTAAAGTACATTTTCCTAAAATCCTGCAGATGTGATAAAATGCTTGTTTGCATAATCCACTCTATCAAAAACGTGTTTTTGCTTAAGAAGTGTTCATTTTTTCCTTGGAGTCCTCGAAAAATCGACTAAGCGAACGACTAATTGTATTCTTACGTATTTTTACTACACATACGCTCGAGAAGCCGGGGAACCGAGTTCGAATTCCGGCTGAATCCATTGTATTCACTTACGCGCAAATACCCTTGGGAAAGGTATTAATCCGTCTCTTCCTTCCAGTTATGGGTTAAATAGCAGGACAGATTGGGTTCTATAGCCTTGGTCGGCAACCAGTCTACCGCAGAAAGCAATGGCAACCTACTGCGGGATAATCTTCTGCCCAGTCAGTCATGTCTCTTTCGAGACATGATCGCTCAAGCGTGTATCACGTATGGCACCTAAACTGACTGACTGACGCTTAATCCTCCCTGAAGTTCTTTAAGCGTAACTCCGAGTTCGTTGCTAACTTTCTTGCCAATAATCATACCATACATATTGTTATATTTCTAGGACGACCAGAGTTTTGTTGGGGATGAATGGAATGACACGTTTTCCAGTTACGTACTATTGTACCAACTGAACTCAATGCCACATTTAACTGACTAGATATCTTCCTATAACAATGTCTATTTCTATGAAGGTCAACAATACGTTTACAGAGGTCTTGATCAATTATTTTGCTTTTCCCCAAATTTTTATCAATATTTGATGAATGGTTAGCAGAAAAAAATGGCGCAATGTTTTAATCATTCCTCAAAGTAATCGTAAAATTAATCAGAAAAGTTCTAAAAACCTATTCTAATTTGGAACATGTTTATTAAAACGTGAAGTCCTTTACAAAAACATAAAAATTATTTAAATAAAAAAATGTGCTGTAAAATTTGTGTCACTAAATATCGGTTTTTATTCATGGGATACTTTTTATGAAAATTTTTTAAAAGTCTGACTGATCACCTAAATATGTTCTACTAGCAGAAAAAAATTAATAAATAAATAATAATTATTAGAAATAAATAAAAACATTTTTGTAATGTGTTGTAAACGTTTGTGTGGCGCTATATCATGGAAACTTTTGTAATGCAAAAAGAGATTCTCACAAAATACATTCCCTTGCAAACCAACACGCCAATTTCTTCAGGATACTGTGTCATTTTTTCTTCGTTTCAAAGTATCTTTCTAGTTTTCATGGAAAATTTAAACATTATTTTCAAGGTTTACGTGTTTTTTATGGTTAGGCATGACTATGTGTAGGGATGAATATTGTTACTTAGTGGTGTTCAGATATCGTGTCTTCACATGTCAATGTCATCTTTATATTTTATTTTTGAAAAACATATATCTTCATTCTAAAAATGAATGAAATACTGTTACTGCTGATTTATTTTTAATGGTTTAACATTCTTATTATATTTAATCGCGTTTTACAGTTTATATGTTTAAGTATTTTGCATTATTGATAATATTTGTCAAACTTCTATTTGTCGTTGTACTGGTTGGTTTTATATATGTTATTAGCTGATAAAAGTCATGCTAAATGGTGCAATAATGTAGTGGTTATGTATGTGTTGTTTCAATTTTGGGAAAACAAATCGAAAGAATATTAGTCAGTTAAGGCTTTATTAATGGCGCAGTAGGCTTTGATGGTTGAATATACAACATTTGGACACAAATGAAACAAAATGCATATCAATAAACACACTCCCATCAACCAACAAAAAACGACTTTTTAAATATTATGAGAAGTGAATACTATCATAAATGATTAGTTTTTGTTGAAATTCTAACCCGAAACGGAGAAAATGTTGTAGACGCAGGAAAAATGATCATAAATAATGTAATTTCGTTTTTTGGTAGGCTCTCAAGTTAAACGTGCATACTACTTCAACGGAATCGGATCAGGTTCATTTCATCTGCATATTGTTGTTGTGGAGATGTACACTCCCCTTCAGAGTGGCATAATACTGACGTCGAGATTCGTCAGAGAAGTCACGACAGTCAGTAGTTACGAGACAGCTACAAACCTGCTAGCCGTAAGTTTCATTTACTGTTGCAGATTTCTGCGAGATTACATCGACTTCAAGTGGCAGTGCATTTCTTGATTCTCTTATCTTCTTTCGACGCAACAAAGACATATCACTTACGCTCTGATATATTTTTAATTTGAAAAAGAGTCTTTTCTAAACACTGCAATCTTACCCTTTTCATGGCAAGGGTCAATCTCTATATATACTTCTTATTCTCATTATCTCATAACCATATAACTAGTAATAATCAACCATGAGTGTCTATCAAGCCTTGTAGCGAGTGAACGTTAGGAGAATTTTCTTCTAGAAAAAAAGTTAAACACTTTCTCCGTCCAACTGAAGAAATACAAAAATGGATGAATTGTTTTACTTACACGCAAATATTTAGTACGTCTTACTAATTATTAATGAAGTTTTCAAAGTTGACAATAAGCGTAAGACCTTTGATGTGATTAGCTGTACATGAAAGTGTTATAATGGCTGATTAATTGTTCCAAATTCACATTCATACAGATATTTCACAGTTACTATTTGTGCAATACCAAATGACGAGTACTTTTCTGCATATAACTGGCGATGGGACAGAGCGCAATTCGATTCTCAAATCATGCCCTTCTTAGTTATATTCTTCTGAACCCGAAACAGAACCAGCCACAAGTTTGTTTGAATTTCAATTTATTTTTTGTGCTAATACGTATTTAGAACTTGATGGAGTAATGAGTATCTATTTATGATTCCTGACAGAATATGGTACTCGGTTTATAAACATGACGTGGAGAAAACATAGGATCGATGAAGTTTCTTGCTATTGGAAAATACATATTGCTTACATTAAGTTTAATAAATGCTTTATTAAACTTAATGATATAAAAGTAAAAGCAAAACATTATTATATCAAATCAGTATCATTTTCATATGCATCATGTTAAAAAGGAGGTAATTCTTTCCCAACTAAAAATTAGTTTACCCTTTTTCACCAGTCTGTCTACACACAGAACCAGTTTTGATCAATAGTGTTCTTGTCAATTCAGATCTTACATAACAAATACTTGTGTAACTTAACCGATTAAATGCCAAGTAACAGTAAACAAGAAATATCTAATGTTAAGAGGTTTACATCAAATGTGAGCATAACCTAGAAACTTTTCCCTGATTCTTGCATCTTGTAATATTTACGAGCTTGCCTGAGCCAGATAACGACGTATTGATTGTTTAAAAACAATATTGGCAGTTTTAAGCTATAAATTTCTCCTAAGTTTTTGTAGCTAATACAAAACATCAACGTTCAAAGCTTCATTAGTGATCTCTTTGAATAACATAGTGGGTAATAACGAAACGGTTTTAGGTGGTAACATATTAAACAAGAAGATGCTACCGCATACGATGCAATCAAATGATAATTTTATAAGCGCAGCTTAGATATGACACACGGCCAAAAGTATGGGGGACATAGCGTGGATCGAATTCACTCTTCAGTTATAATTGAGCTCGCGAAACAAGCTTGCTATTATACCACGAAGTGCTCTACGATGCCAATAAATATAATTGGATACGGATCCATTGTTTGATGATAGCTTAACATTTGTGAAAATGAAACCTATTTCCTCTTCTTCTTCTTCTATGTGCATTGTTCTTTCAGGACGTAGCGATCCTCCCCAGTGACTCTTAGGAAGCTTTCTCCTGTTACCCCAACTAAACCCCGCCTTGCTATCCATTTACTGAAGCCCATCAAGTTATGTTACGCGAAACTTTTCATTTCCTCTCTTTCCCGCTACCTAACCTGTGAGTATAAGAGTTTTCAAGCCCTCCCTCTGCATTACATGTCCAAGGAATTTCAGTTGTCTTTTCCTGATGTTAATTATTAGTTTCCTTTTCGTTTTTTATCCTCACCAAAACCTCATGGTTCCTCACGTGTTCCGTCCAGGTATCCTCTGCATCCATTTCGGCTGCTTCCATGGCAGTCCTAACTCAAATCCTGTATCCTCTTTCGCACAAACGCTTTTCGTAAAACTCTGGCTTCATATTTCCTGTCCAAAATTATTTTTTAAGTAAAAATGTAAACGGGTTTCCTCGAGTTGATTCTGAACCAGGAGAAAGAAGAAAGAAGCAAACCATTGAAAACTAAAATAGAAAACCAACCTCTTCCCCAAAAAGTCACGACAGTTCCCAAATGATAAAAATATTAAAAAAAAAACAATGGAATTATGTCTTTTGTATCTTCTTACTTCTTTAAATAGTAACCTGCATTCATACTTATGATTTTTATTGCTGTTAAGGGTAAATATTTACAAATTCAATAAAGGAATTTCCACGGATGTTTTGTAATCACGAAAGTTACAAACGTCATTAAATGAAGAAAAAATTTAGAGAAATCTTTAAGGCTACTTTTAGTTATTACATTTATATATATAATAAAAAGAATATTTAAAACAATTTTTTCGTCATCCAACGCTGAAAACAAAAGAAATGAGGATGAAAAATTGAGAAAGATGCCGGAATCTGTATATGATTTTGTTAACCGTGGAATTCAAATTAAAAGCAAAGCTAAAAATATCAACAGAGCTCTTATATTTGAAAACCCAATTACACTGCTTTGTTTCATTAACGAAACAATATTATTCTTTTTTTATTTTTTAAAAGCATCCTTTGTTTTTATTTGTTGCATAAATGTCAAATGTTTATCAATATCTCCGTCCTTGTTTGCTTCTTCTATGTCAATAAAACAAAACCTAGTATTTTCGATTGATTTCCCTAAAGGAACTGATGTCAATGACTTATTACATTGTTGGCATTCAATATTCATCTACATTCTGTTAAAGCAAAATAGTCAGCTGAATCCAGTCTCCAGCAAATAACACCTTTGATTTAGAATTCAAAGAAACACTAGACTTCTGACAGTTGTGAAAATTAGGAAATATCGTTTCTTTTTCCTATTAAAGAGGAAATGACAGAGATATACAAAGCCTATTTTCTCTCTCATTTGTTTAGCATTAAGAACAATGCGAGAATTTTTATTTTGTTTTGATTCAAAAGAAAAAATTCAATAGAAAAAAAGAATATCTACATTTAGTAAATATTTAAAAAACGCCAGTTATTTCAAGTTAAGAGTACAAAGCAATGAACAGCTTCTGGCGTTCGACTTCCTAACAATAATGCTTATTAAAAAGACCAAAGTATTACATATGACGGTAAACAAAACTGGAAATAAAACATTGCCACTGCGGCGCATTATCTTGAGAACAATGAATATTATGGGGAAAGAAATCGTTGCATTTTTGTTATGTATATATGTAAACATATCAAAACATACATTTTTCACTCATTATATATATATATATATATATATATATATATATATATATATGATGATTGAAAGATTCACCTATATATATGTATATAAATAATATATGTGCATATATATATATATATTTATACTTATATATATATATATATATATATATATATATATATAGAGATATAGATAGATAGATAGATAGATAGATAGATAGATAGATAGATATGTGTGTGTGCGCATGCTTGTGTAATGATTAAAATATAGTTATATTTACGGTTAAAATTGTTCAATATCAGAGATAAAGCGCATTCAAATATAACAGCATTCAGTGAATTCAACACGAAGCGGCAACATTTACGTTTGTTTATGTGTGCAATTTTAATTTGTTTGTGATTTAATTAATTTGTTTGTTCATATATTTATTTAAATTTTGCGATTATTTTTATAGTTTTCTTGTTGGTTATATTATTTGTTTAATCTAATTTTTTTTGCTTTCTCTAAAGTACGTTATTTTATACTATCTGCGTCGTATATAATGTATATAGTTGCATTTTGATAGTGTTCTTTTGCATGGTATTAATTTTTAGTTTTCCTGTTGTAAGCAACAGCAAATATTTATTTACTTATCAACAATTTCATATAGGTTCTGCTCGTTTCTTTAGTAATTTGCGATTATACATATTTGCTCCTTTAGAAAAAGTTTACAGTGTTTTCATTAAAGCTAATAATTTAATCTTTGTTTTCCATTACTTTTGTTAATGTAATTTTTTTGTGTTTTTCTAATCACATATATGTTTGCAAACGAATGTGCAGTTAAAGAATTTTCTTTTTGGTAAGGATGGTTTGTAGGTAGTTACTCTTTCAATGGTTCTTCAGTTACTTCTTTTGTATAGAGTAGTTTGGCATATTATATTACTTGCAAAACAATCAATGTAATACCAATCAAAAACTAATTAAATCATCAATAATAAATAATGGGTAAAAAGGTAATAAATATCAAGTAGAGACAAATAACAGTATTAGGTTCATATATATATCTGTGCGAAAAGATGAATATATATATATATATAATATAATATTAATATATGTATTCGTTTCTGTGCATGAGTACGTGAGAGAGTTAAGCTAAAGTTACAAACAAGCACTATTTTGAAATGTATATTTAGCTTTTCTTTATCCAGAAAAATTGCGTGTTATCAATTTGTTATTGTTTGTAACTACTATTTCGATCGAGTGATTTCAGCTAACCACTAAAAATCACACTTTTTACATAATAGATGGCCGCTCATATCAGAGTAGTCTGTTAAGGTGGTTTGCTAATCCTTGTTGCAAACACCTGCTAAGATAATTTTGGTTTGTTCAATGCAAAACAAACACCCGTTCTGCAATTACGTTGAGCGTACCTTAGGATTTTTATCAGGATGATCATTATCTATTGTGATCAACTGTTTGAACAATGTCAACTGTTTGAACAAGGTCAATACACTCATAACTCACGGATACGATTAATTGCGATATATAGGGATATTGAAAAGTAACTTTCTCTTTTACAATATTTATAATTTATTAACTAAATGTAAATTTTACAAGAAATGGAAAGGAAAGGAAAGTGTTTTGCATGGTGTTTTATTCAAAATTTAATATGGGCACCAGAGTTTGCTACTAGGTTCTCGAGCCGCCCAGGAATCGCCTCAACTGATTTCACCATGAACACTTGTTCTATGGAAGCCATAACTTCTTCTATTCGCCCATCAAGTTCTTCCAAGGTCTTGGTTTGGTAGAAAAGGCTTGCTCTTTTAAGCAACCCGAAAAAAAACGCCACTCAGTGTTAACTCAGGACGTTTGCCTTGCCACTCATACAAAACGAGTGAGTTAATAAGTTGTTACAAAAATAATGGCCGCTCGAAGTATTATATTTTGAAAAGCTATTGTAACGAGGAAGTTAGAAGCGTTTTTTTGCCCTAAAAGCCTTGGATCATGACTAAAATAGTCACCTTAGTAACAGTAGTAGTAACTGTTTTTTCGGTCATGGTTCTACCACTCCAGAAAGGAGAGTAGCATGAATTAGGTCACTGGATCAGGTTCTACCTTTCCCAAAAAGTAACTGAATAGCCTGGTAACTCTGGTTACAGTGGAAAGAAGGAAAAGACCAGAGAAAGAGAGGGTCAATGAATATAGACCCCTGTTTCTATATAAAAAAAGGAAAAAATAGTAGAATAAAAATCGATAATCGAAGAAATCGGGTTATACAAGGAGTGGTCCGATTTTAATCAAATTTGATACACTCATAGACAAATACATATCAAACGATATTCAGAAGATTCAAGGTCGCAGTTCTTACAGTAGTGCAGAAAATTGATAATATCTCTCTCTCTCTCTCTCTCTATATATATATATATATATATCAAAGGCAAGATATTTGTGTATGCTTATGCTTTATTCGAGCAGCATTGTATGCTTATCTGCCTGTATCTCTGTATTTTTTCAGCCTTTTTATTTTAGTTTTTGCTTCGGGTTTGGCTCTAAGTAGGTATAATTGTATTTCTTAATCTCAACCATGATACCATTTACTCAAGGACTTATTTAGCCTTCAAAATTCAGTTTAAGATGAAAAAAACGTATTTGATATCGATACTAGGAAGTCAAAATTTGGCTTACATCCATTCATTTTTCTTTCAGTCTAGGGTTTTGCTTTAACTGGAAACAACTATTGATTTTTAGTCTTTTATGCCAAAGTCCAAAGAGTCTGACCTCCCGGACCATGGATTAGTTTTAAAGCTTTCATTACACCCGAGCAACGCCGGGCTATACTGCTAGTATATATATATATAATCTTATAAATATTATTGGTCAAGAATATCATCATCTCTGTTTCCTTTGACTGTAACCCGGATGGAACGCAAAAGTTTACTTACACATGAAAAAGTCTGGGATTTTTGACCGAACATTTTGAAACGTTATTTTCAAGGTCTTCTACAATGTTGATTTTCGTACGACTTTGAAAATGTTTTAATTATCGCAACAAACGAAAATCTATAAAATTGCTAACAGTAAAAATTTACACAGTTTGTCCTACTATTTATCAGTCTCTGAAGAAAAACTAGATGGATTTACAATTTTCCCAAGCATATTAGCAAAGTAAGTGAATTTAATAATTGACTGGAATTCGAATTCTGCTCTCTAATTCTGATATTCATTACTCCACCGATTTCTTTACTACCATATATATATATATATATATATATATATATATATATAAACGGAGAAAGAGTTAAATGATGAATATGCTTAGTGCCAAGGTTTCTGGGGAGTTGGTTTTTTCCGTAGTTTACTGGTAGGAAAAAAAAGCAGTTTTTTTTTTGTTTTAAGTGCTCGATAACGAGATAGAGAAAGTGCGTTAATATAATTAATGCGGTGAATGGTGTAACTTAAGTGAACAAAGTTATGTGGACTTCAAGTGCAACATTCAACTATCTTTATTTAGGCTTTATAGATTTAACAGGGATTATTCAGAAAATGCAAGATGTCAATATCATCTCGACGAAAGCCACATCTTACGTTTTCGTAGAAAGGGTATCTTTTTAGTTATTAGGTTCTGTATGGTGTCAAGTTATTTTTTAAATTTGTCTTCGTGTTTTTGCTTTCTTTTCATTCAATATTCACTGATTTCTGTTAGAATCTTCTTAATTCTCAGATCAAAAAAACTTCTTCGATTTGTTATTATTAATATTATTTTTTTAATGCGCGTACACATTCTTTCAAAGATTTATTTCATCGGATTTTTCCTTCAGCTCTTTTTTCCAATCTCGTGTGGAGGGAGAGAATGAGAAGAAATGATTGATTTGGCGCAACTCAATCCAAATATCAATATATTTTTAAAGCAATTCTGACAAGTTCTCATAACTCAACTGCCTCTGTTTAATTTTTTTATCGATATTCATATGATCGATATTATCCAATAGGCGTCCAACGAACCAATCTTTCGTTTGTGATTATTGTTTTCGTTTTGGTGAATAGCTTGATGTTAAGAATTTTTTTTTTTTGTGGCTTTGTTTTTTGCCATTCAAGGTTGGGGAGTTGGTATTACAGATTGTTTTGAAAAATAAAGCCAAAAATATTCGATCATTCATCGTACCTCTTGGGTTTTTCGTTAGCTCTTTAAAAAAAAACTTAACGAAAAAATGAACGCGCGAAAGTAACTATAATCGGTTCATTCTTCTCTCACGGAAATATTTTCAGCAAAAAATGATGTAGTTTACCATTTAATCGGATGAAGAAATCTCATACGAAAAATATCTTGAATGGGTTGACGGTTTATCATACTCAAAATTTCATTGTGATTTATCTTACATCAACAGGCTATCGTAGAATAAAGTATTATAACTCATGCAGGGCAATAAAAATAATGAAGATTTTGCCAACATATTTAACTGATTTCTTTACTTCCAAATTGAAACGAGTCAAAATTTATTCGAGCAGCTTGTTTCAGTCATATAATTTAGTATCGAACTGCAACTCTTCATCCTTATAAGGAATCACAAGTAAAAGATTACTGATAACGAAATAAAAATCAATTTCATCATATTCCATGTTTCAAAAAAAATTTATGCTTCATAACCATGAAAATGTGCAATGGATATCGGCTCTGAATGACAATTCGTTTTAATTCGTTGATTTTATTTACGTGCAAATACTCTTAGGAACGGTATGAATGCATTGCTTCTCCCTCTAGCTATGGGTTAAATAGCAGGACATATTGTATTTTATAGCCTTGTCTGACAACCAGTCTACTAAGAAATTGCAAACTATTGCGGTGAATCATGGATAGAAAGAGACATGATCGCCTAAGTTTATATAACGTATGCCACTTAATCTACTGAACACAAAAGTAGATTTATTTAAGTTTTAGTATAATTAACTCTTAAGTAACTATTTATTAGAATCCCTCTTGAGAAAATTAGAAATGACTTCAAAATTTCATGGACTTTTCTTCCCTTAATTACCGTACCATCAGGCCATGGATGCACGTATCTTTTTTTTTTTTATTGCCTTAATCTTTTATATCTTTTAATACTTTGCTGAATCTATTTCTTTACAGCTTCAAATTTATATGCTATATTTTCTTATGTCGATAAGACTGAGGTAGATAGTATGATTTTGGCACTTTATACTTTTGTTAAAAATGTTAAAAATGAGATTCGAGTAACCGAACGAATTAAAAGTAGAGATTCTCACGAAAATACACCCCAATCACAAGTAGGTTTATTGAGGTTGGCACCGAACAAATACAAAATATTATTTCCTGAATTATCTACTGTGTGCCGTTTCATTTTGTATAGTCTCTGGATCCCAACGCTATTACATAAAACGGTTTCAACGAAAAGGGTCACTTTTCTTTTTCGTATCAGTTTTATTAAGAGTGGATTCAAAGAGATAAGAGGAGAACTGACGTCACAGGAACGCATGTCGCAGGTTGGCTCAGCATTCCTCCGTATGCAAGTTATAATAACGCTTCAGAATATTTGAGGCCCTCTATTGAATCTGGGCCGTTTTTTACTTATATTCAAAAAATCAAAAGCAATACATCATTATCAGAATACTGTACCCAGAATGCCTTCTGGCCAATCGCTGACTATTCTGGCCCTGGTCTTTGCATTTTGTAAAAAAGCACGAAGTATTGCAAAGTAAAGGGTGTTCCAGTAATTTAGACCGATTTTAATTTTAATTAAGTCTAAGCGTCTAATATTTTTTTCGATTTCTTTCAGATTTAAAAATTTCAGTTTTTGGCAATTTTAATTATGGAAGGATTACCAATTAAACAACGTGGTAACGTTATCGAAGCCATTTACGATAGTGAACGTTTAAACAGAAACAAATTTCGTGCACTTTTAGATTATTTTTTCAGCATAATTGACCAAACGAGTGTGAACTTGGGAAAATTGTTCGTTTATTCAAACAAACTGGGTCGGCGGTAGACGTGAAAATGCCATTGCGCGCTCGTTTACACCGTTCAGCTAAAAATATTGCCGCAGTGCGCGAGAATGTAGCCTAGAAACCAGACACCACCTTTTGTCATCGTGCGCAAGAATTAAACCTCTCCACAACAACGTTACATCGAAATTTTACAAAACAGTGTCTCTACTGAGTTACTAAATTCAGATGACACAAGAATATCTAACCACTCCTCTTTACCTTCCCCTATGTAGCCCCATGCGCAATAGTGGCAGTGGAATGTTTTGCTTGGGGTGGAATGATTTTTAAAAAAATGAAGCCTGCTGATCATTTGAAGTGCCGTATATTTGTAAATTGGTGCACGAGCAAAGATAAGCTGATGATGATTTTTCTCAAAAATCATCCTTCAGTGATGAAGCTCATTTTCATTTTGATTAATTCGTTAAGCAGAATAATCGCATTTAGGCTCATGAAAATCCAAAGCAGATTATTGAAAAGCCACTGTAACAAAGGTTACAGTTTGGAGTCCATTATTTGATAGCGGATTCTTTGGGTCATATTTTTTTCGAAAATGATGCCAGGAATTCTGTTACATTTAATTTGGTAAAATTTGTTTTAAAAGAAAGATTTTCTCAATTTGATACGAGAGTAGTACATACTATACTTTCAATGAATATCAAATGATGCCTTATAAGAAAACGACTAAAATTAGCATTACGTTTCCCTTATGCTACAAATGTGTGGTTAGAATAATGGTTAGACGCTTAGAAAGAGAAATCAGAAAGGCGATATTGAATCCATTTTCACACAAATAACCTTGTATATATTATAAATACTTCACTAGCTGTAGGTTAAATACCAAAGTAAACTGGGCTCTTTAGCTGTGGTTTTGAACTAGTCTAAGAATAGAATAACTATAAATTCAAAACCGACAACATGCAAACATTTGTATATAGCCGTTGTGAAGCGTATACTATGAAGTTATTATAACGTTATGTAGTTATCACTTAGCATAGAACGGGTTATGAAATCTATGCTCTCCACTGTAATCGTTGTTATCAAATATGTTCTATGTATTCATAATCATACCTTTTTTGTTCAGGCCAATGACTTGAATGTTCTTTTGTGTTTGATTACTAAAATCAATTACCTATTGCTTTTTCCTCAGTCTCCCTTCCTCTTCCCAGGACAGCATTATACTAGGCATTATAGCGGGCAGTATAGAAAAGGCATTTTCTCTCCATTCTTCAGCGAACAATTTTTTCTTCAGTGACTTTAATTCTCACAACGATACTTAGTTGAAAATGGGCGAGTGGTACTGATGTTGCGATTATTCAGTCATTAAATTGTTCCATCTCTTACAAAAATCATAGATTTCCCTACTCATTTCCCTAGCAAAAATCGAGCAACAGGCTTCTTTACTGTAATTATTTCTTACTCTTGCCGAGTTTCTTAATACTGCCCTTTGGTAACTTCGTTACTAAATTATTATTTCGTTCCAGATATCTATTAAGCTAGAATAATCTATCTAAAAGACCTCTTTCCATAACCAGTACTATGATTGGGATCTCTCCGTGTTTTACTTTGTGGTGTCCAAGGGACTGATATCTTGATCTTTCTAAATGAAAATTGTTAAAGCATAATACCATGGAAATTATCAACATTCTTCAGGATTCACACTAGCATGCTCAGCTGCTATAGCAAACAGTAATCACCCTTATATCAGCATGACAGCTCTCATCATACCAGATGACTATTCGTGGCTGTATGTAATAAATGTAAGCAACTCTTCGAAGAATCAAAAGCCCTGTTTTCCGAAGGGCACCGCATGCCCTTTAACAAGTTTATCCCTCGTAATTATTGGTAGTATTTTAATTATTTATTAGATAAGTGCAAAGTCTCTATCCCTCAAACTGTGCCGATGATGTAATAGACAATGGCTTGGAATTCTTAACTGGAGAGCCGAGTTCTTATTTTAATTAGCTTAGTTATATTTACACAGGAATACGCTGAATCTACCTCTTAATTCCCAAATGGGTTAATTAATAAGACGTGTATCAATAAACCATTATTATCTCCCCAACAAAAATAATATAATCTAAAAATATTTTCAAGAATTAAAAGACAAAGACGTTAAACTCCGTAGAAAATATATCGATGAAATCATTGTCGACTAAGCAGACTACTGACTTTTACCTTGCGACGAGGTAGCGTTTAGATGTTGATATTTGATACTTACTGCATTTTATGAGTTCTTACGATTTTCTTTATTTTTCTTATTTATCTGTTTCCATGTTTAAAATGCTTTCTCACACAAAAAATATGTAATATCGCAGACAGTTTGCCATCGTCAATGAATACTATCTTCTTGATAAATACATTCAGCAATTGTTAAATTTGAACTGGTGATTCTTCTCTCTGCAAAATAAATGTGACATCTTGATTTTCGCCTGTCTAGAGAGATATCTATTGGCTTGATTCTTATTCCATTAAAATTTCAGGCAGTATTTACAGTGTTAAGAGGCTTGAAATATTTATGAAATCCTCCGTGTCAAAATATTTTTATATTTGCATATCTTTGCAAAATTTGCAAAAAGAATCAACACGATATCTTTATTGATCCTAAAAACATTTTGCAAAGTGAATTTTCCGTCGAAAATATTCCATTATTCTAGTGCCTTGGGCGTTGTCTGTTGACTGTAAATTCTTGGCTTGCGTATAATGTATTCTGCATTATTTTAGTCGTTCGACATTAATGAGATATTTTATTTCTACAACTTGCTCTCTCTCTCTCTCTCTCTCTCTCTCTCTCTCTCTCTCTCTCTCTCTCTGAATATGGCAGCACAAGATATTCTTTTTGTGTGTGTGATGTCTCTTTTCAGGACATGGGTAATCATGTCTCTAGCAGTAAGTTTTTCTCATGATAGTTTTAGAGAGAATGGAAACAAAAAGCAAATTTATACTTAACATTAAAAACAGGCAGTTGAAATTTCTGAGGTAAGTAATGAGGATAGAGGGCATTGAAAATCTGATACTTACAAGGCAGATACAGGGGAAGAGAGGCAAAGGGAGTATTGTTTAACAAACGATATTTTTGAGCAAATGGATGGAAGAACAAGATTTGGGAGAAATAATTCGATTGGGTGTTGTTGGTGGGGATTCGATACAGAAGAAGAGAATCATGAAAAAATCAATATCACTCAATTTTGCAAATACATGCTATACGATCTGCTTAACACATAACTGAAAAAACTTTCACCTTTCAACAAGACAACAATCAGAAACGCTCTCCCAAATGATATGAAAATTACTTAGAGTCAAAAAATGACACAATTTTGAAAAATAAGACTTGGCGGGCTAAATTCTTGACCGCTCTCTTATTCAATTAGTATGAGATGAATTGGATTAAAGACTTCGAAGAGAATATACATATCGTGAAAATGAGGTTTTTCGGTGATTGTAGAATGCTTGATAAAGATTACTATCTACTTTTAAAAAAAAATGAACGAATGTCAAGAATGAGTAAAACAGTAATTAAGGTAGATGGCAATTTATTGACGAAAATAAACTACGATGCTGCAATAGGATATTATAAATAAAATTTAATATGTATTACGAATAATAACATATCGTAGCTACAAACATTGTATCTTTTGCATTAAAAAAATAAAATAGAAAATCTCCTGTCAAGGTGATTTTTAAAGAAACGCAGGGTAGTGTGTGCTTTTCTGCTTATATATATATATATATATATATATATATATATATACACACACACATATATATATATGTGTGTGTGTGTGTGTTTGTGTGTGTGTGTGTGTGTGTGTGTGTGTGTGTGTGTGTGTGTGTGTGTGTGTGTGAATAATGAACGGTACCCACAGAAACCACAAATTGCTCTAAATAGAAAAGACGTCATACTAATCCCAAAACCCGAGGAACCTTTCGGCCAACACTTTTTCAAGGGCTTCGTTGGCAAAAATATGAAAAGGGCTAAACGAAGACAATATCAATAGGGGAATTACTTACAGTACTGGGGGAAAGTCGAATACGTTTAAAAATATACTTTAATGAAAAATACCTTAAAATGTGAGGGGGTTGTAAATTTGATTCCACAAGAGTGATTAAAAAAGAAAAAGTTTCACTCACAGACTCTCCAGTAACCGTAAGGAGCGAAGAAAATGCTCTTTCTGTCTGCACAGGCTCGGTCGCTGGATTTTCAGGCAAATAGCCTCTAGGACCCGTAGAGGATATGTTGAGCGAGCGCTGTGCAAGACAGAAAACCAACTGTCCTCGTACGAGGACATCTAAGGACATCTACAGCAGGGTCAGGCCCACAGGCTCACAGCGCCCCAGGATGTATGGCCTTCCAAAGGTCCATAAGGAAGGAGTACCCCTTAGATCCATTCTTTCTATGGTGAGTTCTGTGCAGCATGAGTTGGCTAAGTGGTTGGCTGAAATTATCCAACCCCTATCCGATACTCTTTCTTCCTAGCATGTTCTTGACTCTTTCAGGTTTTCTAGTTTTATTAGAAATTTAGATTTCTCTTCAAGAGATAAATTCATGGTCTCTTTCGACATAGCTTGTATACGAATGTTCCACTAAATGAAACTATTGATATCTGCGCTGAAATTTTGTATTGAGGGAATTTTGGCCCAGTAACAATTCCCGAGGAGGTTTTCTTGGAATGTATGCGTTTGGCCACTGAAGGAGTCGAATTTAGTTATAATGATACCATGTTTGCACAGACAAATAGCGTTGGGATAGGTAGTCCTTTGGGTCATTTCCTTGCTAATATCTTTGTAGGACATCATGAGCGTTTGTTGTTTGAAAAGGTTGATGAGCCATTAATAAATCAACGTCATGTTGATGATACCTTTTCTTTATTTTACAACGCTTCAGATGCTGAACGTTTTTTTAGTTCAGTTCCTTGAATCCCTCTCTTCAGTTTCCTATGGCGACAGAGAAGGATGAATGTCTTTCTTTTTTGGATGTACTTGATCAGCGACGGGATGATGTTTGCGTGACATCTGCGTTTTGCAAACCAACTTTTACCGGTTTGTATACAAATTGGAACTCTTTTGTTCCTAAGTCCCGCAAAATCGGTCTTATAGAAAAGTTGGTTCACCGTACCCTCAATATTTGTTCCCCTATATGCTTGAGCAGTGAACCATTGCGCTTGCAAAGTATCTTTGAGGCTAATGGGTACCCAACCAATGTGGTTAAACGTGTTATTGATCGCAAGATCAAACGTTTTAAGGAACAAAAATTCGAAGGACCGAGTCGCTGGACTTTATACTTAAAATTACCCTGGCTTGGCAGGAAATGTCAAACTGTTACTGACAAAGTTTCGGCGTGTGTTTCGTCTTGTTATTATGCAGTACAGTTGCGTGTTGTCTTCCATACTAGACCTGTTTTTCCATCCTTTGTCCTTGACAAAGGATGGAAAAACTGCGGCACAACATTGTTACAAACGGCACTGGCTTCAAGGACAAAAAACTTTCCACCCAAGATGCGAACCATGTAGTCATTCAATTAACTCACACAATGGCCGTACGACCCTGCAGTGAAAGAAGATGGGGTCCAAAGACGCCACCTCCACACCACAGCGCACGCACTTTGGCGTAACTGCCAACGCTGCTGCATGGAGTCTCTAGCCGACCCAGAGAGCCTTCCGCAACACCAGCCAGGTAAGCGATGCCTCGTCGTTATTGAGACACCTACACCCGGGCGCCCAAGGCCAGAGAGAGCGAAACTCCTCATTCGTCAAACCTAACTCTTCCCTCAGATCATCTTTGGCGCCCCCCCCGTACTAACACACGATATAATGCCTTAGGAGACAACAGTCGGGTGTCGGAGAGGCCTTTCTTGACCCTTGTGAAAAAGTCCAGAGCAGGTCGACACTCGCGATAGAAGGAGCACTCGGCACGAGGATTGCGCAGGGCCTCCTCCTCTCTTTCATGCACACTTCTCAAAGCTGGAAAAGCATTCTTAGCGTCTTCCTTCCAGAAGAGGCCGTTACACTCGTCTTGCGCACACATTCAATATAAGAATCTCAGCCGCAACGTATGTTGACGAATCTCAACGTTGGGCATTCCTAGACTGCCCTAAGTAGGATGGAGGCAACAGACCTCGCGACGAACCATAGGAGCTTTCTTGCGCCATAAGAAATGGAACAAGATTCTCACTAGTAAAACTAGTTCGGTGGACAGGAGGGGAAGAACCGGGGGCCGGTAAAGTAGGAGGGGGTAGATGTGCGAAGAACAAACTTCCGCCCTCCCGTTCAAGAAAAGATTTCTCTGAGACCACAGACGAACTGCAGCCTCAGCCTTTTCTCGGACCTCCAACCAATTAATCTCAAACTGGAGGTCGGGGCCAAAAAAGACGCCGAGTATCTTAACAGGCCCGTCTGTCCAGCTGAAGGGCCCGGGAAGGGAAACTCCCTTCCACGAACCCAACCGCCAGCCCACAGACTTATCACAGTTGAACTTGGCTCCTGTTACCGTTTCATACCTGCTGATTTCCTTTCCGACTTCGTGTATCTCGGCACTGCTTTGTACAAAAGCAATCACGTCGTCGGCATAAGCAGAATATCCGGCCGAGGTGTTCGAACCAGGGAGTGTAATTCCTTGTAGGACAGGATTCGCCTTTAACTTGCGGAGGAATGACTCCAACGCAAGAACGTACAGCACCGGCGACAAGGGGCAACCTTTGCAAATAGATCTGGACAACATGAAAGGCTTCGACATTACTCCATTCACTTCCACCACACGCTCCTGGAGACCGATACAAGAGACGTATCCAGGCGCGAAAGTGCAGCCCGAAACCTGCCGCCTCGAGAACAGATACGAGAAACCCTATCGAAAGCCTTGGACTGATCCAAATTGATCAGCGCGGCTTGCTTCTCCGTTGACTTTTTCTAAGATCAAGCGTACCGTATGAAGGCTGTCCTGGATAGTCCTACCCTTCACAGCACAGGTCTGCTCGGGGCCGATCAGACTAGACAGGACAGCCTGCAGCTTGATCGACCCTCTGGTGAAGCGATCGGGAATACACCCGTTCTTCATCCAGTGGTTGAACATCACTGCCAGCAGAGGGACAAGCGCGTGCGACTGCCTCAAGTACAGTTCGTAGGGAAGACCATCAATAGCCGGAGTCTTGTCACGACCGACCTGCTTCAGCGCGTCCCAGATTTCCGCCTCTGTTATCGGACCCTCGCACCCGGCCGCTTCAGCCGCTTCAAGGCGATGAAAGTTAGCTAAATAGGTGGCGAACTGAGCTTCGCTCAGACCGGGCTCCTTGGTAAAAAGATCCTTAAAATAAGACCGAAAAGCCTCACATATGCCATCGTTTGTAGTCACGGTCCGCCCATCCGGCAATGTGACGCTGTCGATGTATCGATTTGCGATATTTCGGATTTGTTCAGTCCGCAGTTCAGCGGCCATATTTGTCGCCTCGGAAGACATTCTTTTTAACCTAGCCCTAACTACCAGAGCTTGATCCTTCTTGATAAGCAAGGAGGCCAGCTCTGTCCTAGCTACGGCTATTTCCCCACTATCTCCCGATTTGATGGTCCTTTCTAATCTAGTTTCTTGTGCCGTCTGCGCTGCTAATCTATCTCGGTTGAGTCGCTTACTATATTCAGCGGCAAACGACCTAATGGTTGACAAGGTGTCCTCACCACTTGTTTCCAACCACGGCCCCCGTCAATTCCCGCTTTATGGTTAGTAGTAGCTGGTCCTGAAAATCTTTCTCATCGAACAACGATGTGTTAAATTTCCAGTAGCCAGCCATTCTAATCCTAGCCTTATCTAAGTTTAGACGAGCCAGGTCGAGCCTATGGTCCGAATAAACTATACTATGAAAACTTGGACAGCCTAAGAGCCCTAAGTCGACTCTCCTAACTAGTACTCGGTCGATGTAGCTTGTACGCAACACCGAAGCCGAGCTGCCCCTATTAGTCCAAGTCCATGCTAATTCCAGTGGAATCTCATTCCGGTACTTATCGACAAGATCAAGCCTGTCGATAAAGTCCCGAAATGGTTTTGCATCCGGGTTGTTAGTACCCGATCTAGTACCCGTACGATCTATATCGGGATTGAGGACGGCATTCCAGTCTCCCGCTAAAACTACCCGTCGAGATGTCGTTAGAAAGAGATCGATCCGCCGAAAAAATCGGTCTGCTCCCTACTAGCGTTGGGCGCATAACCCCAATGAGACAGAAAGCCTGCTCGTTTATGGTAACATCCAAGACACAAAGCCTGCCTTCAGTATCCGCGAAGACAAGTGTACAGTCAGCATTCAAATAACGTTTAACCAGCCAAGAAACTGCCCTAGAGCGGCCATCATAACATGCTGAGAAGAGGTGAAACCCCTTCGACAGAATATCATCATGGTCGCCAGAATGGAAACGAGTCTCTTTCAAAACACATATATCCACCCCCGGGCGGTGGAGGTCGCGAACGAGTTTCGCCCTGCGAGACTCTGACCTCAGCCCCAGGGCATTCAAACTGGCTAAAAAGAGATCCATTGTTAACAACTCTAGGGTTGGGCACCTTCTTTAAACATGACCGGGGAAAGGATACCGACGGCTCCGCCCATGGATCCTCCGCCCATTTCAGTGTCGATACGGCCCCTTTGGGCGAGGCCGCCGATATCCCAGTGGAATGTTAGCTTTAATGCTCTATAAAGGGAGGGGTGAACGAAAACTGGGAACCTCCCCGAGCAAAATTGCCTTAAATTTTTGGTTTGCTCGTTGTCCGTTATGATGATTGATTGATTCATGTTTTGTATGCCTTCAGTGCCTCATCCACCATTGCCCAGGCCTGTCGGGAACCCGGACCAGTCCGAATTACCGACAGGATTCTCTGGGCAAAGGGGAAATTTTGAGGATTGTCTATGGCTTTGTTGCCAAGCTTCTGAAAGTATAGCAGGTATTTTAGCGCCTGTATCCGATTTCCATATCGCTTGGCTCTTTCGGATTGGTTAGGATTTATTTTACATACATTCGCGCCTGTATTTTAAGGTAGTGGTTGTCTTTTTTTTCCTTTCCTTCCTCTCTAAGCTGGGACTCCTCTGACTTTTTTGGTTGGTTTTCCTGGCAGGAGATGGAGCCGGAGATGGATCAGGGGATATATAAGAGGATGGGCAGAAGAGGGCTGTGATAATGAGGGAAAGGGCACCTCAGTTAAGGAGGACACATGTTGGGGTGTAGGTGTTAGTGAGCGTGTGCGGTTTCTTTCTAATTTTTTTCTGTGCGGGAGATACAGGGGCTGAGACTGATGGGCGAGAAAATGAGTCAGTGTTCTTTTTGACTGGGGAGCATTTTTTAAGGGGAGTCAATTTAGTCGGGGTTAATGGCAATGATTTAGTTATAGGGGGAGGGGTTCTGATTTTCGGTGATGACGGGGTAGACTTAGCCGGTTTCTTTGATGACTTTTTCAATTTTTCATTTAAATTCTTAAATTTTTAATGATTTTTCATATCCTGGATTATATCAGAGGGACATCTCGTGTAGATTTTTGGCATAGCTAGCCGGAGCCTCACCCTTAGGACTGTTAGTGCCCTTGTCCTTGGGGGCAATATGGGACTGAGTCTCCGCTGCTTGGGGCTTCCCTTTCACTCTACTCACGACTTGCCATTCCTGTGCATCATCCGCCTTCTTTTGCACAGGCAATGTGGGCTCCTTAGGCGACCCAACCGGGGCTTTTACACCAACGGTGCCAGCCGCAGGTAGGCCCATTACAGGCGTTACGGAAGGAGAGGATTCAGCTTGAGGGGGATTAGCTTTTGGCGGGACTCCAGAGGCCTTCTTCTCTGGGCAGGAATAGGCGAGGTGACCAATCATGCCACACTTCCAGCACGTCGGTTTTCTCCCCATCACAATGACGGGGAAAGTTCTCCCGCCAATCTCCAAGCAGTTCGGAATGGAGGTGAAGGCATCTCGATCTATCATGGCCATACTGCATCAAACATGCCCCTAAGTGCTAACCGAGAATATAGTGAGGAATCTCATGAACCGTTACCTGGGTCCTTCGCCGTCCTAGGTATTCTATGCGGAGAATTAAATCCTTGGTGATTAGATCTCGGGAAGTCATCTCCACACAGTCCTCGGGCGTGGGCAACAGAACGTCCCACATGAAATAGCCACTACTTTTAGCAATCTGTTGAGGCTTAACCCCCAAAGAAATCAGTGATTTCATCACTGTGCCTTTTGTGCTACGACAAATTTTGCGCATGAGCTTGTCAAGCACAAAGACTGACACTGTTCTTTTTGCAATGCGCTCTTTCGCCTCAAGGTCTACTAAGAGCCCGCCATCAGTGATCAGATGTACGAACTGCCGAGCTCTTTCAACGAATTCCGCCACATTGACGATGCATTTGGGAGGGGAACTCCATATAGAGGTTGATTTCCCAGTCGCTACACCGGTTGTTTCCTTCGTCTTAGTTGTTTGTTCTTTTCCGTCTTTATTCTGGTTCTTATCTTCACTCTTTTCTTCTTTCTTATTCTTGTAAGGACCTCCTTTGGAACTGTTATCCTTATCCGGGGAAGCATCTTTTTTATCGGGGGTGTGTCCTTCTTAGGGGAAAATAGTTTTTTTACGATGGTCCAACTCTGGTAGGCCATCTCGGTAATTCTTATTTATCCAATAAACAAAACACAAAAACGGTATATAAAACAACTTTCAAAAGGAAAATAAACTAAAAAAATGCAACAATAAAAACGAAAAGGAAAATAAAATTAAAGCAAGAAACTAAAATAAAATTAACGACTGTACGAAAAAGAAAATAATATGGCGGCCGAAGCCGACCAAATAAACAGTAAAAGAAAAAAGAAAATAATAGAAAGACTGAAACGAAAAACGAAAATTAAAACAACAAAGGAAAAAAATGTCAACTTAAGTAAAAAATGAAGTCCTTTTTGCATTCAGGCAAGTCCGACGTGTATGTCCCAACTGAAAATCAACACGGTCAAACGCAGTCTTCAGTGAACGAGGCTGATATGAGCTTGGAGAATTATTTATTATTTTAGGCCTAAAATGGGGATTGGAGGGGCTGGTCTTCATCTGTCCTATCGTTAACTTAACTAGCCTCTATCACTGACCCAATCGTTCTTATAATATTTCTATCACCAAAACAATCCAGTCACACAACACTAGCATACACAAACACCACAATGCCACACTCACTATTTATTTTGTAGTATATACAAAATTATGGCACAAGGCCTAAAAGGGGAGGGGGAGTGGTTGGTTCTCGCTTAACTATCCTATACCTAGCTAAACACTATCACGACCCATTCATTCGTTACAATTTGCTCAGTCACCAAAAGAAGTTATCCATCTACTCCCAATCCTTCATACACCACAATGCCACAAACTAACAAGGGGCACCTAAAAATGGGGAGAATAACCCATGACAATAAAAATGTATTTATGTACAATATAATATATACAATAATATGTACAATATAATATAAAATATTTAATGAAAAATGAAATGATGGGAGGGGGGATGAACCCAAAATCAACTGAAAATACAACAAATTTTTAACTAAAATAATAATCAATGTTAGTAAGAACCGTCCATCCCAGAAAAAAAGAGTGGCCGCTGTATTCCGCCAAACGGCGAAATCAAGAAGCACACTCGCTAAGGAATGGAGAGGGGGGTAAAAAATTAGCGGAATGGGACAATAAAAGGCTGAACCAGCCGAGATAAACGGAGACCAAAACAAACTAGGGAGGTTGGGAATCTCGACATGGATCATAACAAAAGAGAAAGCCAGGTACAGGCTAGGAACACATTCATTCACTTTAACTAGGTACACAAAAGAGAACTAGCTTAACCAGGGGAGGGTTCCAGAGGAATCCACCCCGATGTAACCAGCAGATCTAGAAGATCAAATCAAGATTAGCCCCGTTCAAGCGAAACAGGCTCGCCACATTTACCCACCTTTTGCTGAAGTCTGTCGAAGTCAAACGTTTCCAATCAGTTCTAATCTTTATTTTGAGCTGATGCTCAAAATAACAGATCAGATCCTGATGTGAAAGACGCTGACCTCGCAAGACTTCCCCCATTCGCGTCGTCCAAATCACCATTCGAGCCGTGGCTAGCAACGAAAGAAACACCATACGCTTCATCCCAGAAAACGGGGGCGACACATTATCACAGGCGAATGCACGATCAATGAGCACAAGCTCTCGCGGCTCGATACGAGCAGTCAACTCGCCGACCCGGTCCCATAGATGGCGAACCCGCGAACCATGGTAGAAGGCGTGCGAAGCCGTTTCTTCCAAGCCAAGGTTGCAGCGTTCACAATCTGGCAAATCCGCCAGGCCCCATATGAAGGCCTTGTCATTGAGAGGCAAGCGATTCCGAGCTAATCGCCAGGTGAGCGAAAACTCAGAGTTGTTGAGATAATCACTCCCTGGCGCCCAAGACCAGAACGAGCGAAACTCGTCCTCCGCCAAGCGTAGCACATCACGTAGTGAATCCTTGGCGACGCCCTCCACTAACCCACGATAGAAGACTCTCCTAGGCCGTGAAAGGTTACTGGACCGTGGAATGGCCCGCAGGGCCGCCAGACATTCGAGGAGAAAACTCGATCGCTCTCGAGGCTTACTGCACCGCCTCAAGATGGGGGGAGTGATAGTAAGTCTAGGGAACATGTCCCTCACTATCCCCCTAAGCAATGAGTCTTCGGAAATCGCTCGCCTGAGAAAAACCAACCTTGACGCAACCTTATGGCCCATCAGGTATGGCATTCCCAGACCCCCATGACACGGACGTTGGTAACAGACACGTTTGTCGACATAGTGTTTGCGTCCTCTCCACAGAATGGAGAATAGCAAACGCAAAGTGGAAGTACTGACAACTGGTAAAGGATAATTGGAAAGACGTATGTAGCACACGCCTCAGCCAAACGCTTTAAGGACAAATTCCTTCGGCGCCAAATCTTGGCCGACGCGCCTACCTTTGCCAATACTTCAGACCATTTTTTCTCCAACTGTAGGTCGGGCCCGAACCACACTCCAAGAATGCAGACCGGGCCGTCCGTCCAGTCGAAGGGTCCGGGAGGGTAAGACCCTTCCAGGCGCCTAACCGCAAGCCGGACGACTTGTTGCGGTTAATCTTGGCCCCTGTCACCTGTTCGTACCGTTCAAGCGCCTTCTGTACCACCTCGATGTCCCTGCGGGAGGACACGAAAGTAGTGACGTCATCGGCGTACGCGGAAACCCTAGTTCGAGCACCACCAGGGACAGCGATTCCACGTAGGGCCGGACTGCACGCCCTGTCCCTTAGCCGGCGAAGGAGGGGCTCCAACGCCAAAGCATAAAGTAGGGGCGACAGTGGACAACCCTGTCGTACCGACCTAGACAGCGCCAGAATGCCCGACAACTTTCCGTTCACCTGTACCACAGCCGTCGGGGATTGATACAGGAGGCTAATCCAGCGGCGGAAGTTGGTTTCGAATCCAGCTGCCTGCAGGACAGCCGCCAGGTAACGATGGTCAACCCTATCAAATGCCTTGGACTGATCTAAATGGATCAGCGCGGCTTCGTCGTCGTCTTTTATCCCCTCTATGATCGTGCGTATCAGATGCAGGTTGCTCTGAATTGTTCGGCCCTTCACAGCACAAGTCTGCTCAGGTCCCAACAGAGACTCGGCAACTAATTGCAAACGATTTTGCAAGATCTTGGCCAAATTCTTTAACTCTGTGTTTAGCAGAGTTATGGGCCGGTAACCCTCTAGCTCCCTTCCGACATCCTTGCCTTTTCTCAACAGCGTGATCACACCCCTGGTGAACCGGTTGGGGATGGACCCCTGCCGGAACCAGTTGTTGAACACGACAGTCAAAATCGGGACAAAGATGTGCGACAGCCTCAAGTACAATTCATAGGGCAAACCATCGAGACCCGGCGATTTGCCACTGCCGACCTTCTTCAACGCCGCGTAGACTTCGCCCTCCGTAATCTCTCCCTCGCAGCTAGCTGCATCAGCCGGCAAAAGCCGGGGGAAGTCAGCCAAATAGCTACGAAACTCCTCATCACGGAGACCAGGCTCCTTGGTAAACTAATCTCGAAATGCCGCCGAAACGCATCGCACATGTTGTCAGTCGACCGCAGAGTGTGTCCCTCCGGGTTGCGAACCTCTCGAATGTACCGGTCGCCTCCGCGGCGAATTTCTTCCTTGTGCAGTTCTGCGCCCATGTTCACACCACAATGCCACACACTCTCTAGGACCTCCTACCGAAACTAATTATGTACAATTTTGTGGGGGCTGGGATGATAAAATAACAAACCCCAATGTTCTTGATGATTCAAGTATTTACAAAACTAAACAAGACTGATGTTAGTATGGGGAGCCCTCACAGTCTAAATGCGGCAGTGAAAGCGGTTAACTGGATGAAAATACTGCAGGATTATAAATAAATATGAATCATTTATACAATTTACAATTACTCACACATCCACTCACACATTTAGACACGATAACAAATACGAAATCATACGCTCGAAACGGAAAGACATCCCATAGTTACCAGAGAACCACTATCACTGTCACCTTAATGGGGAGGGGATGGGGAATATTAACCAAAGATAAACGGGACAAAAATAAAAGGTGGGGAGTGGCTATGACCATTCATACCCTAGCTAAGTTAAAATTAATTGTTCAATAAACTAAACGAAAAATGCCTTAAGCTAAACTAACACTGCGCTGGGCTGATCACGTTTAAAGCAGGTGACCAATCTCCTCTAGCCTAGGTCACCTCCAATTGGAAATCTAATCTAGCCCCTTTCATGCTCACCAAACGCGAAGCAGTAACCCACCTTTCGCCAAATTTTAATGAAGAGAGGCGCCTCCTTTCCGCCCTGATTTTGATTTTAAGCTGATGCTTAAAAAACAAAACCAGTTGAGAAGAGGAAAACTTCTTACCTTCATAAAATTCTTTGTGTCGCGTCGTCCAAATCACGACTCTCATAATGCCGAGTAAACACAAGAACACATAGTGTTCATTCTTTTTCAACTGCGGCACAACATTGCTACAAACAGCACTGACTTCAAGGACAAAAAACTTTCCACCCAAGACGCGAACCATGTAGCCTTCAATTAACTCACACAACGGCCGTACGACACTGCAGTGAAAGAAGATGTGGTCCAAAGACTCCACCCCTACACAACAGTGCACGCACTTTGGCGTAAGTGCCAACGCTGCTGCATGGAGCCTCTAGCCGACCCTGAGAGCCTTCTGCAACACCAGCCAGGTAAGCGATGCCTCGTCGTTATTGAGACACCTACACCCGGGCGCCCAAGGCCAGAGAGAGCGAAACTCTTCATTCGGCAAATCTAACTCTTCCCTCAGACCTGGTTTCTGATCGATGCGGGAGTAGATTGTTGTGTCGTCGGCATACATGCCAACTTGGGATCTAATGGTGTCGGGGAGATCATTAATGTAGATCAGAAATAGCGTGGGACCTAGGATAGAACCTTGAGGGACGCCCGCGTTCGTCTGGTAGTTTTGGGAGGCATGCCCATTTAATACCACCTTTAATGTGCGGTTAGAGAGGAAGGACTGGATGAGATCAAACAGATGTCCAGTTATCCCATAGCTCCGCAGTTTGCACAAGAGGCCAGCATGCCAGACCCTGTCGAATGCTTTGGAGATATCCAAGGCAACGGTTCGGGCTTCACCATTTTTGTCGAGTGCCTGGTATATGTACTCGGTAATGGTCGTTAGCATATCAGCAGTAGACCTGGTGAAGCGAAACCCATACTGTTTGTCAGAGAGAAGCCCGTTGGTCATAAGGTGCTGAATCACCTCGGCGTTGATAATGGCTTCGAAAACTTTGCCAAAGATTGGAAGGAGACTAATAGGACGGTAATTGGCGGGGTCTGAGGGTTCGCCAGAATTCTTAAATATAGGTACTACGCAGGAGGACTTCCAACAGGCAGGAAAGCAGGAAGCAGATAGGCAGAGGTTATAGAGTTTAGAGAGGACAGAGGAGAGTTCTGGGGCACATTTCTTCAGTACTATGACTGGGATTCCGTCACCGCCGCTCGCTTTGTGTGGGTCAAGTTGCGCAATTATCTTGGCGACCAGCGAGGGTGAAATGTGGACGTTATTTAGTTGAGCCTTAGTTCTGGGTGGAAAGTCTGGTGTAAGTATTCCTAACGAGTCCAGTGTCGAATTGGTTGAGAATTTATGGGCAAAGCATTCAGCCTTATCGGCTGGGGAGGTGAGAACTTCAAATTCATTGATTAGTGGGGGTATTGAAGTCTTGTTCCTGCTGAGCACGCTTTTGCAGAGACGCCAGTAATCTTTGGAGCCAAACTTAGAGGATGCTATGCGTTGCCTAATTCTGGTAGCAAACGCCCTCTTGGCTTCGTTCAGTACTTTTTTACACTTGTTCCGTGCTGAGGTGAAAAGGCGCCTGTTTTGGTTCGACGAGCAGCTTCGATAGAGCCGGAAGAAATGGTTCCGGTGGGCAATAGCGGCCGAGCAAGCGGGTGAGAACCAGGGGGACGAATTAGGTTTTAGTTGGAATTTTCTGGCAGGGATAAAAGCATCTATGCCAGCCTTAACCCATGAGGAGACTTCGGAGGCACAGTCTTCGACAGGAAGATCAAAGACGTTGTTCCAGGGGACGTCGCAGAGGAAGTCCCTGAACGAGTCCCAGTCGGCTCTTTGGTAGCAGTATGATATTCTGCTGGTCTGGTTTTCTTGGGTAGAGTTAGTGTGGATTGATATGTTTACGGAGACTACCGCGTGGTCAGAGTTTCCAAGGGGGCAGAGTTGCCTGGTAGTGCAGGAGTCTGGGATGGAGGTAAAACAAATGTCGAGTAAAGAGTCCCTTCCGTTAGGGTTTTTAGAGAAACGCGTGGGGAAGTTCACCACTTGCGTTAGAGCTTGGGCTATTGAAAAGTGCATGGTGCGGATCCCAGCAAGGTGTGTGGCTGAGTTTTCAAGCCACTTGGTGTGGTGGGCGTTAAAATCGCCAAACACAAATATATGGGCAGATGGGTGAGAAGAAATGGCCCTGTCGATGTTAGTCGAGATGCAATCAAGTAACGTACAGTCAGAGGAGGAGGGGGAGCGGTAGAGGAAGAAGAGATAGCTAACCGAGCTTAGAAGTGAGAGACGGAAGCACATGAAGGAATGATCAAGGGAATCAAGAGATGTGACCCTGGCTAGGGGGAGTTGTTCGCTGACATATACACCAAGCCCATGCATATGGACATTGGAGTCCTTCCTGAAGAGAGGAAGGTAACCAGGAACGAACAGCTCTGAAGAGGGGATAGAAGGGTCAAGGTTAGTCTCACATATAGCTAAGATATCGGGTGAGTTAGTTAGAAGGAAAGACTCTACACTATTGAAGTTAGTGCGAATACCTCGTATATTTGTGAAGGTAACGCAGATAGGTTTGGGCGATTTACGACTAGCTGGTTTAGGCTTGCTATTTTGTTTGTTAAATTTCATGCTGGTTATAGTTGTGGATAGAGAGAGGTCTAGAGTAGGGTCAGATGGTCGTTAATTGCAGCAGGTGAAGGATGGAGAATGGCGCCGCCTGCAGCATAATGTGGCCTCGGGGTTGCCCATCGGAAATTCATGCAGGGACGCCCGTCCATGCGCGAAATGGCACTACAGGAACCCCGATATTATTCAACTGTTGATCAGAGCAGCCTCTCGAGACGCTACGCAAGAGTTCGGGCTCCTAACTACCAGTCGGAAGCAGCAACCAGGAAACTGCCAACCCGGTACCCTCAGAATGAAGATACTTTGCCACCATACTCACCAACTGCAAAAAGCTTCCAGCCGAACCGACATAAAGACCGAAAAAGAGAGAGATGAACCGGGAACCCCTTCCTAAACAAGAAACAAGGCAATCACCTCTACTCCTGTCCAAAAGAAGTGGGTGGAGTGTGAGACCGGGCGATAGAAGGTACTATCTACTCCAATTAAAAAAAAGAATAAATGTGTGACTGAAGTTAATTAAGTTTTAACTTAGTATAAGTCAAACCTAAATTTGATAATTAAGAACAATTTACACAAAAATTAGGCAGAAAAGATAAGAACCGAAAAAAATAAAATAAAAAATACAAATGAAAATAAATAATTCAAAAAATAATAAAAAATAAGATCACACTGGCTAAACTTACCAAGTTGCAGGCTGGCTGACAGAAAAAAGTTAAGAAAATTTCAAAAATTATCTTCATTTTGTTTCTTCTATACAGTTCTGGAGAGTTCTGGAGAGTTCTGGAGAGATTAAGTTACCTTAAGTAAGCAGTAACAGACAGTAGTGTGATGGAGGGGGGATCACCTCCAAGCCATGTGTCCAGTTAGCAAGGGAATGACAGAGAACAATAAAATATAAAAAAACAAACATGGCCGGTCTTAGAATTCCTACATATAACCAAAACCCTAATATACCAAACCTAAATTTGATAATTAAGAACAATTTACACAAAAATTAGGCAGAAAAGATAAGAACCGAAAAAAATAAAATAAAAAAATACAAATGAAAATAAATAATTCAAAAAATAATAAAAAATAAGATCACACTGGCTAAACTCACCAAGTTGCAGGCTGGCTGACAGAAAAAAGTTAAGAAAATTTCAAAAATTATCTTAAAGAGCGAACAAATAGGTAAAATAAAGAAGTTAAACATTCGGATGAAACGAAAGGGAAGTCGTAAGACGAATCAATATGATAAAGCGGTTTATGTTATTTTATTTTATATGTATATCTTCTCTTTTTCAAAAAGTCACCTCGTCTTGGCCGTATGTAGGAAGATCAGTATAACCAAGCATACCCGATCTATGACATCGAATAGCCAAAGTGAAGTCTTGATTAATTACCTGTTATGGGTGAACTTATATAATGCATGTCCTAAAGTTAGCAGCAGGTCTTATTTTTGGGTGCGAGCCTAATACTAATCATATTCGGTTGGGTCACCTATCAAAGAAGTATGTTGTTTATTTAGACCCGAAACTTCTAATGACATGGGAGTAACAACACTGACGACCTAGATTCGGCACTTTAAGGTGTATTTTAATAATAATAATAATAATAATCAGTGCGCGATCTTATGGAAATATATATACACGTGTTTGTGTGTGTGTGTATATCGGGATTATAGTTTTTTTTGTTTTTTTTTATAAGCGTTTCACCCCGAGCAAGGCATGTCACTGCCACTTCTGCACAGGGGGCTACATATAGTGGAGAAAGGAAGATTAAATATAGGAAATGTCAGAGGGTGGGTGATAGGCGAGTAGGGATACCGAAAATGGTTAAATATAGGAAATGTCAGAGGGTGGGTAATAGGCGGGTAAGGATACCGAGAATGAGGCTTCGGTAGATGAGTGTTCTAAGAATAATTGGAAGGTAGGGTGATAGGAGGTGTCTATTGACCCTACATTTAAACACCTAGAGATTGTAGCTGTCGGGAAAGCAGACTTGTGGAATGGAGTTCCACAGGCGGGAAGCGCGAGAAAAGAAGCTGTTGGAGTATAATTTACGGTTACATCTTATCTGTTTAACTGTAAAGGGTGGGCCCTAGTTGCTAATCTTGTATCTCGTGTAAATTCGTGCTATGGCTTTTTCGCCCAGCTTGTGGCTAACACCCACAAAAAAAAATTTCCTTTATACACATTTATTAGATTTGAGTGCTTTTTGTGAGAATACAACCAAATATTGTGCTTTAAATAGTCAGATATCCTTCGTGATGAAGCCATCATTTTAATGCGAGTGTGACATCCCCTTGAAAGATGGCTAAACAAGTTGTACAGAAAGATACTAAAACGTTCTCGGCTTGACCAAGCAAAAAACATCTAGTAAAAACATGTTCGTATGTTATTTTATTACTTTATTGGAGATGGAGCATTATATAGATTGCATATTCTATATTGCAGTAATAGAAAACCAATCGTTTTTTGAAGATGGAACAGTATATATATTCCAGATTCTAGATTTCTGTAATGAGAAATCTATCCTTTTTGGTGAAGGAAAAGTATATAGATTGCAGATTCTAGATTGCAGTAATAGTAAACCCTTTGGCTTTTGGAGACGGAACAGTATATAGATTTCATATTCTATATTGCAGTAATGATAAACCCACCCTTTTTTATAGACGGAGTAATACATAGATTGCAGATTTAAATTGCAGTAATAATAAAACCATCCCTTTTTGGAGATGGGCATTATATAGATTGCAGATTCTAGACTTCCATAATAGTAAACCCATCATTTTTGGAGACGGATCAGTTTATAGATTGCAGATTCCAGATTGCAGTAATCGTAAACACATCCTTTTTGGCAAACGGACAATATATAGATTGCAGATTTTAGATTGCAGTAATCGTAAACCCATCCTTGTTTGGAGAACGAACAATACATAGATTTCAGATTCTAGATTGCATTAATGGTAAACACATCATTTTTTAGAGACGGAACAGTATATAGATCGCAGATACTAGATTGCAGTAATGCTAAACCCATCCTTCTTTTAACAGGAACAGTATATAGATTGCAGATTCTAGATTGTAGTAATGGAAAACCTTTACATTTTTGGAAACTGAACCGTATATAGATTCCAGATTCTAGATTGCAATAATGGTAAACCCATCCTTTTTTGAAGACGGAACATTATATAGATTGCAGATTCTAGATCACAGCAATGGTAAACCCATCGTTTTTTAGAGACGGAAAAATACATTCTGATCTAGATTGCAGATTCTAGATTGCAGTAATGGTAAACCTATCCTTTTTGGAGACAGAACAATATATGGATTGCAGATTCTAGATGGCAATAACGGTAAACTGTTCTTTTTTTTTTTTTGAAACGGAACCGTATATAGATTTCAGATATTTGATTGCAGTAATAGTAAACCCATCTGCTTTTGGAGACGGAGCAGTATATAGACTGCAGGTTTTAGATTGCAGTAATGGTAAACGCATCCTTTTTTGGAGATTGAACAGTAAATTGATTGCAGATTCTAGACTGCGTTAATGGTAAACTAATGCTTTTGTGGAGACGGAACAGTATAAAGATTGCAGGTTCTTGATTGCAGTAATGATAAACCCATCCATTTTTGGAGACGGAACGTTATATACATTGCAGATTCTATATTGCATTACAGTAAACCCATCCTTTCTTAAAGGCAGAATAGCTAAATCCACTGCAAGGAAGGTTGGGTCACTGTGTCGAGCCAGGATGTTTTTCCTGTCTGAATCTATCTTACATATATACAAATCAACCATTCGTCCGTTCATGGAGTACTGCTGCCATATATGGTCAGGCGCCCCTGTTAATCTCGGTATTCTTGACAGGCTCCAAAGAAGAATCAGTAATGTGATAGGTACCGACTTGGCAGCTCAACTCCAGCCACTTTCCCATCTACGGGATGTGGCTTTCCTTCGGCTGTTCTATAAATACTTTCATGGCTTCTACTTCAACGAACTTAAGTCATTGTTGCCTCTGCAACAGCTATTTACTCGTGCAACCTGACTGGGTCTCACCCATTTACAGTTAAAATACATACATACATACATACATACATATATATATATATATATATATATATATATATATATATATATATAGATAGATATGTGTGTGTGTGTTTATATATATATATACAAAAGAATAAGAAACGAAAAAATAATTGCAATGTTCAAAACATTAATTTAAAATACTGCTTATTATAAAAATAGAGCAATGAATATTTATTTTTTTAGAACATGTACCATCTACAAACTACTACAAAATTGTACATTTTGTTTGGACATTCCAAAAACCATGTCTCATTAGATAGTTATTAATGACGGTAATAATGATTTCAAACGGATCTCGATAGGTAAATTCAGAAGTTTATTTGCCTGAAGAGAGTTAACATTAGACTCGAAACATGTGTAGCGACGCACATACCATTATAGACACGTAATATATCATAAAACATGCAAGTAATATTAACAATAATAACAACAATAAATTTACACTTTAAACAAAATGTTCACGGCTTCTAACACTTTTTCTTACATTATACTATTTACGCTCTAGCTCTATCTCGATTTTGAGCACTTTACGACAAAAACCGTGGTGGCCAATATATTTGTTTTATCAGTAAACCACTGATAAAATAACATTCCTGGCACTAAGCATCATCCGAACTTTACACTACATATATATTTTATTCTCACCAGCTCCTCCACTAAATCCTCAAGACAAGTTTACAAGTTTCGGGGAACTGAAATACAAGAAAAACTTCATTATTAAGAAAAGTAACACTCCAAACACTTTCGTTATCTTAAACAGTATTGATTACAATAAAACAATTTAGAGAAAACATTAAATTCAGAAAACAAAGCAAAAAATAAAATGTCAGCTACCTCATAACACAGTCCAACAAACTGATCAAGGCTAAAAACGCGGAGATTTGATCTTTCAAACTCGGAGACGCTTTTAGACGTTATCAATGCTAGAGGTTTGGGCATCTTCCGCACAAATAAGACAACAGTACTCCATTTTTCATCTTATCTGGATCCTGTAAAAGTGGAAGATAACACTCTTCCAAGTATTACTTACTAGATCGTTGCTTACTGGAGTGGTAAAGTTGCACATGAACAAGTGTGCATTCACCTAACTTAATATTTAAAATATTTTATCCAACCATCAAAATGTTCGTTATGGTACAGTGGATATCGGTACGGAACGATAAATCGGAGAGCGATGGTATGGCAATTTAAGTGCCTCTTGGATGTGGCACGAGGACGAAAGAATAGGCCACCCAGTGAAAATCGAAATCACTACTCAGCTGTTGTGATTCTAGCTAAATAAGCTTGCCAACGTTTACACCACGTCGAAGTGCCCTAATTGCTTTTCTAAGCGCAGAAATGCGGCACAAGGCCAAAACTTTAAGGCACACAGTAAGGATCAATCTCACTACACAAATGTAACTATTCTAGACAAGCTTTAAAACCATTGTACCACGTCAATGTGCTCTAAATGAGGTTTAAGTGCAGCTTAGATACGACACAAGGCCGAAGGTATGGCGCACACTAAACGGTAACTGACTACAAAATTACGTACTAATCAAAGATATGGTGATCCAATAAAAATCAAGAAAAATTATAGAATAGCAGAAAGTCTATATATTGACACATTGCTACTTTTATGTATATATAAAAGCTCGAGTAAAATATGAAAAATAGATAACTCTTCTATATAGAGTAATGAACATAGAAACCACACACATACATGATAATAATGATGTACATGATAATAATGGCAACATCTATATTCAAACTAACCGTGTCAGTATGAGAAACCCATTAGTTCCTATATTCTTTTACTATTTTATTATTTTTTTTAATCATTTCACCTCGAGCAAGGCGGAAACGCCACTGATGTGCAGGGGGCTACATAAATGTAAAAAGATTAATTAGAAAAGAGTGAGGAGTACAAACTAGTTAGAAAGGAACAATAGAAAGCTGAGAAATAAGGTGCGATGACAGATACATAGGTGGAGAGAAAGGGAAGGTTATACGGGGGTGGGCAGAGAGCTAGAGTTCAGTGTTTAGTAGATGAGTATTGACTTTGCATTTAAATTTCTGGAGGTTGTAGCCGTCAGGAAAGCAAAAATACGGGAGTTGTAATATTGAATAAATAACAAAACCGTTTATCATGTACGCGTATAAAAAAAACAAAAAACACCAGTGCGAAGTCTTGTCTTCTAAACTATTATAGCCAATATACGGAAATATATAAAATAGCAGTGATAACAAATTTCTTAGACAGCAAATTTCTTAGATAGCGCCACTAACATTCCTCTTTCCAAAGAATATTTTTGAGAGAACTAAAACCCATAAAACAAATATGAGTCAACAATAATTTTCCTAACTGCATCATTGATAAACAAATAAAATTTTAAAAAATACACGACAATGGTAATAAAATTACAATATAACAAAATATCAACGTACTTTACTACAACCTGACGCACAATAATTATGAACAGGACCATTTCATTAGATGAAGTATTATTAAACACCATATTTCTTCCATAATTCCTGAAAAACGTAAAATTTAAAATATATTACAGAAGGTGGAAGACCACGAAAATTGTTGTCACTTATCAAAATAACGCCATCAAATCTAGACTAGCTCTGACCAATATAGTGTATGAACTTCAATGCCCAGTACATGACTGTTATTTGTCAAAAATCAGTTAGTTATACGGAACACACTAGAATTTATCACCTGCTGGAGTAATCACCTTACATGCCACTTATCAGGCCAAATTACGATAAAAACAAAAAATATTAACCAATAATTTATAAGTGACCTTAAGGAAAATTCTCATCTAAAACATAGGAACTCTATATAAATCACAATATAAAAAAGTTTCGCTATTCGGAAAGCACTATATACCAAACATTTCTATCCTAACATCAATCTTACATTATTTAACAGTGTAAATGGAGTATGAAAGATTTTTTAATAGAAACCCTGGTAAAAAATACTAGAGAAAATCATAAACATAAAAAAATGCAATATGAACTCTGTTAAAAATAGTTACTGAAATAGTAGGCTTATAAGTCCCAGAAATTTACTTGCTTTTAGCTCATTGATATAGATGTTGGTTAGTTTTAGTGACTTGACCCAAAAAGGTATGAGTTCAACAGGCTACAGCAGAGGTGAACAAATAATTTAGAGAGTTAATTTGAAGAGATATAAATCATGACAAGCAGAAGCTGCTTCACGCATGGTGTGAGAATGATATACACGAGTGATTGTAATAATTCCTATCACCTGAAGAAGGCCGGGGCGTACAGTGGCCGAAACCTCGTAAACATGGCAACGAAGATGAGATCTGTAGTCCGAATATCTTAAATAGTGTAAATACAACCTCATCTCAGAAGTATATAAAAACAAGTAGCAGCTTTTAAACATAGTATCAGTAGCATGCCTTAAAGATAAATGTAGTATCAGCTCTATAAAAAAAACTTGTATTAGCAACAGTTTTAGAATATAAAAAAGGACGTGTTTTCCGGATTTTCTTTTTTCAAACTGTGAGACATGAAGTTTCCACCCTAAAATTAAAATGGCTGTCACCGCTTTGCAGTAAAATACGTCATCACAGTAAGTCCTACTTGAATGTATTCATGAGCATATCACTGTGATTGCTATTTACTTCCAACAACAGATAAACTATTATTTAAAGTTTCTATTTGTCAAGTAAATGTTATCTTGCATTGTAAATCAATTGATCATTTATATTGTGCGTATATTTTTTACACCACGGTTATTTCATGTACTTTAAAATATCCCCGTAAGAAACATTAAGCAATAAATTATTGGATTAGTCATTAATTAAATCTTAACGTAACCCTCCATCTCAAGTGGCTCTGATTATTGAAACAATCATGTAGACTTACGATTGTTACTTGTTATTCTATTTTACTCATTTTTCATAGTGCGCTTTTTGTTGAGTCGATATTTTGGGTTAGCTTTGAAGTTTCATTTCAGGTCCTTTCGGGTGATGGATGTTTGAGATCCATGCGTTTTGTGCGATCATCTAGATTAGTATTGTTTTAGATTTATTTAGATCTGAAGTTATTTTCGTGTTCTTTTTCTAGGCTATCCTTTCAGTATGGTTTTCTTATTTATCACTCGTGTCAAGTTCTGGGAGAGTTAACTCCCATATGATTCTAGTTTTACCTGCTGAAGTGGAGACGCTGTGGCATTTTATTTAGTAAACTTAGGATAACCAATTATAACAAATAGTTGTGGGATGTCCAGCTTAGTTAAACAAAGTGCTACACAGATAAGAAATCAAAATGAGTTTCAAACTCATGACACGAACAAATTCCTCTCGAGAGCATATTGCCAAAACTCGTACTATGGTATCCCTCCAAATATTTATATAATTAAATTAGATTAGCATGAAAATACATACATAGCCGTAAGGGGAGGATATGCCCTGCTGTTTGTTATCATTATATTAAAATATATTTTGCAATGGACAAATGATATAGGTATTTTTCTTAATTAGCTTATAAAATTGTATCACGTGTAAGTATTTCAGTAACTAAGAAATAAGTAAAATATTGACTAAATCAGGTGAAATCTCCATAGGGCGGATATAGAGAGGAAGAAAGAAGGAGAAAGCAACGTCAGACCGATTTGAAAAGCTTGAGCAAATGGATGGCGGAGCTGGGTTTGGGAGATACCAAATGAAAAAATATTAAGGGCGTCAAGAGACAGAGGCAAGTGAAAGTCCATGAGAGCCTACGACCTGGAAAGAGATAACACACACACACACACACACACACACACACACCACACACATATATATATATATATATATATATATATTCACATACATATATGTACAAAGTTATATATATATACATATATATATATATATATATATATATATATGCTTCCCTAACCCATAAAAATATAAAAGGACACAAGAAAATCGTATTTATGCGTCCCAACTTTTCCTTAATAAAAAACAATACATGTTTGCTCCCAGCTAACTGGCAGAAAGTAGTTTTGTTTTAGAACCGGAAATTTCCACCAAAAATATCTTGAGAGAATTTACCTCTTGTTTTTGTGTGTTTTCTTTTTTCTTCCTCTACCATTTCAAGCTAAGCATTGTCTCCTTTCTTAGAAACTTAACGATTTAAATTTGACACAAGCTCGAAAGAAATGTAATGAATTACACCGGATGGAGTACAAGGTGGGAGTCAGACGCCCTTAGTTGTTTCATCAAAGAAAGCTTTCCCCGTTCCCTTCCCCACTTCATAATAAAAAATTAAAAATGTTTAAGAGTAAAAAATAAGTTACTTTGAACTAATTCTCAGTTGAAATAAATTCATTTTCTTCAAGATAATTTGGGGCCATTGAAGACGAACCTTACGAACACCATTATTAGAAATAGTTTAAAGACATGGTTACTAACAAATCCTTTTAATAATCATTTGTGCAAAAGGTTTACGTTATTGTTTTTTTAAGGCCAAAAATAAACATTCAACAATAAATAAAAGTGATATTTTTTGTTAATTCACCCCAAAATAAAAAAACCTGGTAGCCGGTAATAATAAAGTTACAGAAAACGAATCACAGAAAAAGTCACAAATAATCAATTGTGGCCTGTTATAATTTATGTATTTTAGTTTTATTTTATTTTTAACTTTATTTACTCTTCATAAGTTTAAAGTTGGTCTTCATACTGAATAATTTGAAATTATTTTTTAATTAAATTTACATATTTTTATGAAGTAGTTTTCTTTTAAAACTTTAAATTAATATATTATTGCTTTATGCTTAAACGTTTTTGAACTGATTAAAAATCTATTTTAAATATAAAAAATTAAATTTTATAATATTTTTAAATTTAATTCTTGCAGAAAAAGGTGACTGTAAAGGTGTTGTAACTAAAAGAAATTATTCGGAACAATATTGATAAAGTAAAAATTATCTGATTAAAAATAAATATTTAAAATTTATCAGATTTCATTTTTAGAGAAGGCGGCAGTTAATTTAATATAGATTAAACTCTCTACAATTATTTTTAAAAACGATTTATAATTATAATTTATTGTAGTGAATTAATAAATCAAATAAATGCTCAAACTTCCCACATTCTACCCTCACTCGCCATGTTTTATGCAAAGAGCGTCAAGCATGCCTTAATATTAAATGCCGTTCAGTCTCAACTGGAGTTTAACCTACTGAAGAAAGTTGTCAAAGCATGTCACTACCCCACAGACAGCAGGTGGAAACTTTAGGCGTTGGTAACAAAATATCACCTAAAAAAGTTCTCTCGCCTCAGCATCTTTGCTCAAATGGCCACCATCTTGGCTGTACGTAAATCTGGCAGTGAACCAGGTTTCACTGCTCAGAACCTCAGCATCATCCATCCATTACCAGAAAAGGCTGTCATTGGAACATCGAGAGCAGCCTCTTAAGGTCAATCTGAGACCCAATAAGTCATTTCACTTTTGAAGAAGCACTAGCCAGAAAGAAAAAGGTAAAGCCCAAAAAACTTCACACTATGGATTACAAGTAATCATTGACAATTGCTTTTGCTTTAATCTGCTCAGAGTACAACATAAACATATCTGCATAATTTGATATTTCTTAACAAACTTTCCATTGTTTTCGTTAAGTTTCATTGTTGTGCTAAATATTTCATAGTGATCCATTTGGTTAATTTTCTCATGAATTAAAATCAAATTTGATTTAATTGATTATTTTCAGACTAAAGGATCTTGGTGATAATTTGTAGATTGTAAATGTGATGAAAATGTTTCCTTCATGTACTTGAAAATCATCACTTCTATTATTAGTTTATTTTGGTGCTACAGTCCCCATTTTGTTTTTATTTAAATTTGTGCAATATTTTGTTCACGTGACATATTCTCACCTACTTTATTTGCTAATTTATTGCAGTTCTATTTATGTTATTACAGAAAAAATATTTTGTTTGAATTTTGTATCCTACAGACAATTAAGAGCATCGTTGATTAGTTTTAGCCCCATATTTCTAAATTGATTTACTTACATTTTTAGGAATCTAATTAAATTTGCTTTATTATCTAATTTTTTGGATAAATTATTAGTGTAATTTACAAATACAAAACTACTTGTTTAGTCATAACTCTCAAAAATATAGTTTCTTGATTGAACTGTGATTAGTGTAAATACTGTTTTTGTTTGAAATGTAATAATTTAATTTAGAAAAAACTAATGTTCTGTGAATTTAAATGATTCAGAACAATTAAAATTCTTTTTCGAGATGATGGTAAGAAAAATAATACTTTGCCTGGAGCCTTGCAGTTTAGTCAGAACCCATAAAATTTCCTGGAAACGCATTCAAATCATATGCTTGGATGTCAGGACTCATTAAAATCAAAGGCTATCAGCATAACTATATATATATATATATATATATATATATATATATTAGAGAAAACTTTCAAAATTTAAAGGTGTTGGATGTACATTTCGACATAGGATCTCTAATAGAGATTCTACGTCACGTCAGCGACATTGTTTTTTCCAAATGGCGAAGGCCCTGGGGTAGAGTGTGAAGGGGTTTTCGGTTAACAACGGTCACACATTAGAACAGGACAGAGCTGGTAGTCGCAGGGTTACAGGGTGTTGAAACCGTATATTTAGGAAGGGAAGGAATAGGAGTTCATATTTTATAAAGATAGACAAATTGTAATTATGTTATTAGCATCTTTTATAAAAGCATTATATCAATACATAAAGGTTTCCATGTTTTAAAACAATACAGTTCTTTTTCAGATAATGTTAAAATAAATATTGACAAATTAATTCCTTTAATCTTTAATCAATTTCAATGTTTCATTTATAACATATACTCTAATATATCATAAAAATGAAATATTATTTTACTAAAATAAATGACCCACACATTACTTAATTAGTTTTTTTTAACTACAATATAATTTAGTATACCAATATTAATTAACCCTAATTATAACCTAAACATTTCAGCTTCTTTAATTTTGAGGTTGTTCTAAATCTAATTAAAAAAAAAATAAAACCCAGCCTTCAGTTATGTTCTACTCTTTACCGATCATTCCTTATAAAAGTAAATGCATAAACAGTGGGTTTTAATCTATGTAATCCTTCACATTTTTTATAATAAATATATATATATATATATATATATATATATATATATAGAGAGAGAGAGAGAGAGAGAGAGAGAGAATAAATTGCCGAGTCATAAAGTTAATCATGGCCGATTGTCTCGAAACATATATAAATGATTCTCTTTGCAAACCAACATCCGGTGCTTCACAACGAACATATGAATTGCTCAGTGCGAAAGGTACATATAAGAGTAGACACTGATATCAAACCCGCATGGTGGCATTCTTTCATGCTGGAATGAAATCTTCAGTTACAATACCATATATATATATATATATATATATATATATATATATATATATATGTGTGTGTGTGTGTGTGTGTGTGTGTGTGAGAGAGAGAGAGAGAGAGAGAGAGAGAGTCATTGTATAAGCATTTATAGGAAATATATATATATATATGTATATATATATATATATATATATGTTACTTTAAATGTTTTTTTTTTCATAGATATCCGTAATTGAGTAGATGCTCCGTTGCTTTTAAAAGGTCTTATTTCGTCTGCACACTCGAGAAAAACGTCCCGTTATACTCTCAGAAATTCTTTGACACTCATGACTGGGTCCTCCTGCTTGTGTATCATGCTGCAGAGTTCTGTTATTAGACATACAGAAATCCAGCAATCACCTTCTTGACATAGGGCAGCACTATATTCTCAAGTCAAGTGATTTAGGCCTCCGTGTTGAGTCAACGACCCCGTGGGAATATGAATGGGGGCTTAACGTCGCCATCACTAGTGATCACTTCAAGCACATTGATATTTACTAGATATTTGGTTTTCTTCATTCTTGGTACATCTTTAGGAGACGGCAAATCTGAGGTTATTGTGTGTGTTCACCATCTTAATCTGTAAGTATTTATCTCGTCTGATAAAAAACAAAGAAAGATTAGAAGGAATGCTTGATTTTGTTGAAAAGCTTCGTAATGTGGTATTTCCTCTTCTCCTTCATGGTTTATGATAAACATCGGCCCTTTTTCATCTTCTATGAGAAATACCGTATGTCATCATGCACTACTTGCCTGATAAACTACTCCGGCTTCCTGTGTTCGTGGCTATAGATCTGATTGACTTTTTAGCTATGGTTGTTAATCATGGCCTGGATCGTACCAACAAATGTAGGAGTTCTTTTTTATCAGAATAATCGAGGTGCCGTACCTTTGTACTCACTATTAGACTCATCTAACATTTTCTAAATCATCTGCACTGTCTAAATATTGACACGAAAACACTTTATGAATGTTTGAATTATGCCTTCTAGCAAGAATGTCAAGAAGTACAGCTTGTTTACAAAGTTCCGGCAGAGTAAATTACGTCATAGTGTTCTTTTTCTCAAAGACGGTGCCCAACTGACCGTAGAAGCAACACGTGTGCGCGAAACTAAAAATATAAAATGGTGACAATTTACCCATCGCACCCTGTAAGTTATAACTGGAAATGTATATACTGAATTAGTTTTCAGAAATCATATTTACTTATGCTTTTGTCCAGCCTGGGTAATGTTTCTGTATTCAGAGGAGAAGAATAAATTTATTAGTTTTGACTAAAACCCTGCAAATTTGAAAAGTAAATGGAAACGACGTTCGACAGGTCCTTTTCAAAGATCTTGCTTGTCTTCTTTCATTAGTTTTGTAGATTAGCCAACAGTGAACGTTCTTCTGGGAACGCCATTTTTGTATTCAAGCCGGGAATAACGGAACATGGTTTTGATGAAAATATTTTAAAGAATTACGAACAACAGTGAAGAGAAGAATAAACAGTAGAATTGTCTTTCATCTCCGCTGACACGCTTGGGATATGTTGCATCTTGCAACAGATGATGATATGCGACAAGTTGTGACTTTTCACTTTGAATAATTCTGATGGCAAAAAAAGAAACTATTGTTTTTAAGAATACTAACCAAAAAACTGTCAACTATAATGGCCGCTAAAGATATTTTATTTAAGAAACTAATGGCTCTGTGTTAAGAATAAAATAAAGAGTTATTTTAATTCAGAAGTCATACAACCTTAAAAAGAATCTTAATATAAAATACTAAAGAAATAAAGGAACAGAGCCGGCATCAACAATGACTCAATTTTGGAAAGATAAGTGCATAAATTCAAAGTATGAGTCATTATCGGAAGATTACCGGAGTTTTTCTATCATGTTTTACAATAAACAGTTTAGTTAAAAATTGGAGTACTCTTGTAATATCTTGGCTGGAGTTGATTGATCTTCCATTTTTTGCTGTCTACGCGATTATATGAACGACGACATTTAATTTTCCACTCTGCGGCATGTTTCCCGAGAACGTAACTTTGCAGGTCAACCACTATTTAGATGGCAAGTGTTGAGATGATCTCCATTATTTAATTTTAATAGTTCAGACTTTTATATTTAGCGCTCGTTATCATACGTCCGCGCAGTCGAATCATCCTCATTTCCTCAGTATTCCAACTGCTGTACTCACTGCTTTGTGAAAGAAGCTTTCTGTCTAAATGCTTTTTCGAACACTACAATATTAAACTCTTCAAGTCAAAGGACAATCATTATCTATCTTAATTTTTCCTTCCTACTGCCTATTTGTAGTTTCATATCAAACACCACATTCCGTGATTTTTGAACTTGAGTGGCTTTTGATCTTTGTATTGGGTGAATTTTCATATTTGTCTGGTCCCTGGAGATTCAGCCCAGGGAAGCATTACTTTTTTACATTTTATTATTTTTTCAGAGCTCCCCTCGTAGAAACCAAAACCAATGCAAATAATTATTCTTATGATTTTAACAATGTCTTTTTTTAATTCGAGATACCGGTCTGATAAGTGTGTGGCAAGCAGTTTTTTTACACCTTAAACAGCGATATTTCTATAACTGATTTATAATCACTGATTTATAATTTAGTTTCTAAATCACTTTGGTACTCAACAATTTCTTATAGTGACAAGGATTCGCTGTGAGCCGTCTGATATCAAGTCTATGCAGATACAAATACACTGGTAAATATTTTAAAATATTTCACAGCTCATCTTAACTCCGTAATGAGTAAATCCAGATTTCGATGTGGACGAAACTTTTTCCTTTGTTGATATGCAGCATCTAGAATTAGCACACATTCAACAAGTGATCGAAAAACAACTAAAGATATGCTAAGCCCTGATGTTTCCAAGGTTTTCTACAACTCTTTTCACATCTTATGTGAATAGTGCTGCGTGCAAATACATCTCTACACCATAAATGCTAAATTTGTCTGTCATTGAGCAAATCTTAGGTGGGAACCCACATAATTTGCCGTATTTCTCCTTAATAATCCACGAGTCAATTCTCTTCAACCTTTCCTCAATAGCACAGTGCATTACTCTGCTGTAAGTACACATCGTTTGAGGATACATGACTATTATCTATTTATTTATCTCTTTCTCCCTCAGGGTTTTCTCAAATACAAGCTAGTAGGGAATCCCGATAACTATTCTGTGGTTCACACTGGTATTTCAGCGAGAGACAAAGTGAACAGATGAACATGTTTAGTTATTTTTTAATCGTTATTATATTGTGGTAATATGATTATATGCAATATCATTACTTCTTTTTTGTTATGAAATGAATTTCAATAAGCTTTGCTTTATTGCCCTTATAAAAGAAGCCTTAATAAACAAGCATAAAACCTATTTTATTCTACAATGTATACCTGGGATGTAACCCTGGTTTCTGCATTTGCTATGGAAGTGTATGACTGTCCAAATCACAGAGGCCTGTGATTTCGTCAGTCTTTTTTTACTATGAATCTAAGGCACATCTTTGAATTAAAAAACACCGGACTTTAGAGAGACGATTGGTTAATCATTCATCGTAAAACAAATTCACAACAAACGGTTACACTTAGAAAAATCTAATTAAATTTTTCAAAGAGTACGTCTCAATAACCATATACTGTCTTTAAGCAATAATAAATACAGCAAAAATGCCGTTTTATCTGTATATTATTGGCAACTAAAACGCAGCAAGAACCTAATTACTACCTGGAATATCGTAGCTGAAACCAAATCTTATAACGGAAAAGAAGAATAGATATAACTTATGTATTTTAGAAGAACTTGTCATTCAAATCAAATAAATAACCCTAACGTAAAAAAGTGTATTGATGACCACAGGCTACCATAGAATAAAATTCTTGGTCAAGTAATTAGATATAGATTAAGATTGATGTCCATAAGCGTTTATTTGTTTTTTCTCACCTGTTTGTTTGTTTGTTTGCTTGTTTGTTTTGTTTGTTTGTTTGTTTTGTTTTGTTTTTTTTTTGTTTGTTTTGTTTCTTTGTTTCTTTCTTTCTTTCTTTCTTTCTTTCTTACCCTGCAAGTATTTAAAAATAATGTTTCCTTTTAATACATCTCCCGGAACTGAATGTTGTTACATATCTTTTAATTTTTTTTTTGTTTATTTATAGTATACAGAAAATATAATTAGAAAATACAACCCTAACATTAAAAGATTTAACTTGCAAGTTTCAAATTTCTTAAATATAAGAATAATTATATATATATATATATGTGTGTGTGTGTGTCTGTGTGTGCAATAAAAACGGAAGCTGAAATAGGCCATATATCCTTTTAACCATGGAATAACGTGTCTATCCACATTTATATATATATATATATATATATATATATATATATATATATATATATATATATGCATACATATAACCAACCTATTTCTATCTATCTCTCGACAGGTTTACCTAATATATAATGTCCGAAAATATTTTTTCTATTCATACGCGTATCTATATGACTTCTTTTGTATCTGTAATAGGTCTTTCTTTATGCTGTATCAGTGTCAAATGAACTTAATTTGCTATCTATTTATATATCTGTCCCTCTATTTTACCTCCCTCTCTCTTCTCTCTCCCCTTCTCTCTCTCTCTCTCTCTCTATATATATATATATATATATATATATGTTGGGCGTGTATAATGATAATGTATGCGCTAAAAAGTCAACCTTCTTCTACCGAAAGCCCATAGCCCAGAGGTAGAATCGCCGACAGATGCCAATTCGGTCGGGTTTCAATCCTGTGTTAAAGCAATCGGAGTCTAACCGTACTGATGAGTTGTGATAAAGCGAAACAGATCTGTCTGTGGATGACTAATATATATATATATATATATATATATATATATATATATTGTACTTTAGTTGGATAGTTAAAATGTAAGGTGTCTACATGTTAATATGCAACTAAAAAAAGGATTTTTCACTTACTTGTTTAAAAAAACTACCAGTAAGTACTGAATTCTTTTTAACTATAATACCTAATGTCCGGGAATATATAAAATAGCATTAATAACGAGCTTCTTAAATAGAGAACACTAAAACTCCTTCTCCCAAAGAATATTTTTGAACGAACTAAAACACATAAAACAAATGTTAATCAACAATCATGTTCCAACCTATATCACTGATAAACAAATACAATTATTCTTACAAAACATACACAGGATCTGTTTAAACATAGCACAAAAAACATCCACATATTTGACTGCTACGAGATATACAATAATTATAAGCAGGAAGAATCCGCTTCACAAAAATTATTAAGCACAATATTTTAGCCGTAAATCCTCAAAACGTAAAATTTATAATATATTACTGAAAATGGAAAACTGCAAAGCTTGTTTCTAATCAAAATAACCTCTTCAATTCTAAACAAGTGATAACTAATATAGTGAATGAATTTCAGTGCATATTACAAGACTGCGTTTTTGACATACATCAGTTACCTATATTGGATACACTAACAACTTTTTGAGGAGATGCCTTGCATTCCATCTATCCAGCCAAACTGCAATAAAACAAAAACATTTATTATCCCATAATATATATTTTATTCGCTGTGATACAGTGAAACAGGCTTGTATGTGGATGAGGAATATATATATATATATATATATATATATATATATATATATATGTAGATTGTAAGGTTTTTATTACAGTGGTTTATAAATGCATTTTTAAACAGTTGCATTTATAGAACATTGTAATAACAAAATTACAATATTAAACTCTTTTATTGAGCATTTTATATAAAAGTTAATTGCACAAACAGTGGTTTTTAATGTATCTGTTCTTTTACTACCTTATAATATAAATACATATATATGTGTGTGTGTTTGTGTGTGTGTATGTATGTATGTGTGTGTGTGTTTGCAGCTGCATGTATGCACGTATGTCTGTCCTTTTTTTCACTATCTGTCGTGTTCTGATTCGTTTCTCTCGATAATTACTCAACTAAATAAGTTTATGATATTATTCTTTCAACCTCTTACAGACAATATCGTATTTAAAATTTTCCAAGAGAGTATTTTGCTTGTGCCTTTGATATATTGTCAATTTGCATTTACTTAAATTTTCTATATCATTTAATGTAAAGTTGCCTCAATGCTACCATCAGATCAGCCCTTGTTTCGTGCATTGAGTATTTCTTTATTTCATGATATTCATAGTTTTTTCTTTGCATGCGTAATGCTGAATAATGTAACTGATATGCTAACGCTGTTACGCTCTTTAATACACTCTCGGATCACTTTAAAAATTCCAATGCCCTTGGTTGAATTATTATGAGAAAATTGGGAGAATATTTCAATGCATCTCTTATCTCTGGAACTAACAGCAAACATTCGGTGGTCATTTATCAACTGAATAATCGAATTTTATCAGTTACGAACCGCCTCATTTGGAGTCTCGTTATGAAATCATCAAATCACCAACGCACACAATAATTTAATTCTCGACTAAAAGAAAACCCTGAATGCACATCAGTCTATATGCGGTGTATTAATTCATTTCGGTATCAAGGGTATCATAATAAATACCGCTAAGAATTTAATCGTTCTTCCAAAGAGCTTGTTTTTACTAGAACTAATCATTATACATAAGATGGATGAATATATTCTATAACGATTGCCGTCATTCCTTGGCCAAGAACAACGTTATTCTTCTTGTCACTGACAATCAGAAAACGCTGACAAATATCATTCAAACAATTTGAAAGATAAATATCACAAAATTCAGTGCTTTTTTTCCAACACTTTCATGTTGGCTAGAGATTTTCCGTTTGTAATGAAAGAAAATGGTTGAAATTAATCAAAATAATGTTGCCGGTGAGCTTTCGTTTTCTTCTTTTTTTTATCTTCTTTTGGTTATTATATTTTACGACATCTCAAGCCATTTTATGTTATTTAATGAAGGAACTATACTTTTAATCATTTTTTTCGGTTGGAACACAAGCTCATAGCGTTTTATGTGTGTTTCAAAGAGTTTATTTATATATTGTTCATCGATTTATTCTACCATATAGGGACCATTTCCCAAAACATTTCCATTTGCACTATCATGATTCAGTTCCCTCATATGTTTCTTTGTAATGAAGTCGTTTTATTTAATTTTTGTCGTTTTCAGGGAACTGGAGCCCTTCCTATTTAGATAACTTTGTAGGAATCAAAATCAAGGGTAATTCAAAAGATCTGATAAATAGGTGGATGTTATAAGATATCTCAGACAATATATACCATTTTCAGTCGGGTCTCATAAGAACAGAATTTCTTAATAACAGAATTTACACCACTTGGGGACATTCATCAACAGCAACAGTTTTAATGAATATAATATAAAACTGGAAGAGCACATAATGATACAATCAAGATGCTGACGTTCCACAACACTTAAGAGAAGTGACGACACTCTTCTGATTGAGTAATCCTGGACGCTTTCCATTGCATGGTGCTATTTGAGTAGGCAATAACAAATTGAAATGCAGTTAACTTATTTTTCTACTTAATCATAAAGCACCAAACTGTACGGATATCAGTATACAAATATTTTCAAATTACTTATGTGGAGAACCTCCGCAATGCCCCGTCCCATGATACCGTTTCGATTTGGCATTTATCAACGATTGCAGGTCTGTTGATATGTTCTCGATGATTCAGATAAAAGTTTTCATTTCTGAATCTTGCTAAGAGGAATATGTGAGTCTTTAATATTAATGTTAATGATAATATGAAGGATACATTAAATATTCTTGGATGGGACATAAAATGCTACTTACAGTTGAAAACTATGACATTTTTATTAATAGATATTCTCAAAAAATATGTTTTCCAAATCAGTTATTGTTACTGTTCTTTCCAGTATTTATGTTGGTTTCTTTCCTAAAGCTTTGCTTGAAGTATTGTGGAACGTCAGCATCTTGATTGTATCATTATGTACTCTTCCAGGTTTATATTATATTCATTAAAACTGTTGCTGTTGCTGAATGTCCCCAAGTGGTGTAAATTCTGTTATTTGATATAGATTTTTGTAATTCAACAGTCCATAAAGTTCAAAAGAGGAAGGTCATACTAAAACCAGCACGCTTCATTCTCTCACAGTCATTTTAAGCATTATTCAGAGAAAGTGACTCTATACAAATTATACTTTAGGTATTTCTGAACCAGTTTCTGAACCATGACATCCATATTAAAATATCGATCTGAGGAAGCTATTTAAGAATTCAACTTGAGTGTTCAGCAGCTTTGGTAGAGACTAAGCCTAACACAACTAATTCTTTTCAATTGAATCTGTAAGAATTTGCATATTCCCGTGTAGCTAATTCGCGTATTTAAATAATAAAAGGATTCAGATATTGATGCTTCGAATTTTATCTAAGCTTTGTCAGCTATCTTGCATGAAGTTAAACAATTGATTGTTCTGTAATGTGGCTTAGAAATGTGAAGAATAGTTTATAAAATGAAGAATGTCGCTTCTCACTAACATTTTCAATTTCTGCGTAATATTCGAAACATGAGGACGGGAATAATTGTTCAGCAAAGTATCAAGCCTACTTCATTGCTCAGAAAAAAGCTCTCCTCTTCTAATTTAGTCACTGTAGGGCTGCATAGGAACAGTCCATTAAGTTTACAGAAAGCCGTAATCAAGTATTTCCCTTCAACACCAGTGAACACATACTCATACGCAATTTCATTTGATAAATTGTCAGGTGTTCCGAATCGATATGTTTTTGTTTGGTTTTTTGTTTGTAGTTTTCGCAATGCAATTTTCATCGCCATTTTTTAGCCTTTCCGAAAATGACATTCTTCTGTAACGTGCAAGATGGAAAATATATTTTCGTTTCTATAAGTTTGAATGGAACCCATTTGTCATGGCTTGAAATGTTTTCTAAAGACTGTAAATGATTTGCTACAGTTGAATGATTGCACAACCAAAATAATTCTGATAATCTTGATGCTCTTAAAGATGAAGAATAAAAAAGTTAGATATTTCTGAAAAAAGAAAAAATGAACATACAATATATATTTTGAATGGTGAGATATTTTACAAACGTTTCTAAAGGAATAACTTTGTTGGATTTAATTCTTTGGTTTAATAGCGTATCAATACATATTGTTTTAACTAAATATATTTTCACCGGAAGAAACTGCAAAAAAAAAAAGAAAATTAATAGCGAGGCAGATAAATATACATGTTACACCATAGATGTAAAGGAAACACAGAGATCCGGATTGCACTTGAATCCAATTCAGAAAACAAATTCGGTTTCCACCAGAGTCAAAATGATAACCAGATGTCCGGTTTTCATTTGAATGAAATAGAATATATATGTTCGTTTTACATCAGAATAAAAAAGTTGCATACAGGTTCACTTTGCATCAAAGTCAAAAAAGAAATCAAAAGCCTGATTTGCACTAGAATTGAATCATTCAAGTTTACACTAGGTTAAAAAATATAGACAGATTTACACTAAAGTCTAGAAGTTAAGCATGGATCCAATTTACATAAAAAGCAAAAATGTAAACAAATGCCTGACTTACACTTGAAATAGATCAACCCTATTCGTTTGGTTTACACCAGAGTAGAAAAGATAACCACAAGTCCGATTTTCATGAAAGACACTGGTAGATAAGAGTAAGTTTTATATCACAATAAAAAAGGTAAATGCAGTTCCGGTTTACATAAAAAAAATTAATATTGGGACAATTCTTGTTACACTAACGTCAAAACTTTCAACCTAGAAAAGATCTATTGGTGAATTTCGGATTATCCAACTGGAAGTTCTTACATATGTACAGGGTAAACAACACCGAATGGGTAACAGCTTTATTGTCTTGTATTATTTTCATTTTTTGCCAAGTTATCTGTATTTGTAAATATCGCACAATAGTGCTTATGAGAGACACAACAAGGTAAGTTTATTAAGAGATACGAAGAAGAAAATAAAGAAGAGCTCAAATTATTTTAAAAGCTTTCTGGATTCGCCCGGTAGACATATTGACGATCACACACGAGAAATAACTGAATTTGATTCTACTTGTAAGTCTAGCGTAAATGCACAAAATTAATAAGCATTGATTTGCTAAATAATTTGGTGTTGATTACAACTGTTACACACACACACACACACACACACACACACACACACACACACATATATATACACGTGTGCGTGTACACATAATCATTCAAAGAAATTAAATGCTATAGAATATTGAACTGCATAAGAATAATGTATACTTGAACTATGCACTGAGAAGACGCATAATTCATTTTTTTAATAAACACTCTGCAAAATTTAAATGCAACGTCAATTGTAATCTTCTGGCGACTTGATTCCCATTCATCGCTTATCTTTCCTTCAACATCGCCTGTAACTTGTTTTCTCTCTCGCTGTAACCCCCTAAGCAAAAGTAGTGGTTGTGACCTGCCTGGAGGGAAATCATTTTAAAAAAGAAACCTTTATTACTCAATACCTCTTGACTTAGGATAATGTAAAATTAAAGAACCGTTTCAATTACGATCACCGAAATTAAACAATGTTGATTTTGGTCAGTACCTTGATGATAACCACTTAAAAATATCAAGTGCTGCAATCTCGGACATGCGGATGGTCTAATAAATAGAAGACTGAAATCTTTAGTCGGAAAACTGAGTTTCAATTCTTGTTGTGTTCGTTATGTTCTGTTACTCCAATTAACCCTGGAAAAAAAAATCCACTATTTTACTCCGACAGCTCTGGGTTAATTAATATGATTTGTATTCTTCAATACTTATTATATCAAAACAATTTCGCAATCTAAAAACATTCTGCCCTTAACCTGCAAAAGCTTGATAAACAAATCACTCAACAGAATCAACTAATGTATCATCTTACAAGAAAGTTAAATTTAAATCATTCCATCGGTGCTTTCCGTTTCTAAGAGGATATCGGCTAGAACATGAATAGGTAACTCTACTGACAACATATTTACTGTTATTAATTTTTAATGTAGAGACAAAACTTTTCTGAAATCAGGAATAAACTAGGTTCTATTCACTATGTCAGTATTTAAACAATCTTCTATAAAGGTGAATATACAAAATTGTTTACATGGGTATATGAAACAATTCAGAATAAACTTACATTTATATGATAAATAGAATAAGTAAATTTCAGCTTGTAATATTTGTTTTATTAATAGCATTTCAAATAAATTGTTTGCTATTGGAAGATGTAATTATAGAACTTGTTTAATATATTGTAAGTAAATATCTAGTATGGTCATTGTTATTTTTTATTTCACGAATATAAAGATTGTCGTGGTTTTATAGGAAGATATAAACTCGAAAGAAAAACGAAATTTTAGCTTTATTAAGACAAAGATAACATTAAAATTGTGAAAAAATTGGACAGCGATCAAAAGAACAACAAGCGATTGAAAACATTATCAAGAAAGGTACAAGAAAAAATGTTAAGAAAGAGAACTGATAAATAATATCTTCTGAATTGATTGGTTCAAATCTCTAAATACATAGCAGAAGCCCAGTAACAGATATAGCAGTAATATTCAATGTATGGATGAATGGTACATTTATAACTATGTAAGCCGAGACTCCAGGTCAGGACCAATAATACAAATTCTTCTTTTGATTTTATCAAGAGGTTCTAACTATATAGCAGGAACACATAAATAGATATGGCAAGAATATTCAAAGCAAGGACGAATAGGATACATATAAAGTTTTAAGATAGATTCTGGCGAGAAAAATTGTCTAGCAAAATATAATTATCTAATTTTCCTATCTGAAGATTTAGCAATTTATTCTTTCTACTTCATGTCAGATAAAAGCGTTAGTCCAAAAAAGCGCAATGATTCATATTCCTGAAGGTCAGCACACCGGTGCTGTTGGAAGGTAAACATGATTTTCTCAA